>JASVEL010013514.1:0-87640 GCA_032618575.1 Nicotiana noctiflora | reverse complement strand
TGTGACTCATTTGCATGTTGTAGACTGAGGATGGATTAGGCTGCACGCCGCAACGATTGATATGAGGATCGGGGTGCACGCTGCAACGGTATTGCGCTTGGGCTGTAGGAGCCCCTCCGGAGTCTGTACACACCCCTAGTGAGCACCGTCGATGTTAAATGGATCGGGCTACACGCCATAGCAGTTATGTTCTTTGAATTGCATCTTTGTCTGTGAATTATCTCTGATAGTGGTAATGTACTGTTGTTGTTGCTAGTTCGTAGGAGGAATCAGACTGTAGTTTAGCTTCATTATGTTTTATTCTGTGGATTTCTTACTTTCAGCTACTTGTATATATTTATTACTCACTAAGTACTTACAGGAGGGATAGACGAGCACTCCAACGTTTATCAGTATTTATCCGAGTTACTGGGGTAGCTATTGGCGTTCGCAGGACCTGGCTTCTCTTCTTATTCCAGTTTTTCTTTGTATATACATTATTCATACTTGAGTATTTGGTTTAGATATTGTTATCCGGTCATTTTTAGAGGCTCTAGACTCGTGACCCTAGATCTTTAGGTGGTTATTCAGTTTAGCTTTATTGTTGATAATAATATCCAGGTAATTGGTTTGAGCTTCATGCTCGGGATGAGATGGTAAATGGTCGGGCTTGCCTAGTAGTTGTGTTGGGCACCATCACGACCGGGATTGGGGTCGTGACAAGTTGGTATCAGAGCGTAGGTTACTAGGCCCCATGAGTCTTGAGCCGGTTGGTAGAGTCTTGTGGATCGGTACGGGGACACCTGTACTTATCCTCGGGAGACTTCAAACCTTTTAGCTTCATATTTCTTGGAATTCTTATTGTGCGTACTTGGTTCAGCTTGAGATATAATCTTTGAAATTCCTTCCACACGTTTGTGTACGCATCAGTCGCTCAGTTATATAATTGCCTTGGTTGCTTGTGATTCCCTGATCGAGGGGCGAGATATAATCCATATGAGTTCATGTTGGGCCAGTCAGGAGGACTTGAGGCCAGATCTTTGTTTATGACATGAGCACCAAGGTGCTGATTTTGTGAGCTGGTATTATGAAACATATACGATCGGTATTGTCCCTAACTATGGAAATGGCAGCTTAATAATGTACGAGCTGTCAGATGTTAGATCCTTATTATAATCTGTTGTATAGCCTTGAACTGTGGGCGTGGTGAATATTTATCATATCTCTTAGTTGGAAGGTAAAGTGCCTTACGTGTAGTAAAACGAGTTTAGACTCAGGAAGACTAAAGTGATTATGCTATGTGTATCCTGGTGAAAAGTGATATACTGAAATACTAGATTGAGGTAAAGTAGGTGGGTTGATTCTGATGTGTAATTGAAAGGTATTTGATATGTGTTATGATTCGAGCAGGTGGAACGCATGTTCACGTATCAATTGTGATAATATGATTCGTATAGTATTGAGATTTATGTTGTTGATATATATTGTGGTGTCTTATCAAGTTGTGGACGTATTGTTAGGATGGTTTGGTGATTCTCTGGCAGGTGGATATGCCAAATTACAAAGGAAACTCTGTCAAAATTTTTGAAATATTTGGGATTTAGAAAAATATTTCTGTCACCTGGAGAGTAGGCTTAAATGTTGAGTGTGAATAAATGCAAGAATTGCAGAAGGATTAAGGTCTCTGTTGATTCGAGTCTCTGTCAAGCTTTTAAATGACTTGAGTTTAATCTCACGATAACATTGTGGCATCATTCGAGAAAGAATGACATAGGTGGCTAAAAGTGTTTGGATTTATGGCTCCGAGCCAAGTTGGGGAGGTTGTTATTGATTAAATGATTGTACTGTTGTGTGCTATGTTGGTTCTGTCTCTAAGTATGTTGGGAAATTCTGATAAGGGTTATGGTGCTTCATAGATATGAAGAAATAATAGGATGATTTGAACCGTTGTTGGTAAAGAATGTTCGATGTATAGAAAAGAAAGATAGCTACGTGCATCTGTATGTAATCATGTTCTGCAGTGTCAGAGTTCTAATAAGGCATGAGTGGTTTTGTTCATTAGGACAGTTGAATTACAGCTGAATAAGGGTGAATGACGCCTGAGAATGGTTTTGCAGTGTTCAAGATTTTGCTTGTAACGTTAGGTGCCTTAAGATTGTGTATGTGGCTAAAGACGACAGTTTCGTTAGAAGGGGTCAAGACTTGTGTAATGATATATGAATGATGGGATTCTATGTATCCGTACTGGAAGGTAATGATAACGAATTCAAAAATCGCAAGAAGTTCATCAAAACAAGTATTGTAGAATGTGGTACTTCTGGGAAACATTGAGAAAGTATTCAGTGGCCTATGGGCTTTAGACCGTGTGGTCTTGTGTACGAGTCTGGTGTGGTAACATGAGTTGACTTATTGTAGTGCTACATTAAAGGCTAATACTAAGTTAAAGATGGTTCAGAAAGGAAATTGATGTAAATGGAGCAACTTGTTAATAAACTGAAACGGTATGATAGGGATACAACTAATTCCTGGTATGTGTTCGAAGTAATGAGTCTTGCAGATATTGTGCAACAAAGCTCTCGAGTACTGGTAGTTGTATAGCTCGATGTGGGTAAAAGTACTCAGTCCTGGCAGTTAAACTTATGCAATGAATTGGAAGGAGTTTGTGATGTGTTCTACCGTGGTTTGAAAATGAGTGTATTTCCTGTTGGTATGCGAAGCTGGGAATGTGTAATGAGTTTTCCTCTATATGGAATCATGGAAGTCCTTGACTAGTTGAGTGCGTCGATGTTTGCGGTGCAAAAAAGGGATAGGAGTTCCCATGTTATATTAGAGTGGTATGGTATATGCGATGTGTTATGGAAAGCTGATAATGGCATGTTTACGGTTTTGAGACCAATTCATAATATATGGGAAGTCATTAAAGATTATTGAGCAGCGCGGGCAGCTGCAGATGATTTAAGAATTGATCAATGGTACTGCTATTCTAGTGGTTTGGCAAGATATATGGTCAAAAAGGACAAGGTAATGTAAACTGATAATATCTAGTGTTATGGTGGTATTCTCTTGTGGAATCGACTATGATGTTTGAGTTGTTGATGGCATAGGGAAATTTCTGAATGACCTTTGTGGTATAAATGGATGTTTGATGTGTGTTATGTATTCGTACAGCGGAGTGTGGAATCAGTCATGGCGATTCATGTGTTATATAGGTGATGGAGACTAGAAGTTCTCATAATCCGCCTACGCAGTGGTTGTATATCGTGTATATCGGCACCGTTTAACGATCATTGGAAATTGGAAGCCCTAGTGGCTCTCTCTTAGCTTGATATGATGAATTTGGTGTTATGATACTTTATTTCAAACTGGTTGTCGTAAGTCAGGTCATCTAGACTAATGTGATATGGAATATGTCGGAAAGGGCACAAATCGCGTAGCAGAGTGCTTCATAGTATGCTCCAGCAGGGTAGTTGTACCCAGGACCAGCGGACGGCTGGTCGGTATTGCTTCGTCAGTTGGGTCTTCGTGGCGGATATCAGGGCAGAGGTTTCTACCATTAATTCAGTTCCGGTATTGGGGAACTTTGTAGGATGTGTTTCTTGTGGCCGAGTTTTAGGCTATTTATGCTTATCGTAATGAGCAATTTGACTCGGGCCATCGCGGACGCGTGAGGACCTTCGCGGACGCATAGGGTAAGCGGGGCTGGCAGTGAAATTAAATTGCAGAAACAGTGTAGTCGCGGGTTTCACACCAAAAACATAAATTTTGTGCCCTAGAGAGAAGAACTCACGGGAAAACACTGGGATTTCATCGGGTGATCATCAGAGGTAAGATTCTTGACTCAAAAACGTAATTTTATGGTAGAATTAACATCAATCTTCATGAAATTGGGCAGAAACTGTGAAGAATTACGGACTAGGTATTGAAAACGAATTTGTGAGATTTGAAAGGCCATTCGAACTCCGATTTCGATAAATTTTATATGCACGGACTCATGGCGAGACAAGGAATCCGTTGGTATGATTTTCAGAATTTTTTGAGAAGTGGGCCCGGGGCTCGGGTTTTACCAACTTTGTGAATTGTCTGCATAATTTTGATTGGGTTATGTTTTTTTAACCCATATTTATATTATTATTGTGGTTTTGACTAGATTTGACGCACGAGGCAGAAAATTTGAAGGGAAAAGGTATCGCGGACGAGTCTTCGACCGGCTAAAGGTGAGTAGTTTGTGTATATGCTTGCCTGAGGGTTTGAAACCCCGGCTTAGCACATTATGACGCTAGTAGGGTGTGGCTCGCACCCCGTGGCAGGTACGAGATTGATTGTGACTGGGGATTGAGACTTAGTCCTTCCCGAACGAGTATAATGTGATATTTGTGGTTGAAAAAACACAGTGTTTGATATAATTGTGGGGTATAGCCGTGTTTGGGGCCTTGTGCCGATCTGTAGTATCCCTAGGGGATAGTTTTATATGTGATAGCTCTAATTACTTAATCACTGATCTCGGTCCTGTTTTGAAAGCATAGTATTTAAATGCTAAGTCATCTGTTTTGGAAAAATTAAATAAGCATTAAAGTATTTTCATAATTAAATGAATTGGAACCCGGAAATAAATAAGTTGAGCTGTTGTGTGACTCATATGCATGTTGCGGACTGAGGATCGGGCTCGATGCACGCCGCAGCGGTTGATATGAGGATCGGGCTGCACGTTGCAGCGGTTGATATGAGGATCGGGATGTACTCCACAACGGTATTGCGCTTGGGCTGTAGGAGCCCCTTCGGAGTCTGTACACACCCCTAGTGAGCGCCGTCGACGTTAAATGGATCGGGCTACACGCCGTAGTGGTTATGTTCTTTGCATTGCATCTTTGTCTGTGAATTATCTCTGATAGTGGTAATGTAATGTTGTTGTTGCTAGTTCGTAGGAGGAATCAGGACTGTAGTTTAGCTTCATTATGTGGTATTTTGTGGATTTCTTACTTTCAGCTACTTGTATATATTTATTACTCACTGAGTACTTAGTACTCACCCCTACTCTCTGCACCTTTGTGTGCAGATTCAAGTACATAGGAAGGATAGACGAGCACTCCAACTTTTATCAGTATTTATCCGAGTTGCTGAGGTAGCTGCTGGCGTTCGCAAGACCTGGCTTCTCTTCTTATTCCTGTTTTCTTTTGTATATACATTATTCATACTTGAGTATTTGGTTTAGATATTGTTATCCTATCATGTTTAGAGGCTCTAGACTCGTGACCCTAAATCTTTGGGTGGTTATTCAGTTTAGCTTTATTGTTGATAATAATATCCAGATAATTGGTTTGAGCTTCATGCTCGGGATGAGAGGGTAAATGGTCGGGCTTGCCTAGCAGTTGTGTTGGGCGCCATCATGACCGGGATTGGGGTCGTGACAGTTGATCAGTCCTATATTCTTCTATGTTTTCCTTATTAGGTACATGACCGATTGTGTTAAAATTAAAAAATAAATACACATGAAGAATGGATGTTTTGAAATTTTAATTAGCTTTTTCCTTGTATTCTTTTACTGGTTGTATTTAAGTTATTTTACGTATTACTATTATGTAAATTTCTATCACTTTGAATAATTAGGCTTTTGTTGTAATAATAATTTACTTCAATATGGTTATTAGATAGTATTGGTATAAACAGGTTTGTTAATGTACAAGTTGTTTAATAATTGAAATAAGAATAAGTTACTCTTTAATTAATCAGATTAGTATTGTCCTTAATAGGCTAAATAGCAAATATGTAGCTAAATTTAGTAAAAATATGAATTTGAATTATTTTTTGTGAATTAGGCATTTAAGGCACGATTTAAGTTTAAATAATACAAGATAGCTTTTAAGTTTAACAAATTTTCAAATAAGTATAAGTCATTAAGGCTAATTATAGTTTTTTTAATAGTTGTAAATAGTTAATTCCAATGGTTCAAGTCACATAATAATACGAGTTTAAACTAGTTGTAGGATAATTGTTTAATTCGTATATATTATTTGTCGATTTTGTATTTTACTTTCAATTTCAATTTTAGTCATATTCACTTCCATTAAATATTTGTCTCAATATAGCAAATAATATGTCACACATTGAGCATGTAATCATTTAGGATTTTCTCTTTATTGTTTAGTAAATAAATTAAATAACTTAAAAAATTGCAGTCAAGCTTTAATCATGTTCTAATAGTTTCTTTTAGTACTAGTTAAGAAATTTCGTATTTAAAAAAATTCAAAAATTAAAATTTTTAAATATAAATTAAATTCTGCTTCATTAATATTTGTCACAAACTAGATGAGTGTATTGCATATTTTTAGCTCATAATTAATTAGGTTATTTTTCTTTCTTTATTATAGAACGTAAAAAAAATACAAATGTAATCATTTTAGGATATCATTAAAACAAATGAGGATGCCTTGCCATATCAAATGTACAACGGGGCCCTCGTTAATTTTATAATTAAAAATATTTAGAAATCGACGGGCCGTTTAGCAAATTTCACGGCCTTCCCAAAAGATAACAATCCGATAGTCGCTTTAGGTGTGATATTTAAAATTACATTTGTAAATTCGGGTGTGTATTTCATACAACCCAACTCTAAATCCGAAAACGTCAAATAAAAATGTGTCGAGGATCCAGGTGCATTTCGTGTGACGTGATCCGAAAACATAGTTTCAGGCGACGTTCCCTTTCGTAAATAATAAATATTAAAAGCGGTTAAAAGTTAATTTTTGCACATAAGTAAAAGCATAGTATATAAAAAATAAATAAGTTGAATATGACAGTTGAGCGACCGTGCTAGAACCACGGAACTTGGGAATACCTAACACCTTCTCCCGGGTTAGAAGAATTCCTTATCCAGATTTCTGGTTCGCGGACTGTTAAATAGAGTCATTCTTTTTCTCGATTCGAGATTCAACCGGTGACTTGGGACACCTTAAATCTCCCAAGTGGCGACTCTGAATTGCATAAATAAATCACGTTTATATTGTCCTTTAATTGGAAAAACTCCTTTGCTCCCTCGCGGGTAGCAAAAAAAGGAGGTGTGATACTTGCTTGTGCCCGACCCCTGCCTCGTAGGACAGGCCTACCCCGTTGGTGCTCCTCTAGCACCGCATACTCAGCCTCGTGATCCAACCTCGCGCCCTTTCTGGCTCGCCGCAGGGTCCGAAGAGCCACCTCTTCCATCTACCGGCCATACTCATTGACTAAAACATTATTACCATACTGCTGCATCTCTTGTTCCAACTGGTAGAACATGTGATGCCAAATAGCTCAATATTTAAATAATTTATTAAATAATGCTATATCGCAATTATAAGACTTATCGCACAAAAGGATACAAGTGCCTTGTGCCTCCGGCGTATGGTTGGTACTGACCGCTAAGTATATGAAGGGGGTTCCCGATCATCAGTCGGGTGTGACGACAGTACCATGATGTATAGAGCTTAATAGCCGCCTCCTGGATCTGCAAAGGTGGTGGCAGAATCAACTCCTCTCGTTGGTCCCAAATATGGACCTGCACCTCTAGCCATCCAACAAATTCGTCGTCCACCCTAGAACGATCATCCCGCTAATAATGTGTAGCCACCCATGCAGGCTCTCTCGATATAGTACGGGGACGATCAAACTGGTGAAGTACACACTCTGTGGCATGATGCTAAAACACATCGAGGTACATCGTCGGGACGAAAGTTCTCCAATGCAGTCGGTCGACCGAGCAATAATCGGGCAGATCATCTAGGAACTCGTCGCTGTCACACCTCCTTTTGACGCGCCCCCTTTCGAGGGATTGTATAAAGGAGTTTTTTCCAATTTAAGTGACAATATTTTAAACGGGATTATTTCATATATTTTAGAGTCGCCACTTGGAATAAATTAAGGTGTCCCAAGTCACCAATTTATTTAAATCCCAATTATATTCGACTTTCCAAATGAAGTATGCGAACTAGAAATTTTAAGTAAGGAATTCTATTGATCCGAGGGAAGGTTTTAGGCACCCCGGAATCCCGTGGTTCTAGCACGGTCGCTTAAACTATTGTGAATGGCAAAAATATCGGATTTTAATACATGTTATAGACTATGTGCTTTCCATCAATTCTAAAACCGCTCTATTCCGTCAAATTTGCATATTTAAAATTTAAACAGAAAATGGCCCAATTTGGCAGTAGGGTTATTTCAAGATAGGCTTCAAAAGGGACTATTGAGAGCTTGATTATATGTGATCCTCATTTGTCCTAGTCGTAACTTTCATGTAAACATGAATTATTTAAATAATATTAACGATAGCCGTGATTACCTTATTTTCGGATTAACATTAATTCAAAACTGAATTAATCCTCAACGCCGTGTCTATAAACATGATACGGGAGCATTGGACTCATTACTTAATTATTCTTTCTAGTTGATTAACATGGAGCAAACAATTAGAGGAATAACTGGAACCTTATCATGAAGCATATCTTAACTAACATTTCATGAGGATTACGCTATAGATAATGGTCAACTATTAACAGCTAAACACATGTCGGGTTTGGAATTAATTTTCGATTTGAAACGTATTCAAGTTTTATGCATTCGAAATTAATAGCTAATCGAACCATCCATGCTCCCAATGTTCTAAATTAGTAATACAAATTCCATTGTAGTCTAAAACAGTCCTAGTTTAAATTATAACAAACCAAACATGGCAAGGTTTATCCCAATTTACACATGCTATAAAATAGAAACTGGGTAGACATGAAAAAAAATATCTATTTTTAACTATGATTTCCGGGATAGCACTTCATTTCAAAACTCGATCTCTCGATTCAAACAATTACATTAGATGTGTTTCGAATGCATATCTGGAATTCGAAAAAAAATGGAGGAGAAAGGATTAGTAAAATAGCTTAGAGCAAGCAACAACAACATCAACAACCAAGGCAACTTAGCGACACAAAATATACTGCCTAGTAGCAAGACAGAAGTTCCCGGGATAGATTAAAACAATAGGGAACTTAAGAACAGACCACGTCAATTCCAAAAGACTAGACAGCAAAGACCAAACTCAAATAAACCTGCATAACCCTTCAGTTAACTTGGACACTAGAGTTTGGGAATAGAAACACAGAAAAAGCTCAATTGTTTGTAACCTCGAGAGAAAATGGAATAGTGTTACAAGGACTCGAGTTGCTTAAGTCTTAACAGGCTCTCAAAAATGAGTAAAACTCTCCTTCACTCTCTATTCTAGAAGGTTCATGTTTTTTTTCTGTCCTGAAGAACTCCTTCTTATATCACTAAAACTAAACCTTCCAGCCTGTTTTTAATTGTTTAAAAACTAACCAGCCCCATATTCCCTACTTTGTAGCCCATTTTTTCCTTTTTGACTGAGCTTTTTCCATTTATTATTACCTCTTCCCCATATTTACTTTCCTAAAAGTCTTTTAACTAGGGTGAATTCACTAGTAATCCTATTTTCTATCCAAATTTTAACCTTTTTAGCCGTATATTCCTTTACTATATGAACCCCTTTAACCTTTTATCATTAGTCTATTATTTTTGATTTCCAATTAAGTAAAATCATTAGGCTAGACTCTTATTAAAATATTTAAAGGTTCAGTGGCCCACTGAACATTCAACTGGCATGCCATTCGAAATAGAAAAATCTACTTTAACTAAATATATTTTCAAACCTTAACTCCCAAACTACCCTCCTGATACTTATGAAATGATAAACCAGAGGTCCTAATAGGGGTGGGGAATCAACCTCCAGGTAAAAATCCCAAAAATTGAATGATCTCTAAGGTTTGAAACTGCAGCTATAACCAATTCAAACCTTAAGTCAAATTCACACAAATCATTCAAGTAGAAACATTCAAATAACATATTCATTTCAATCAAAGATTACAATAGGCCAAACATGTGATTCCAATGTTCTAACAAAACAAAGAGTAAACTAATTAATCGATGAAAAACTGCTAAATCGATTATATAGCTCATAACACCCAACCAAACAAACAGAAGAAAACTTTGACCAAATAAAATTCCTTGGAGAGGAAGAAAAAGTAATGAACAAGGCAATATTATGAAAAACACTTTAAACAAAGAAACAAATCAGAAAAACTTTAAGGAGGTTAACAAACTTCAGGCAGAATCGATGAACTAAATTAATTCCAACGCATCTAAAACAAATCAAACTAATTCTAAATTTGAGTCATATCAACGAACGTAGTTCGTCGCAATGAAATTAAGCAACGAATAGAAGAAATAGATAAAAAAATAAACAAAAAGTCTACTGAAGATGCGCATAATCGAAAGAAAACAAGAAATTGAAAATCAACAAAGTGAATTAACACGCAAACCAGATAGAATAAGACGAGGCAGAAGGAAAGAAATTCATAGCTCAGGCGCTTAGAAACAGAACTGACCCAGGCTTGCTTAGCTTGGATTTGACCACTTTGAAGTCTAACAGACTCTAAACATAGTATTCTCAATTGAGAGCACCTCGATTAGGGTCTAATAGTCTTCAATTCCTCTCTTGACTTGGCGGAACCCCAAGACTTTGAATTCTAGGGTTCGTGCATGTGGATTTGGGGATCGATGGGTTCTAACTAGATTTGAGGGAAACCAGTGATATCTTAGTGGTGAGGGATGTCTAGGGGTGCTGTGGTGTGAGTTTGGCGGCGATTGGATAAACTAGTTTTTTTGGTCGGATTCTTCGATCTAAAATTTGAGCCGGCCTGAGACGATTCGAGGTTAGCGGAGGGTGGTTTTAGAGAGAGGGGATTAGAGTGGCTTAGGGGTGTAAGTTTGTCGGGCATAGGAGCCGGCACCGTCGGGTTTTCAGGCGAGGGGGTGGGATGGCAACTTGGGTTTTTGGATGGGTTGTTTGGATCGTCTCTTTCAGAGATGAAAAAGGGGGAGGGTGTCTGGAAATGAAACAGGCAAAGAGGTTTGGGGGAGTTTGGGGGGGTTTGATATGGCAAAATGACTCAATCAATCTGAGTCGTTAGATCAAGATGATTTTAATGGCTTGGATTAACTGATAGGGAGGAAATGGGGTCGTTTAGATACAAAACGGGGTCGTTTGGGTTTAAAGACCAGTTGGGTCTAAGGCTGGTGGGGTTTGGCTGGTGAGTGAGGGGGTGTTTGGGCCTGATCTTGGGTCAACTGGGATGGCCCATTCCGATTTCCTTTTCTATTTTAAGTGTTTTTTTATTCTTTTAATTCCTAGTTTATTAAAACAATAATTCTATATTCTAAAATCAAATTAATTTATAGAAACTAATTAAATTTTATTAACAAATAACACACAAAGTTAAATATTAATTAAAAATAAATAATACAACTAGACCTTTAAATTCCAAATGTAAAGTGTATTATTTTTTGTTATTTTCTCATTTTCTAAAATAAATTACTTAAATACTCCAAATAAATTCTAAATGTAAACATAACCTATTTTTTTGTATTTTATATTAATTTAACAAATAAACATGCACAGAGAAATGCAAAACAATACGAAAAATAACAAAGAAATCCACAAAAAATCACACATAACACTAAAATATTTTATTTTGGATTTTTTGGGAGTAATTCTTATATAGGGCAAAAATCATGTGCTCACAGCTGCCCCTCTTTGTCTGAAAACACAAAGAGTTTTCATGCAAAGATAAATGAGCGGATACGAGCGATTTTTGCCCGTTCGAGTACTCCGTCATGAAGCATTTTGAAAGAGTTTGACCGAGCCTTTGCTTCGGGAGGCCTCCTACATATCCTGGGTTAAACAGGAATCAGGTCAATGTAGTTCGGGAAGTTTTGGTAGCTGGGACTACCGTGGAGTTGTGACCTTGCTGTTACTGTTGCTTCTGTTTTTGTTACCGCTTACTAACCTCCTTATTACACCAAAAGTAAAAACAAAGCTAAGCTAGCTATATCTGACATTTATGAGTTACAAGATTCCTATCTATAACTCTCTTGAAAACTTTACTTGAGTCTTAGCTGATTTTGCCATAGACTTCGATCTGAATCTTGATGTTCGCAAATTGTAGGTGCTTATTTCTTTCTGCCGCATTTGAGCAAAACAGAATTGGCGGGTCTTGCGACGTCTATCAGATTTCGAGCAGTTCGCCCTTTCATTTGACCCAATGTTCAAGCTTATTTCCTTTCTTCTTTTCTTCTTTTATATCATTCTGAAGGGAAACTTTTTCCATCGGTCACCTTGCGTCTTGTGTTTTGTGATCAACCTGCCTTAAGACATTCAAGACAAACAAACGAACGAAATTTTTCTGCTCAGTTCGTACTAGGAAAAATTCGTGAGATAGTTATGACATGTATTTAAGCAGGCACATCAAGATGGTATATTCTGGTGAATGGATCGAGGTTGTGTTGGGAAAAGGCCGGGTTATGCCGGCATTCAACGGGTTATTCTGTTAGGGTCATCGAGTCATGTCGAGACTTGGAAATAATGGGCTCCTTGGGTTATGCTAGGGAGGTCCACGGGTTATGCCGGGATTCAATGGGTTATGCCGTTAAGGTTATCGGTTTATGCCGAGACTTGGAAAGAAAAGGCTCCTTGGGTTATGCCAGGGAGATCCATGGGTTATTCCGGGATTCAACAGGTTGTGCCGTTAAGGTCATCAGGTTATACCGAGACTTGGAAAGAAAAGACCTCATTGGGTTATGCCAAGGGGATCCACGGGTTATGCCGGGATGGTCATCGGGTTATGCCGAGACTTGGAAAGAAAAGGGCTCCTTGGGTTATGCCAGGGAGATCCACGGGTTCTGCCGGAATTTAACGGGCTATGCCGTTAAGGTCATCGGGTTGTGCTGAGACTTGGAAAGAAAAGTCTCCTTAGGTTATGCCAGGGAGATCCATGGGTTATGCCGGGATTCAATAGGTTATACCGTTAAGATCATCGGTTTATGCCGAGACATGGAAAGAAAAGGCTCTTTGGTTATGCTAGGGAGATTCACGGGTTATGCCGGGATTCAACGGGTTATGCCGTTAAGGTCATTAGGTTATGCCAAGACTTGGAAAGAAAAAGGCTCCTTGGGTTATGCCAGGGGGATCCACGGGTTATGTCGGGATGGTCATCGGGTTATGCCGAGATTTGGAAAGAAAAGGGATCCTTGGGTTATGCCGGGAGATCCACGGGTTATGCTGGGAATTAAAGGGTTATGTCGGGATTTAACGGGTTATGCCGTTAAGGTCATCGGGTTATGCCGAGACTTGGAAAGAAAAGGCTCCTTGGGTTATGCCAAGGAGACCCACTGGTTATGCCGCGATTCAATGGGTTATGCCATTAAGATCATCGGGTTATGCCGAGACGTGGAAAGAAAAGGCTCATTGGGTTATGCCAGGGAGATCCACGAGTTATGCCAGGATTCAAAGGGTTATGTCGTTAAGGTCATCGGGTTATGCCGAGACTTGGAAAGAAAAGGCTCCTTGGGTTATGCCAGTGAGATCCACGGGTTATGCCATTAAGGTCATCGGGTTATGCCGAGACTTGGAAAGAAAAGGCTCCTTGGATTATGCCAGGGAGATCTACGGGTTATGGCGGGAGTTTTAGGGATTGGGACCTATGCTACCATGAATTTTCTTTTGGGATTTTTTTTTTTACTTTTTTTCTTATTTCTTTCGATCTTTTCTAACTTTATCCTTATCTTTTTCATTTAGCACAATGCATGAGAGAATAAGAGGAGAAACTTCCCTTTCGGTTGATTTTCTTGGCTATAAAGTTGTTCCAGCGCTTGCGCATTGCTTTTCTTTTCTAGGTGGCATCCGTCTTTTGTACGTTCACCTGGATTACACCTGCTTTCACTTTCACCAAAAAAACTTGTTAGTTTGAAACGGTGGTTGGTTTTATGGCCTTGATCATCTCAATGGCTTTATCGCAGTCCCATCTCCGTGGAGAACTTTGCTTCTTGCCGATATTGAGGGGAATTCTTTCAAACTGGACAAGAATCAAATTTTTAGGTTTTCATGATGACTTGCCCATGTGGGCTCTGGCCTATTCACTTTATTTTATTCTTAAGCTAGTTACCATCGACTTTTTCTTTCTAAGAGGTCCTTTCTTAGGAAGCATCAAATAATATGGTCAGTCAAGATTGGAATAACGCACTGGTTGAGGCTGGGCATTTTCTTCGGCTTTGGTCAGGCGGAGTCTTGTGAAACTAGTTCTTACACCCTTTCATTTGTAACAAGTTCGGAAGTTAAGGTTAAACCGAAAGGGATTCAAAGAATATACTAAAGTAAATTAATGAGTTTAAAGAGAAGCGTCCTTTCAGGGGGAAAGGAAAGACTTATCTGGGATGCATGCTGGCTTCGAATGAACATGACATGCTTCTTGGACTGGACGCCCGACCCGCAAAAACTCTCCAGCTTCTCGTGAACCTCTTGATTCGCATTTCAAATCCAGGTAACCTTGCCAGGACTCTTTTAGTGATGAGATGCCTTCTTTTCGGTCGACAACGCCCTTTGCGGGTTTTCGCCAATCAACCTCTCTCATTTCTCTTCTCACCGTCGCCCGATAGTTCTCTTTGCGAGTTTTCACTAACGGACTCTCTCATTTTAGTTTGTCTACTCACTATCACCGTGTGGTGCCTGGCAGTTTTCACCAATAAGACTCTCTCGTTTATTTCTCTCTGTTTTGAATGCTTGCTTTCCATCTATGATGTCTATTTGCGTTCACGCCTTTGGCGATTGATCTGAAGTAATTTCGTTTGGTTTTGGGTAAAAGGAAATATGGACGAGATTACAACTTTGGAATCTTTTGGCAAACTCAAGGTCGAACCATTATAACATCTGTCCCAGTTTCAATTTTGTGGGAAAATTGGATTTTTGGTTTGGTATGACTGAACCTCAGCGAGAGGTTGCCTACGTATCCTTTCGAAATCAAGCCAGAACGTAGTTCAGGTTTTCATTTGGTACATATATATATTTTTTTCAGATGGTTGATTGATGCTTTTGGATTCCAAAGAGGGTAGCCAAAGAAAGGTAAATGGCTCAAAATGGTTTGCAAAAAGGGTGGATAATATTTAGGTAGCGGGAACAAAAGCCTTCATCATCTCAAATGCGGCAAAACATCATCAAAGTAAACTTTAGACATAGTACCTTTTGAATGCGTCTGCATTTACCACCGTTTCAGGATCGCTTCCCTCAATATCACCTAGGTATAACGCTCATCTCGGTAACATTTTCCTTATGATGTATGGACCTTTCCAATTAGGAGCGAATTTTCCTTTTGGTTCTTGGTGATGGGAAAGAATGCACCTCAACACCAATTGCCCGACTTCAAAATTCCTGGGTCACACTTTCTTGTTGTAAGCATGGGCCATTCTTTGTTGGTACAACTACCCGTGATAGACTACAACCATCCGTTTTTCATCAATTGAAGTCAGTTTCTCCAAACGAGTCTTAACCTACTTGCTATCTTCAATTTCTACTTCAATGATGATTTGTGGCGAATGAATTTCCACCTCCGCCAGTATCACAGCTTCGGTTCCAGAAACCAACAAGTATGGGGTGGCTCCTATCGACGTACGCACTGTAGTGCGATATCCCAGTAAGGCGAAATGCAACTGTTCATGCCACTGCCTTGAACTTTGGATTGTTTTTCTCAAAATCTTCTTGAGGTTCTTGTTTGCTGCTTTAAAGGCGTCGTTGGCTTTGGGCCGATAAGGAGTGGAGTTCCTATGAGTTATTTTGAAGTGTTCTCATACATCTCCCATGAAATGACTATTCATGTTTGCTGCATTATCCGTGATGATAGTAGCAGGAATACCAAAATTACATATAAGATTTGAGTGTACAAAGTCCACTGCAGCTTTCTTAGTGGCTGATTTGAGAGTGATAGCCTCGACCCATTTTGTGAAATAATCGATGGCAACCAATATGAATTTGTGCCTATTACATGCCTTTGGCTCAATCGGACCAATGACGTCCATGCCCCAAGCCACAAAAGGCCAAGGCGCCGACATAGGATGTAGCTCTGTTTGAGGTGCATGAATCAGATCTCCATTCACGTGACACCGATTGCATTTTCGGACTACATTGAAATAATTTTTTTCCATAGTTATCCAATAATAACCAGCTCGTAAGATTTTCTTGGCCAAAACATACCCGTTCATATGAGGCCCGCACACTCCTGCGTGTACTTCTTGCATGATTCTCCCGGTTTCTTCGACGTCTACACATCTCAACAGGTTGAGATCCGGGGTTCTCTTGTACAAAACGTCGCCACTAAAAAAGAAACCACTTGCATGTCGCCTGATGGTTCTTTTCTGATCTCCAGTAGCATGTTCGGGGTACTCTTGTGTTTTCAGAAACCTCTTGAAATCATGGTATCATGGCTGAATATTTGGTCCAACCTCGATTACATTGCAGTAATCGTGTCTTTCCCTGACTTGGATTTCCAAAGGATTGACGTGGGTTTTGCCTGGATACGGTGACATCGAAGCTAATATGACAAGTGCATCAACTAGTTCGTTGTGACACCACAAGATGTACTTGAACTCTATTGATGTAAATCGCTTGCTGAGATCCTCCACGTGCTGTCAGTAAGGAATGAGCTTGACGTATCGGGTCTCCCAATCACCTTGGGCTTGTCTGATAATCAAGTCAGAATCTTCCATGATCAGTAAGTCTTTGACATCTTGGTCAATTGCCATATTCATGCCCATGGTGTAGGCCTCAAACTCAGTTGTACTGTTTGTGCAAAAGAAACGGAGTCAAGCTGTAGCTGGATAGTGCTGGCCAATGGGAGAGATCAAAATTGCCCCAATCCCTACACCTTTGGCGTTTACTGCTCCATCGACGAACATTTTCCAAGCATGGGTGGCTTCAGGGACTACTTCTATTGTGTTTACTTCCTCATCGGGAAAGTAGGTATTCAACGGTTTGTACTCCTCATCAATCAGGTTTTCGGCCAAGTGATCCGCCAATGCTTGGGCCTTCATTGCCGTGCGGGTGACATAGTCTATGTCAAATTCAGTAAGCAGAATTTGCCACTTTGCCAATCTTCTGGTGGGCATCGGTTTCTGGAATATATACTTCAAAGGATCCAACCTGGTAATCAGGTGAGTGGTGTGAGCCTGGAGATAGTGTCTCAACAATTGAGTGACCCATGTCAAGGCACAACACGTTCTTTCCAACAAAGTGTACTTGACTTCATAACTAGTGAATTTCTTGTTCAAGTAGTAGATCGCCTGCTCTTTCTTCCCCGTTGCATAGTGCTGCCCGAGGACACAGTCAAAAAAGTTTTCTAAGACTATCAGATACAAAAATAGAGGTCTCCCTTGTTCTGGCAGGACCAAAATCGGAGGATTCGACAGATATTCTTTGATCTTGTCAAATGCATCTTGACACTCTACTGTCCATTTGATCGCGGCATCTTTCCTCAGCAATTTGAATATGGGCTTACATGTGGAAGTCAATTGAGCGACAAATCGGCTGATGTAGATTAATCTGCCCAAGAGACTCATTACATCTTTCTTGGTTCTTGGAGGAGGCAAATCCTTGATAGACTTTATTTTTGTTGGGTCTAACTTTATACCTCTCCTGCTAACTATAAAGCCCAAAAGTTTACCAGATGGGACCCCGAAGGCGCATTTAGCCGGATTCAACTTCAAATCATACTTGCGCAACCGTTCAAAGAATTTCCTCAAATCTTCAACATGATTATCCTGGGTTCTGGACTTGATGATTACATCGTCCACATATACCTCTATCTCCTGGTGCATCATATCATGGAAAATGGCGGTCATGGCCATCATGTAGGTCGCTTCGGTGTTCTTCAAACCGAATATCATAACTCGATAATAGTAGTGCCCCAAGGTGTGGTGAAAGCAGTTTTCTCAGCGTCTTCCTCATCCATCAACACCTGGTGATATCCCGCATAACAATCCACAAAAGACTGTATCTCATGTTTGGAAAAGTTCTCCATAAGGATGTGGATGTTGGGCAAGGGGAAGTCATCTTTGGGACTCGTTCTATTAAAATCTCGGTAGTCCACGCACACTTGAGTTTTTCCATCCTTCTTCGGCTTAGCAACAACATTAGCTAACCACGTGGTATACTGGACCACCCGAATTACCCCTATTTTTAATTGCTTCGTGATCTCTTATTTGATCTTATCACTGATGTTAGTCTTGAATTACCTCTGCTTCTGTTGAACTGGGGGACAATCATGGTAGATTGGAAATTTATGCACCACTAGATCAACACCTAGTCTTGGCATGTCATCGTAGGACCAAGCAAACACATCGTTAAACTGAACCAGGAGCTGAATTATTGCATCTCGAGATTTCTCATCTGTGTGAATGCTTATCTTGGTCTCTCGGATCTCTTTGAGAATTCCCAAGTTAACTGGCTCGGTGTCATTCAAATTAGGCTTAGGTTTATTCTCAAAGTGTTCCAGTTCTCGATTTATTTCCCTAAAAGCCTCTTATTCGTCATATTCCGATTCTTGGTTTATTATTTCACAACTAGACAACATATTTGAATCTGGGCATGAAGTCTGCAAACATGTCATGTTATTTAAAGCCGCATTATTCGAACTGAAAGAGTGGAAAAATAGCAAAAATCATAAAAAGTAAAGGAAAGTGAACGATGAAACTTTTATTTCATTTCTTAGAATTTTAAGATAACAAGGTTTACATTTGGAAATCTAAAGACCAAAAACTATAGAAAATATCCGAGTTACACCCTAAATAACTTGAGATACATAAAAAGTGGCAGGACAAGTCTATCGGGACTCCCTCCTAGTTGGAAATGGCGTAGCCTTCCAATTTTGCAACTGGGCACCTGGTCCCATGTAAAGTACCTCAGTGGTGCTAGTCCCTTCCCCTGGCTCGACCATGTGAGTCTCAAAAATAATTTTCGTCATAGCCCCACAGATATCTTCTATTTCCTCAGCAGTAAAAACCTCATCACCTCTTCTTTAACGTATTTTGGTCTGACGAAAGTTTCGCACAAATATGGCAATGGCTGAGGAAACTTCCATCCCTCATTGCTCCTCTTATTTTCCCGTCTCACATCATCTGGAGTATAGTGGAAACCTATCCCGAAGAATTTCTCATTTGAAGGCAGGGTAATGGGTTCCGCTATTCCTTGTAATAATTTCCCAAGCCCTTTTCCTGGTTTGAAACCACGTCGGATCATCTCTTTAGCCACCATGATTGATGCATTAGAAAGGAAGGGTTGGGCGCAAGGGTCCCCTTCTTCATACTGGTCGGCGAGCACAATTTCAAAAGCCTGATAAACTATGTGTCGCTTCCCTCTCTTGCTTCAAGGCACGGGACTGAAGGGTCTCGATAGATTGATTGCTTATCTTCCCCGTGGACCAAGATCTCTTGTCCTTCATGCTCAAACTTTACCATTTGGTTAAGGGTAGAAGGTACCTTTGCGGCCGCAAAAATCCATAGCCTCCCTAGAAGAAAGATGTAGGACGTGTCCATGTCCAAAACTTGGAAAGTTATTTCAAAGTCCACTAGGACAATAGTCATAATCAAGTCGATTTCTCCAACTATGTCCCTCTTTATACCATCAAACGCCCATACACAAACATTGTTGGGTCGAATTCTTTCGATCCCAATTTCTATGCGTTGTAAAGTTGAGAGCAGACAGATGTCTACCCCGGAACCTCCATCTACCATAATCCTTTGGATGTAGTACCCTTCACATTTGACTGTTAGGTGTAGGGCTTTGTTATGTGCGGCCCCTTCTGGGGGCAAATCATTCTTACTGGAGGAGATTTGGTTGATAGTAAAGAACCGTTCTGCCATTCTTTCTAGTTGCTCTACAGAGGTCTCGACCAGTACATGTACTTCATTCAAAGTCTTTAGCAACGCCTTTTGATGCTCGGATGAACTCATGAATAAGGATAGCATGGACACTTGATCAGGGTTCTTGCGTAACAGATCCACCACCTCAAATTCGGCCATTTCCATCTTCTATAAGAAAACCTACGCTTCTTCAATGCTCCCAGGTTTCTTAGGTGGGAAGCATTTTCGTGTAGCGTTGTTCACTTCCTGTATGTCCCAATACTTCTCAGCAGAAGTATTTCCCGATAGCTCCCCTGTGACTTCTTTGCCTTTGTAGGTAATCGATGTTTGTTGATAATGCCAAGGCACTGTGGATGGGTCTGTTATCGGTTTTTGCAGAGTGCATCCGATAACCAATGGTTTACTTAGACGAGGTGGTTTAACTGTTCTCCAGACTACATAGGCCCCTTTTGGCACATACATCGGGACTCCTTTCTTCACTTCAAATCTCTTCAGAGTACTCGTGACTAGTGGATTTTCTTGGTGACCTCTCGGGGCGTAAAGGACCCCGTTTTTAGGGAGCGCCATCTCTGATTTTGTTTCAACTTTCTTTTCAAATTCTAGCTTGTCATTTTTAATCTTCTTTAACCTTTTTTCTTGCCTTGGGGTTGTTGTAGGCTTTCTCTCTGTGTCAATAATGGCAATTATAGTCTTCAGGGTAGGATCAAACTCCTTGTCTTCACAGATCATCCCGATCAGTGGCCCATTATTATGAGTGGGCAAGGATTATTGGTCACATTTGGGACCTCCTCGTCTCTTACCACTATCTTTCTTTGTTCTATTAAATCCTCAACTGCTTTTTTCAGAGTCCATCAATTGTTGGTATCGTGCCCTTCTGCCCCTAAATTATAGGTGCATCTGATGCCCCGTTGATATGATGGTGATTTCGGGTTCTGTCTCTTTGGGGGTATGGGTTGTAGGAGACCCATTTGGACAGGTTTAGGGAGAAATTCATAATATGGTTCACCGATGGGGGTGAAGGTTTGTCTCCTGGGGGGTTCCTGGGGACAGAAGTTGTTTTGGGGTGGTTGGGGATTGTATTTGTTTCGGTAAGGAGGCTGATTTCTGGGAGGTGGAGCTTAGTTCCGATTGATCTTCTGCTATGGTCGGCCATAGGGTTGAGCATTCATAACCATGTATGGTTGGAGCTGGTAGGCCACATCTTGATGAGGGTAATAGTATTGCGAGGGTCTTTCTAAAAAATGTGGCATGGGGTTACGATATTAACTCGCCCCCGATACTGCCATGGACGTTTCTTCTTTTTTCTTCCCTCTTGCTATTCCTCCGGACCTACCTTGGATGGCTTGGGAGGTTGCCCTTATGGCTTTCTGACTTAAAATCCTTCCTGTTTTCAGACCATTCTCTACCATTTCCCCGAGTTTGATTGCCTCTGCGAAAGGCTTCCCCATGGCTGACATCATGTTCTGGAAATAATCAGGCTCTTGGGCCTGCAAGAAGATGCTGACAATTTCTATTTCATCCATGGGAGGTTTTACCCTCGAAGCTTTCTCACGCAATTTAATGGCGTATTCCCTGAAATTCTCTGAGGATTTCTTCTTGCGGTTTGCCAAAGATTTCCTATCCGGCATGATGTCAATGTTTTACTAGAACTGCCGATTAAAATCCCGGGCAAGATCGTCCCATGTGTGCTAATGGGAGATGTCTTGGTCCATGAATTATTCTGAAGCGATATCGATCAGGCTTTCTCCTAAGTATGCCATTAGTAACTCTTCCCTACCACCGTCTCCTCGCAACTGGTTGCAATACCTCTTTAAATGAGCGATGGGGTCTCCATGCCCGTCATACTTCTAAAACTTAGGTGTTTTAAATCTGATGGTAAATGGACCCGTGGGAACATACGTCGATCGGCATATGAGACACTTTTATGTCCGCTCAAACCCTGCATGTTCTTCAAACTTTGCTCAAGGCTTCTCTTTCTTTTGGCCATCTCATCTTGTTCGGAAGCCCTAGGATTTTGGTTTTGTCCAGGTACAAACTCCTATTGAGGGTATTGAGGGTATGTATTGGCAGTAAATCGAGTAGGTTCCAATAAGAAAGATGGTGCCTGGAAGGTGAAAGAGGATGAGTCACAGTTAGGTCTGTACAAAGTGGGTTGTGCCGAAGCTGGGCAAGGCGGTGCACTGAATGTGTTTGAGGTTGTGCCGGTGGCCGACACATGGGGGTGTGGCTCAGAAGGTGATCCGGCAGCGTAAGATGGCATGGTAGAATACCCAAATGGAGTAGGTGGGTAACTGATAGGGACATTGGAGGTTCCGCCTGTTCTAGGAAATAGTTCGGGGAATCCAGGGATTATGCTTGGCATTTCTCTTTCGCTGTTCCAGGCGTCCCACATTTCTAATATGCGAAGATGCAGGATTCTGTTCTCCTCAACTGTGGCTCATTCGAATATTGGGATGATTGTTATTGAACTCTCTTCTGAGAGAGGGATCATTGGTGGAGTGATTTCCGAAGACATTTCTATGCTTCCTTTAGCCCTCTTGAAGTAAGTATGAACACTTCTTCTTGATTTTGCGACGGATGGTTGTACGCTTCCCTTTGACCTCGTGAAGTATGATTGCGAGGCCAAACTACCACAAAACCAAACACCTTTCTATAAAACCTGGGGTTGCAGCCAACAAACGGTTAGTTTGAAACAAATAACAATAAGTAATCTCACATTGGGGGTGTGATGCACTTATACAGTTAAGTGGATTTCTACATGTATTGAATTGGTTGCAATGTGTCATTCCGGCTCAGGCATTATCCCTTTTTATTATTTTCTTTTAGTGGTGGTCGAATCTTTTATGGATTGCCTACGTATCATGTCCCCGCATGAATCAGACCGAGTGTAGTTTGGGTATCGTAAAAATAAAAGATATCTCATTCCTTTGCCAAAATATTCTGCTTACAAAGCTAAAACATTTGTAAAAGTGAAAACTAGAGATTCTTTATACAAAAAGTGAAATACAAACTTTAAACGGACAAACAGACTCTAAAAAAAAATACAGACTCCACTAAGCATGCTCCAGAGCTTTTAACTTTTGTGTTCGCGAGGCGATGTTCGGCCTTGCTGCAGTTTGTGGCGCAAGATCCCTTTGCAGACTTCTCAACTCTACCATAATTTGGTGGACATATCCCATATCTGAGGCAAAGAGGGTAGCATGGGGCATTTTTTCGCATTTTAGGCATATCATGGTGATGTAGTTCCCAATTTCTTTGATTCTACCCCTGATCCTATCCTTTTCCCTAAGCAGTTGCTCTATCTGTTGATTATTTGTCCCCAATTTCTGAGGGTTGCCGGTGATTTGGTCCAGGAGCTTATCCGCTTGTTTTTCCATCTGTGCCATCAAGTTATAGCAATGATCTCTATCTGTCCTAGCGTCTCGTGCTTGTTTGAAAATCCGCTCCTTGAGAGAGGTATTTGTTTCCCTTAGTTCAGTGATGGTCCCCTCATAATCTCTTTTTATTTGTTGCAGATGAAGCGCTCGTTGGTGTGTTTCCCTCCTCCATCTAGTCCGAATTGTGGCTAGAGCAGCTTCCGCTTTCTCCGGGTCTTCTCAATGCTCGAGGGTTTTCTTTTCTAAGTTGTTTATGAGTAACCCATCAACCCGACTCCATCTTGATCTTTCTGCGGTCGATTGTATCCTTTGGAGGAGTGCCTGCTTTTCTTGTGCTCAATCAGCCCTTTATTGATCGAAATCTGCCTGTTGTATGTCCTTGGCGGCCTCAAGCATCCCTTTCTCTTCTCTCAGGATGTCGATGCGAGATTGAAATTCTCGTGCCATTTCGCTTTTAGCCTTCCTAACTCTGGACTCTATCTCCCTTTCCTAATCGACTGCATATTTTATTGACCTTTCTGTTCTTTGTTTAGGCATTGCCTAGTTATGGAACCACTCAAGGATTGCGGGGCTTACTTCTCCTTGTTCCTGGTCGGTAACCATTTCATCTGTGTTAGAGAGTCGACTGCCAAACCATACCTTCGGTGCATAAGATTCTTTAGGGAGTTCCTCTATTGTGAATCCCCACATGAACGGACGCATATCTTCGGTCGGGGGTCTTTTCTGTTCTTTCCCTAACAAGCGTATCACACATAACGGGGCATATGGCTGGAAACCCCTGAAACCCATTTGTATGTAGAACGGGCGATACGTTGACATGTGCATAACTTTAGCAGAAGGGAACCAGTAATAGTTCTAAGTGGGTTTGTCTGCTTTCAAGGAACTAAGTGATTCTTCCCAGTCCTTTAGTCCATTCGGAAGATTACAACGTGCAGCCCTGCTTGGATGGCAATGAATGTAGTTCGCCCAATCTACGTTGAAATTTATCGCGATCGGGTGATGATAGAGATGCTCTATGAATGACATTTGCTGCAAGATGTTGCATACTTCAAAGTAATTTCCGCCTTCTTGACATCGAGTTAATGCCCGAAAAATGTCCCATAAGATCATAGGAAGAAAAGTGTGCTATTCGCTACTTTGAAAGTACGAGACCACCGCTGATAAACGAATTCTGATAAGCTCATCACGCTTGGGAAAATTCATGGTCCCTAAAAAAGCAATCATGAAGGCGAAGATTCTCAAATCTCCCCAAGCGTCATAACTTAATTGGTTGAAAAATTATGTGGTTGAGAATTTTTCAAATTCGTTATTGTCACCAAACCTGTCGTAAAGATATTCCAAGGAAACCCAACCTTCATTTAAGCAACCCGTCGGGATTCGACGGAGGCTTAATTTCTTCAAAAAGTTATTAACACCCATTTTTCTGGGAGCGGCGGGTTTTTTCTTGTAAAGATCCCTCCCGAATCCTATGAGACCACCTAATTCTTTTAAGGTGAGTGTCATCTCCAATCTTTCAACCTGAAAACATTATTTGTAGAGTCCGATAAACTCACCAAAGGCCCGATCATACCCCTGTCTGGCCCAATTCCCATGATGTCTCGAAGAAATTTGAGATGCTTGAAGACTTGATTTCTTTCCCAGGAAGCAAAACTAGCCCACAAATCACAGAGGAGGCTCGGGGTTTTATCTTGAATCATAAACATAGGAGGCGTCTTATCGCTTTCCCTTTTCTGACCAATTCTTTGCGGGGGAGCCATGCTGAGTTTAGAAAAGATAAAAAAATAAAATTTAAAACCTTCCTAAGTCTGAGAGAAAATTTTTTATTGCTGAAAAAACTGATCTTGTTAATACGGCCTTTCAGCACTTGATGAATATTTGAAGGCTGTGTAACAGAATCCAGTATGACACATAGGTACTGTTCTTGCGAAACCAATCATTCGACACCGCTTCGGGGCGTTTGGCTATTTTTCCCAAAAATGGTGTTACCTTGACTAAGGACATCCTCTAAATTTAACAATTTTTTTTTAACAATTTTTTTTAAATTTTTTTTTTTTGTGAAAAAGCAGAATTAGCTGAGCCCGATATGGGTTGCCTACGTATCCCATGTCCGGTGAGAATCAAACTTGCGTAGTTCAATATAAAAAGCTATATTATTCTTTTTAAAAGAAACAGAACCTCTGTTTTTCATTTTTTTTCAAAATTTACTAGAGTTTCGGTATTATTTGGTACCTCCAAGATATGTGATTAAATCCCTTAACCCTATACACTGGTACTCTTTTCTTCAAACCCATTTTTTTTCAAATAACCCGGTGAGCATGCAGGTCCGAAACAAATAAGTGCACAAACGGGATGCATCATGATGGTCTTTTTGTTTTAGGTACACCTGTCCTAGACAGACCAAACCTCTGTGTTGAGCCTCCTAAGTCAAAATTCACATGATGCAAACAAATATTCCTACTAGGGATCCGACATGAGGCTTTGTTATTCTAAGTTAACATCCTATTGGAGAAAGTATCTAGACTGGCTTTACTCGAGCGGACAACTCGAGCCGAGGAGGGTCAGTGCACCGGTAGCATGGCTTTTCGGCTTAACTGGTGGTACTCCACCCCTAAAACATGTGTGACTAAATCCTTCACCGAGTGCCAAGCACCTCGGCTATCTCAAAGAAAATCGGGCTATGTCCAGCAAATGCCAAATGTTAAATTCAAGAAGACTTAGAGGAGAGGCGGGTATCGGCACAGTTTATATACAGTTCACGAAATATCAAAACGGTAAAAGCAACATTTAGTCACATTGAGAAAAACAAGTAATAAAAATCAGGTAATAAATAAGCCAAATACAACAATTATTCAAAGCTCGAATTCTTAAACCCTGAACCAGTGGTTCTAGGTTTTTCTCCCCAGCAGAGTCGCCAGAGCTGTCACACCTCCTTTTGGCGCGCCTCATTTCGAGGGATTGTATAAAGGAGTTTTTTCTAATTTAAGTGACAATATTCAAAATGGGATTATTTTATGTATTTCAGAGTCGCCACTTGGAATAAATTAAGGTGTCCCAAATCATTGATTTATTTAAATCCCAAATCGAGGAAAATATTTGACTTTAAATGAAGTATGTGAACCAAAAATTCTAAATATGGAATTCTGTTGACCCGAGGGAAGGTGTTAGGCACCCTCGAATCCCGTGGTTCTAGCACGGTCGCTTAAACTATTGTGAATGGCAAAAATATATAATTTTAATACATGTTATATACTATGTGCTTTCCATCAATTCTAAAACCGCTCTATTCCGTTAAATTTGCATATTTAAAATTTAAACAGAAAATGGCCCAATTTGGCAATAGGGTTATTTCAAGACAGGCTTCAAAAGGGACTATTGAGAGCTTGATTATATGTGATCCTCATTTGTCCTAGTCATAGCTTTCATGTAAACACGCGACGTTTAAATAATTTTAACAATAGTCGTGATTACCTTATTTTCGGATTAACACTAGTTCAAAACCGAATTAATCATCTACGTCGTGTCTATAAACATGATACGGGAGCATTGGACTCATTACTTAATTATTCTTTCTAGTCACTTAAGATGGAGCAAACGATTAGAGGAATAACTGGAACCTTATCGTGAAGCATATCTTGACTAACGTATCATGAGGATTACGCTATACATAATGGTCAACTATCAACAGCTAAACACATGTCGGGTTTGGAATTAATTTTTAATTTGAAACGTATTCGAGTTTTATGCGTTCGAAACTAATAGCTAATCGAACCAGCCTTTCTCCCAATGTTCTGAATTATTAATACAAATTCCATTGTAGTCTAAATAATCCTAGTTTAAATTATAACAATCGAAACATGGCAAGGTTTATCCCAATTTACACATGCTAAAAAACTATGTAGACAAGAAAAAAAACTAATATCTATTTTTTAACTATGATTTCTGGGATAGCACTTCATTTCAAAACCCAATCTCTCGGTTCAAACAATTACATCAGCGTTTTGAATGCATACCTGGAATTCAAAAAAATGGAGGAGGAAGGATTAGAATAGCTCACAGCATTCAACGGCAACATCAACAACCAAGCCAACTTAACGTCGCAAAATATACAACCTAGTAGCAAGACTTAAGTTCCCGGGATAAATAAAACCAACAGGGAACTTAAGAATAGACCACAGCAATTCCAGAAGACTAGACATCAAAGAACAAACTCAAATAAACCCACAGAACCCTTCAGTTAACGTGGACACTCGAGTATAGGAATTGTCACGACCCCAAATCCGGTCATGATGGCGCCCAGCACATTGCTAAGCCAGCCTGACCAATCCATATCAACCACGGAGCTAGAAGCTCTCTTTAACCCATTTAAACAAATTAATTCAAGAAATAACAGCGATACATGTAACGAAAACGGGGAACCAAGTCCCATAATACATCAACTCCCATAGACCAAGGGTCAAGAGTCATGAGCCTCTACTGAACATGAGTGTATAAGGGTTTACAAAATACCAAGTGCGGAAAGAAATGTCAATACAAAATCCAAAGACAGTAGGAAGGGATGTCGGGTCCTGCGGACTCTGCGGCTACCTCGAATATCCACAAACGTCGCCTCGCACAGCTACTGGATCACTGCTGAGAGGTACCTGGATCTGCACACAAGGTGCGGGGAGTAAAATGAGTACTGCCAGACTCAGTGGTAATAAACAAGGGTAAGACAGCGCAGATAAGAAATCCGCAATAAAGCACTATGTAAAGCTATAATCGGCTACCCTGTCATAGAATCAATCTTCACTGTACCTGTTCCAACAATTACCAATAAATAGCATAACAGCTAGCTAGCAGATGTAGCTAAATGCAATGCAATGCATGATATGACCGCTACGGCGTGTAGCCCGACTCCGATTTTGGGTACCCGTGCTCACTGTGGGGGTTCAGACTCCGGAGGGGCTCCTACAGCCCAAGCACATCTCATAGAGATATTCCTGCGGCGTGCGGTCCGATACAACATATATATATCTCGCTGCGGCGCGCAGCCCGATCCACTACTAGTCGGCTAATATGCAGATACAGCCTCGCAAGCTCAAAAGTAGTTTTTGAAAACTCTTTTATCATTTTTCAGTTGGAAAATAGTAATATCAAGTTCCAGAGATTGGAATTAGCATAATAACAAAAATAGCTGCGGACTAGTAGTAAACTAGCATGTCTATATGATAAGACAATGATAACGATCCTCGCGGGATCCAATAACTGGCTCACGGCCCACATGTATACTTAACCGCCCAAGAAGGGGGTTCCTCGGCTCAAGAGTGGCCATTATCACAATATATATATACATATATGCAACCATCCGAGAAGGAGGTTCGACGGCTCTAGAATAGCCAATAATACGGTATCAACAGGTTGGACTAATATGTAGTCTCCAGTTCATGATCGACCCCGCACTCTCAAGAGTGTGCGTGTCTCGCCGCTATACGGCGTCACAAAGTGGTATACCGGGGTTTCGAACCCGCTGGTCATCACCCACATCTATTACTCACCTCGATACAGCGCGACGACTATTCCGCAATGCCCTTGCCACGAGAATCAAGCTCCGCACGCGTAGAATCTGATCAAATACAGTAGAAATACAACAAATTAGGCCAATGGGACGACACCCGATCAATACAACTCAATTTACATCAAAATTCCCAAAGTTGTCAAAACCCGAGCCCCGGGCCCACATTCCGAAAATTTACGAAATTCACATTTCTGGAACCCTCGTCTCAATACGAGTCTAAGCATATCAATTTTACCAAATTCGGACTCCATTTGCCCATTCAAAACCTTGATCTTCTAAAGTCCAAGACTAGGGCTAAATCCTCCATAAATTACCCCAAATTCCTCCATTTTCATGATATAATTGCGTAATATTATCAATACTAATCATAATATGAGTTCATAGTTGATTACCTGATGATTTCCCTTGATTTTCTCCTCAAAATCGCCCAAAATCGCCCTTAAGCCGAGACCCCCAAATGTTAAAAATGTTTCTGAAATTTTCTAACTTCTGATACACTTACTTACAGCGATTTTCGCTTATGCGGAATATTTTCCGCTTCTACGCGTCCGCTTCCTGCGAAGACACGATCGCTCCTGCGGAAATTTCCGCTTCTGCGGCTAGGCATCCGCCTCTGCGGACTCGCCTAAGCGGCTCCCTCCCGCTTCTGCGATGGCCGCTTCTGCGGCAACTTTCCGCTTCCGCGTTTCCGCTTCAGCGGAAAATTCTCCGCTTCTGCAGTCACAAGCGCTTCTGCGCTCCTGGTCCGCTTCAGCGCACCCGCTCCTGCGCCCATAATTCCGCAGGAGCGGAAACAACAGAAGCAGTGCACAAGTTCTGCAATTTTCCATATTTTTCCCCCGATTAACCATCCGAAAACACCCCGAGGGCCCCGGGACCTCATTCAAACACACCAACACATCCTAATTCCTTATTCGAACTTATTCCAATCATAAAAACACCATCCTAAACATCAAAATCACCAATTAACCACGGATTCAAGCCTAAATTCCTTAAAACATTCCAAATTACACATTCAATCAAAAACCCGACCAAACGACGTCCGAATGACCTGAAATTTTGCAGGCACATCCAAAATCACATAACGAAGCTACAGAAATTGTCGGAATTCCATTCCGACCCCCGGATCAAAATCTCACCTACCGTTCGGATTTCGCCAAAATTCAACCTTAGCCAATTCAAGCCTATTTCTACACCGGGTCTCCAAATTCAATTCCGATCGCTCCCCTAAGTCACAATTCACCTCCCGGAACTAACCGAATCGTCAGAATCCGATTCCGAGCCTTCTAACCAAATAGTCAACTCCGGGTTGACTTTCCTTATTCAAGTTTCTTTCCCAAAGGCTATATGCCTCATTTTCAATCCAATTCACTCCTAACTCGCCCGATAGACTTTAATATTGATATAAAATCATAAAACATGTATTTACAACATAACGGGGTGGAAATTCTCGTGACGACGGGCCGGGTCGTCACATTCTCCCCCACTTAAGCAAACGCTCGCCCTCGAGCGGGTCAAGAAACATACCTGAAGTCTCGAACAAATGAGGATATCTGCTCCGCATCTCCCGCTCGATCTCCCAAGTGGCCTCCTCCATGGGTCGACCTCTCCACTGAACCTTAACTTATGCAATCTCCTTAGACCTCAATTTTCTCAACCGACGTCCCAAAATGGCAATAGGCTCCACATCATAGGATAGATCACCATCAAGCTGAATGGTGCTGAAATCTAATACATGAGACGGATCTCCGATGTACTTCCGGAGCATAGACACATGGAATACTGGATGAACGCTGGATAGGCTGGGCGGCAAGGCCAACTCATATGCCACCTCTCCAACTCTCCTAAGTATCTCAAAAGGACCAATGAACCTGGGACTCAACTTTCCTTTCTTCCCAAACCTCATGACACCCTTCATAGGTGAAATCTTCAACAATACTCTGTCACCAACCATGAAAGACAACTCTCGAACTCTACGGTCCGCATAACTCTTCTGACGAGACTGTGTTGTACGAAGCCTCTCCTGGATCAACTTTGCTCTATCCAGAGCATCCTGGACTAACTCAGTCCCTATCAATCTATCCTCACCAGGCTCAAACCATCCCACGGGGAATCTACACTGTCTGCTATACAATGCCTCATACGGGGCCATCCGAATACTCGACTGATAACTGTTGTTGTAGGCAAACTCGGCAAGTGGTAGGAACTCATCCCACGAACCACCAAAGTCAATCACACAAGCTCGCAACATATCCTCCAAGATCTGAATAGTGCGCTCAGACTGTCCGTCTGTCTGAGGGTGAAATGCTGTACTCAACTCAACCGGTGTACCCATCTCTCGCTGAAATGCTCTCCAAAACTGAGAAGTGAACTGAGTACCCTTGTCGGATATGATAGACACTGGGACTCCATGCAACCGAACAATCTCTCGAATAAAGATCGATGCCAACCGCTCCGATGAGTAGGTAGTACTAGCTGGAATGAAGTGAGCTGACTTGGTCAGTCTATCCACAATCACCCATACAGAATCAAACTTCCTCGCCGTCCGAGGGAGTCCAGTAACAAAATCCATAGCGATCCTCTCCCATTTCCACTCAGGAATGACAATGCGCTGAAATACGCCACCGGGCCTCTGGTGCTCGTACTTAACCTGCTGACAGTTGAGGCACCGTGCTACATGTCTGACAATGTCCATTTTCATCTTTCTCCACCAATAGTTTTGTTTCAAATCTTGATACATCTTCGCGGCTCCTGGATGGATAGAATACCGCGAGCTATGGGCCTCCTCCAGAATCAACTCACGAAGGCCATCAACATTGGGCACGCATATCCGGCCCTGCATCCTCAATACGCCGTCACTATCAATGGTGACATCTCTAGCGTCATCATGCTGAACTCTGTCCCTAAGGACAGCCAAATGTGGATCATCATACTGGCGCTCACGAATACGATCATATAGAGATGACCGAGATACAACACACGCCAATACCCTGCTGGGCTCCGAAATATCTAACCTCACTAGCCGATTGGCTAGCACCTGAACATCATAAGCAAGTGGCCTCTCCTCAGCTGGAATATATGCCAAGCTCCCCATACTAACCGCCTTCAGGCTCAAAGAATCGGCCACCACATTGGCCTTCCCCGGATGATATAATATAGTAATGTCATAATCCTTCGGCAACTCAAGCCATCTCCGCTGTCTCAAATTAAGGTCTTTCTGTTTGAACAAGTGCTGGAGACTACGATGGTCGGTATACGCCTCACAAGACACACCATACAAATAGTGCCTCCAAATCTTCAAGGCATGAACAATGGCGGCTAATTCCAAGTCATGAACAGGATAGTTCTTCTCATGCGGCTTCAACTGCCGAGAAGCATAAGCAATCACCTTACCTTCCTGCATCAACACACAACCTATCCCCACTCTCGAGGCATCACAATAAACGGTATATGAACCTGAAGTTGATGGCAATACTAACACTGGAGCTGTGGTCAAAGCTGTCTTGAGCTTCTGAAAGCTCTCCTCGCACTCATCCGACCACACGAATGGTGCACCCTTCTGAGTCAATTTAGTCAATGAAGAAGCAATGGATGAAAATCCCTGAACAAATCGGTGATAATATCCCGCCAAGCCAAGAAAACTCCTGATCTATGTAGGTGAGGACGATCTAGGCCAACTCTGCACCGCCTCTATCTTCTTAGGATCAACCTGAATACCATCACGAGACACCACATGTCCTAGAAATGCTACGGACTCGAGCCAAAACTCGCACTTGGAGAATTTAGCATATAGCTTCTCCTCTCTCAATCTCTGCAACACAATACTCAAATGCTGAGCATGCTCCTCCTGACTACGGGAGTAGACTAGAATGTCATCAATGAACACAATCACAAATGAATCCAAATAAGGTCCGAACACATTGTTCATCAGATGCATAAATGTTGCTGGGGCGTTGGTCAGCCCAAAAGACATCACAAGAAACTCATAATGACCATATCGGGTCCTGAATGCAGTCTTCATAATATCCGAGTCCCTGATCTTCAGCTGATGATAGACTGAACGAAGATCGATCTTAGAAAACACCCTCGCACCCTGTAACTAATCAAACAAATCATCTATGCGCGGTAGAGGGTACTTGTTCTTCACTGTCACTTTGTTCAATTGCCTATAATCAATACACATTCGCATGGAACCATCTTTCTTTTTAACAAACAATACTGGCGCACCCCACGGAGACACACTAGGACGGATGAAACCCTTATCCAGAAGTTCTTGAAGCTGCTCTTTTAGTTCTTTCAACTCAGCTGGTGCCATCCGATAAGGAGGAATGGATATGGGCTGAGTGCCGGCACCAAGTCAATGCCAAAATCAATATCCCTGTCCGGCGGCATGCCCGGCAGGTCTGAGGGGAATACATCTGGGAAATCCCTTACAACAGGTACAGAATCAATGCTAGGAGACTCAGCTCCCACATCTCTCACAAAAGCTAAGTACGATAAACACCCTTTTTCAACCATTTTCTGAGCCTTTAAGAACGAAATAACACGGCTAGGGACGAAATCGGTCGAACCCCGCCACTCAATTTGAGAAATACCAGGAATGGCCAACGTAACTGTCTTAGCATGACAGTCCAATATAGCATGATACGGAGACAACCAGTCCATACCCAATATAACATCAAAGTTCACCATACCCAACAATAACAAATCTGCCTGGGTCTCCAGACCCCCAATATATATAACACAGGATCTATAGACATGATCCACAACAATCGTATCACCCACGGGAGTGGATACATGAACAGGTAAATCAAAACTACCACGAGTCGCACCCAAATGATGTGCAAAATAAGAGGACACGTAAGAATATGTGGACCCTGGATCAAATAGAACAGAGGCATCTCTGTGACAGACAGAAATGATACCTGTAATCACGGCATCGGAGGCAACTGCATCACGCCTGTCAGGAAGTGCATAGAACCGTGCCTGGCCTCCACCAGATCTCTCCTCGCCCCTGGGGCGACCACGAGAAGACTGACCTCCACCTCTACTAGACTGAGATGGTGCTGAAGAGGAGGGCTGATCCCTCTGCTGAGTCCTGCCCCTACGTAGTCGAGGGCACTGTCTCCTCATGTGGCCAAACTCACCACGCTCATAACATGCACCTGGTGCTGGAGAAGTAGGTGTTGCACTCTGGGCTGGGAGGGCACTAAGTGATGACTGACCCTGCTGAAACCCCTGTCGACCACGACCATAAGAACCTCCGCTCTGCTCTGGGCGGCCTGAATGAGAAGGTCTAGATGAGCGACCTCTGCTCTGCTGGGAATGCCCTCTAGATGGAGCACCGCTGAAACTACCAGAACCACGAGGCCTCTTGGCCTCCCGCTCCTCTCTCTCTCGGCGACGATCCGCCTCGATGGAGCGTGCCATATCGGCTACCTGCTCAAACGATGATGACAGAGAACTCGCTGGCTGGTCATAAGAATACGGATAGAGTAGTTGAGGCCATCGATGAACCTCCCGGTCCTCTCCCTCTCGGTGGGGATCATCCGTGTGGCATGCTTAGCCAGGCGGGTGAATCTAGCTCATGCTTGAGTCACGGACATGTCGCCTCGAATCAACCACTCGAGCCGGCGACGTGGCTCCTCGCGACGAGAGACCGGGGTACATATTTCTCTAGAAAGAGAGTGAGAAGCTGCTGCCATGTGAGAGGTGCTTGCTCTAGCAGGCCTACGCCTCTCAAACTCCTCCCACCAATCAAATGCGGGACCGGTAGGACTGAAACGTAGTAAATGAAACTCCGCTGGACTCGATAATACCGGCCGTACGCGGCATCTTTTGACAACTTATCCAAGAAACCACGGGCATCCTCGCCCTCGACGCCCCACTGAAATGGGGTGGTCGAAGTCTACCAAATCTCTCGAGGCGACGCTGCTCGTCCTCGGGCATAACCTGAACCATATGCTTGGGAGCTGGAGCTGGTGCAGTCGGAGGAATAACCGGTGCAACCACCGAAGCGGGGACCGCCTCTGGCATCCGAAGTCCACGAACAACCGGATCGGTGTGCGAGCTGCGAGGGTCTGCTGACCACCCAGTCTGAGATGTCGCTACGGTGGCGGTAGCCGAAACTACCTAAGCCAAACCGGAACACAGCGATAATATTTGAGCAAGAGTCTCGTGAAGACGAGGAATAGCAATAGATATAGTGCGGCCACGAGCGGGGGCTGGCTGGAGCTTCGACCAGCGAGGGCTGCTCCGGGCGGGCTACGACGGGCGGGTCGGCTGGCACCGCCTCGGCCGCCCTACCTCTAACTCTAGCACGACCACGCCCGCGGCCTCTAACGGTGGCAATGGAGGTCGTCCACCTCGTCCGATGCTCGCGTTCTCGCCGTCTGCGAGAGAATAGAATATAGAAGTTCGGTTCTCGGAACAACAAGATCGCACGACAGAGTTCAAGAAAAGTGAAGTGTTTCCTAAAGGATCGCAGCTTCCCGAGGATAAGTACATGCGTCCCCGTACCGATCCACAAGACTCTACCAACCGGCTCAAGACTTATGAGGCCTAGTAAACCTAGGCTCTGATACCAAATTGTCACGACCCCAAATCTGGCCGTGATGGCGCCCAGCACATTACTAAGCCAGCCTGACCAATCCATATCAACCACGGAGCTAGAAGCTCTCTTTAACCCATTTAAACAAATTAATTCAAGAAATAACGGCGATACATGTAACGAAAACGGGGAACCAAGTCCCATAATACATCAACTCCCATAGACCAAGGGTCAAGAGTCATGAGCCTCTATTGAACATGAGTGTATAAGGGTTTACAAAATACCAAGTGCGGAAAGAAATGTCAATACAAAATCCAAAGACGGTAGGAAGGGATGTCGGGTCCTGCGGACTCTGCAGCTACCTCGAATATCCACAAACGTCGCCTCGCACGGCTACTGGATCACTGTTGAGAGGTACCTGGATCTGCACACAAGGTGCAGGGAGTAAAATGAGTACTGCCAGACTCAGTGGTAATAAACAAGGGTAAGACAGCGCAGATAAGAAATCCGCAATAAAGCACTATGTAAAACTATAATCGGCTACCCTGTCATAGAATCAATATTCATTGTACCTGTACCAACAAATACCAATAAATAGCATAACAGCTAGCAGATGTAGCTAAATGCAATGCGATGCATGATATGACCGCTACGGCGTGTAGCCCGACTCCGATTTTGGGTACCCGTGCTCACCTGTGGGGGTTCGGACTCCGGAGGGGCTCCTACGGCCCAAGCACGTCTCATAGAGATATTCTGCGGCGTGCGGTCCGATCCGACATATATCTCGGCTGCGGCGTGCGGCCCGATCCACTACTTAGTCGGCTAATATGCAGATACAGCCTCGCGAGGCTCAAAAGTAGTTTTTGAAAACTCTTTTTATCATTTTTCAGTTGGAAAACAGTAATATCAAGTTCCAGAGATTGGAATTTAGCATAATAACCAAAAATAGCTGCGGACTAGTAGTAAACTAGCATGTCCTATATGATAAGACAATGATAACGATCCTCGCGGGATCCAATAAGTGGCTCACGGCCCACATGTATACTCAACCGCCCAAGAAGGGGGGTTCCTCGGCTCAAGAGTGGCCATTATCACAATATATATATACATATATGCAACCGTCCGAGAAGGAGGTTCGACGGCTCTAGAATAGCCAATAATACGGTATCAACAGGTTGGACTAATATGTAGTCTCCAATTCATGATCGACCCCGCACTCTCGAGAGTGTGCGTGTCTCGCCGCTATACGGCGTCACAAAGTGGTATACCGGGGTTTCGAACCGCTGGTCATCACCCGCATCTATTACTCACCTCGATACGGCGCGACGACTATTCCGCAATGCCCCGCCACGAGAATCAAGCTCCGTACGCGTAGAATCTGATCAAATACGGTAGAAACACAACAAATTAGGCCAATGGGACGACACCCGATCAATACAACTCAATTTACATCAAAATTCCCAAAGTTGTCAAAACCCGAGCCCCGGGCCCACATTCCGAAAAATTACAAAAGTTACATATTCGGAACCCTCGTCTCAATACGAGTCTAAGCATATCAATTTTACCAAATTCGGACTCCATTTGCCCATTCAAAACCTTGATCTTCTAAAGTCCAAGACTAGGGCTAAATCCTCCATAAATTACCCCAAATTCCTCCATTTTCATGATATAATTGCGTAATATTATCAATACTAATCATAATATGAGTTCATAGTTGATTACCTGATGATTTCCCTTGATTTTCTCCTCAAAATTGCCCAAAATCGCCCTTAAGCCGAGACCCCCAAATGTTAAAAATGTTTCTGAAATTTTCTAACTTCTGATACACTTACTTACAGCGATTTTCGCTTCTGCGGAAGAATTTCCGCTCCTACGCGTCCGCTTCCGCGGAGATTCGATCGCATCTGCGGATATTTCCGCTTCTGCGACTAGGCGTCCGCCTCTGCGGACTCGCCTAAGCGGCTTCCCTTCCGCTTCTGCGATCCCTCACCCCACAGCCCTTGGCCGCTTCTGCGGCTCACTTTTACGCTCCAGCGGTTCCGCCTGCGGTGCCCAGCGCTTCTGCGCTCCTGGTCCGCTTCAGCGCACCCGCTCCTGCGCCCATAATTCCGCAGGAGCGGAAACAACAGAAGCAGTGCACAAGTTCTGCAATTTTCCATATTTTTCCCCCGATTAACCATCCGAAAACACCCCGAGGGCCCCGGGACCTCATTCAAACACACCAACACATCCTAATTCCTTATTCGAACTTATTCCAATCATAAAAACACCATCCTAAACATCAAAATCACCAATTAACCACGGATTCAAGCCTAAATTCCTTAAAACATTCCAAATTACACATTCAATCAAAAACCCGACCAAACGACGTCCGAATGACCTGAAATTTTGCCGGCACATCCAAAATTACCTAACGGAGCTACTGCAACTGTCGGAATTCCATTCCGACTCCCGGATCAAAATCTCACCTACGGTTCGGATTTCGCCAAAATTCAACCTTAGCCAATTAAAGCCTATTTCTACACCGGGCCTCCAAATTCAATTCCGATTGCTCCCCTAAGTCACAATTCACCTCCCGGAACTAACCGAATCGTCAGAATCCGATTCCGAGCCTTCTAACCAAATAGTCAACTCCGGGTTGACTTTCCTTATTCAAGTTTCTTTCCCAAAGGCTATATGCCTCATTTTCAATCCAATTCACTCCTAACTCACCCGATAGACTTTAATATTGATATAAAATCATAAACATGTATTTACAACATAACGGGGTGGAAATTCTCGTGACGACGGGCCGGGTCGTCACAGGAATAGAAACAAAGAAAAAGCTCAACTGTTTGTAACCTCGAGAGCAAATGGAATAGTGTTACAAGGTTGATTAATACTGAACAGGCTCTCAAAAATGAGTAAAACTCTCATTCACTCTCTATTCCAGAAGGTTCACGTTTTTTTTTCTATCCTGAAGAACTCCTTCTTATATCACTACAACTAAACCTTCCAGCTTGTTTTAATTGCTTTAAAATTGACCAGCCCCATATTCCCTACTTTCTAGCCCATTTTTTCCTTTTTGACTGATCTTTTTCCTTTTATTATTACCTCTCCCCCATATTTACTTTCCTAAAAGTCTTTTAACTAGGGTGAATCCACTAGTAATCGCCTTTTCTATTCAAATTTTAACATTTTCAGCCTTATATTCATCTACTATGTGAACCCCTTTAAACTTTTATCATTAGTCTACAGTTTTTTATTTCCAATTAAGTAAAAGCATTAGGCTAGACTCTTATTAAAATCTTCCAAGGTTCAGTGGCCTACTGATCATTCAACTGGCAGGCCATTCGAAATATAAAAAACTACTTTAACTAAATATATTTTCAAACCTTATCTCCGAAACTACCCTCCAGATACTTATGGAATGATAAACCAGAAGTCCGAATAGGGGTGGGGAATCAACCTCCAGGTAAAAATCCCAAAAACCGAATGATCTTTAAGGTTTGAAACTGCAGCTATAACCAATTCAAACCTTAAGTCAAATTCACACAAATGATTCAAGCAGAAACATTCAAACAACATACTCATTTCAATCAAAGATTACAACAGGCCAAACATGTAATTCCAATGTTCTGGAAAACAAAGAGTGAACTAATTAATCGACGAAAAACTGTTGAATCGATTATATAGCTCATAACACCCAACCAAGCGAACAGAAGAAAACTTTGACCAAATAAAATGTCTTGGAGAGGAAGAAAAAGTAATGAATAGGGAAATATTATGAACAACACTTTAAACAAAGAAACAAATCAGAAAAACATTAAGGAGGTTAACAAACTTTAGGCAGAATCGATCAATTAAATTAATTCGAGTGCGTCTAAAAAAATCAAACTAATTCTAAATTTGAGCTGTATCACGAACATAGTTTGTCGCAATGTAATTAAGCACCAAACAGAAGAAATCGATGAAAACTAAATAAAAAGTATATTGAAGATGAGCATAATCGAAAGAAAACAAGAAATAAAAAAAATCAATAACGCGAATTAAAACGCAAAACAGATAGAACAAGACGAGGCAGAAGGAATGAAATCCGTACCTCAGGCGCTTAGAAACAGAGCTGACCCGGGCTTGCTTAACTTGGATTCAACAAATAGACTCTAAACGAAGTGTTCTCAAATGCGAGCACCTCGATTAGGGTCTAATAGTCTTCAATTCCTCTCTTGACTTGGCGGAACCCCAAGGCTTTGAATTCTAGGGTTCATGCATATCGATTTGAGGATCGACGGGTTCTAACTAGATTTGAGGGAAACCAGTGATATCTTAGTGGTGACGATGTCCAGGGGTGCTGTGGTGTGAGTTTGGAAGCGATTGGATAAACTAGATTTTTTGGTTGGATTCTTCGATCTAAAATTCGAGCCGGCCCGGGATGATTCGAGGTTAGTGGAGGGTGGATTTGGAGAGAGGGGATCAGGGTGGCTCAAGGGTGTAAGTTTGGAAGGCATGGGAGCCGGCGCCGCCATGTTTTCTAGCGATGGGGTGGGATGGAGGCTAGGGTTTTTGGATGGGTTGTTTGGATCGTCTCTTTCAGAGACGAAAAGGGCGGGCGGGAGGGGGGGTGTATCTGGAAAGGAAACGGGAAAAGGGGTTTGGGGGGTTTTGATATGTCAAAATGACTCAATTAATCTAAGCCATTAGAGCAAGATGATCTTAACGGCTTGGATTAACTGATATGGAGGAAACGGGGTCGTTTAGATACAAAACGGGGCCGTTTGGGTTTAAAGACTGGTTGTGTCTAGGGCTGGTGGTATTGGGCTGGTGAGTGAGGGGGTGTTTGGGCCTGATCTTGGGTCAACTGGGATGGCCCAATCCGATTTCCTTTTCTATTTTTAAGTGTTTTTTTTGTTCTTTTAATTCCTATTTTATTAAAACCAAAATTATAAATTATAAAATCAAATCATCTTATAGAAACTAATTAAATTCTATTAACAAGTAACACACAAAGTAAACTATTAATTAAAAATAAATCACAAAACTAGACCTTTAAATGCTAAATGTAAAGTGTATTATTTGTTGTGATTTTCTCATTTTTGTAAAATAAATTACTTAATTACTCCTAATAAATTCTAAATGTAAACATAACCTATTTTTTTTATATTTTAAATTGATTTAACAAATAAACATGCACAGATAAATGCAAATAATACGAAAAATAACAAACAAATCCATGAAAAATCACACATAACATTAAAATATTTTATTTTTTGGATTTTTTTGGAGTAATTCTCATATAGGGCAAAAATCACGTGCTCACAGTCGTTGTATGGCTTCCAGATGAACTATCAAATAATAACATAAAAGTGAGTATGCGCAACACAAGTGAATTTATAACAAGTAAGTTTAGGTACATATTTACTTGTCCGGCCACCAGCATATCTAACACATCCCTGACAAGGGGGAGATTATGATGAGTATCACTGCCTCGGTAGTTCCCATGTTGGAAAACCCACCTTATAGCTTGAGGGAGAAACAGAGGTGCTACAAGAGGTTGTAGTGGTGGTAGAGATGGTTGTCCCCTAGGCCCAAACCTAAAATAAAGGGCTGACCTAAAATTTAAGAGTTATTTTGAATATATAGGATTCGAAGTAATGAAAAAAGTATTCGAAAATGTTGTCACCTGTAGAAGCGGCAGAAAACCACATATGTCCACCTAGGCGTCCATGCTAGCCTGGCACATACTCTTGCACGGGTATGCTAGAACAGCAGCACCCCAGTTGTACTGGGGTAACTCATCTAGCTGCTGCAAATGATGCAGAAAGCGCAGACTCATTAGATTTCCCGAAGTCTTCGGGAACAAGACACCCCCCAAAAATAGTAATAGCACCAACCTCATACACCGATCAATATGGAGATCCTCTGTCTTGCCCATAATGTTGGGTGCAATACCTCCATATGTTGTATGATAGTTGTCACAACAATGCGACTGCCCCCTCGAACAACATCCTCACCCTGTGGTGTGAAACCAGTATACTGCCCCAGTAAATCCAAATATTGGGGACGCATCAAAGCTCTCATATAGTGGGTCAGTACAACGACCAGTCCATCAATACACAACCCATACAAAACCTAAACATCCTGAAGCGTGATGGTGGCCTCTCCACTGGGCAGGTGAATAGTGTACATCTCCGGTTGCCACCGCTCTATCAATGCCGTAATGAGAGACCACTCGAGCTGCATCTGCCCAATCTCAAAACCCCTAAGAAAACTCATAGCACGCAGGCGATGGACTACGCGGGCATGAAAAGTTCTCTTCCTCAAAAAGTCCCACATGTCGTCCGTCCTGGTGCGGAGAGTCTCATCCGATAGATGTCCCTCCCATACATAGCGGACATATGATCGCCTTGTAACACTAATACCTGATCTGCGGCTAGTCCGAGATGCATAAGCGGCAAGTCCACGCTGCCTACTGTAATTTAAACAATATTAATTGTGTGTTTGTGTTATAATAAATTAAATAATTAATTTTTAATTAGATTGAGTAATTATCTATGAGTTACATGCTTGATATTTGAGGTCTTGTAGCACCAAGCTATCCTTAATTATTATGTGTGTCAATTTTAATATTTTTAAAATTTTATTAGTTTAAAGAATTAAAGAATTAAACAATTAATTTTTAATTAGATAGATTAATTATCTATGGGTTTCAAGCTCGATATTTGAGGCCCAGTAGCATCAAGTTATTTTTAATTATTATGTGTGTCAATTTCAATATTTTTAAAATTTTGTTAGTTTTATAAATTAAATAATTAATTTTTAATTAGATAGAGTAATTATCTATGGATTACAGGCTCGATATTTGAGGGCCAGTAGCACCAAGTTATCCTTAATTATTATGTTTGTCAATTTTAATATTTTTAAAATTTTGTTAGTTTAATAAATTAAATAATTAATCATTTAATTTGACAGAGTAATTAGCTATGGGTTCCAGGCTCGATATTTGAGGCCCAGTAGCACCAAGCTATCCTTAATTCTTTTGTGTGTCAATTTTAATATTTTTAGAATTTTATTAGTTTATAAATTAAATAATTATTTTTTAATTGGACAGGGTATACAACTATGAGTTCCACACTTGATATTAAATTTGACAACATATTTTAATTTGCTAGTTCTGTAAGTTTATTTTACAAATTAAATAATTAATTTTGTGAAAGGCTCTATATTTTATAAGTAGATACGTAAACTACAGAGACTCTACAGTAAAAGGCTTTATTTTTTACTACGCTAAAAGACTTTATATTTTACTAAGCTAAAGCCTCTATATTTTACTATGCTATAAGGCTTTATATTTTACTACACTTAAAGGCTCTATATTTTACTACGCTAAAAGGCTATTATTCTTTAAGAAAATGAATAATCTAAACTAAATAAAAAAAATAAACATATGAACATAACATTCACCAAAATCATATATAAAACACTAAAAGATATTTGTGAACAACTTCATTAACAATAAAAATTATTTCTCAAGTTTTAAATTTTTTTAAAAGACCAATAATTTAATCCGGCAGAAAAGTAACATAAAAATTTATTCGCAAACATAACACAAATTAACATGGAAACACATTCAAAAAATAAATATGCATATGCTCTATGAGTTTCGACATAAACTAAATCGGTATACCTCAATTTATGTTTTTTAAAATACCGAAAATTTAAAATTTTGACCCCAAAATGTCACGACCCAATTTCCAAACCATGTCGTGATGGCGCCTCTTGTGAAGACAAGGCCAGCCAGCTAACACAATTCGTTTCTTTAACAATTATTAAATATAAGTAAATGGATAAATACGACTTAATGGCATTAATAATCGATATTAACAATCCGACCGGGGTGTCACAAGTCATAAGCATCTAAGGAAGTCTGGGCGCAACTACAGGGCCAACAATATATAAATAGAATCTAAAATCAAAAGACAAGGTCCGGTGCCGTAAACGCTGGCGGTCACCTTGCTTAGCTACAATAGTAAACCTTTAATCATCTAATAACCTACTACCAGGTGAACAATACATGCAACTCCGGGCGAGGTGCAGGGAGTAAAGTGAGTACTCCAACTCAGTGTGTAATAAAGGTAAATAATAACTGAGCAGCAAGAAATCACGTAAAGCAGTTCATCATGCTATATAGTACTGTGTAACTCTTTGAGAAAACCGTGAAACCGTGAAGCCTTTAGAAATATCTTGACCCAGTTTAAAACATTTTTCAAAAATACCCTTTTCCAACAGTTAAGCAAATGAATGTGAACCAGGTAGTGCAAGTCAGCACATAAATCCGCCCTCGGGCACAGCACTCCGCTAACAAATAATACCAGGTTATCAGGTAAATAGTGCAAGAAGTAGCATGGATTCCAATAAAATGAGAGTGTTGAATTTCATGACACGTAATACAAATAGGAACCAATGCATGAGTGCAATGCAATGCATATTACTGGTACACTCATATACCTACTACAACGTGCAGTCCGAGCCCAACTATATGGTTATCATCGATGACGCTCACTGGGGTGTGTACAGACTTCGGAGGGACTCTTTCAGCCCAAGCGCAATAATCAAGTCATCTTGTGGCATCAACCAGGACCTTGGCTTCAATAATAATATAGTACCGCTGTGGGGCACATCCCGAGCAAACCATATATCAAAAAATCACTATAACACTGCTGCAGTGCGCAACCCGATCTATGCTCAGTCCAGAAATGCACATAAGCTACTTGGGCAATATTAAAATAACAGTTCTCAGCTCAAAATGTCAATAATTATTGTTTAAGTTTTCAAATCTTAGAAAAATAACTGAGTTTGCAAATCAGTATTAAAATCCTGGACCGAGATCAAATAATATGCAAAATAATGCGAAAACGGTGATATCAATCCCTGAAAGATTCACATAGTTGTCACGAAGCCCAAACATGGCAATCAGCCCAAATTATGATGATAACAAGTAGTTTTAGTCAAATACGTAGTAAAAATCAACAACCGGGACGGACCAAGTCACAATCCTCAACAGTGCTATACTACACACTCATATCCGGCATGCAAGTCACCTTAATACAGTACTATGATGTGCAAATCCCGGGTTTCAACCCCTCAGGACATCATTTACAACTATTACTCACCTCAAACCGGCGAAATCTCAAGCTTGCGATGCCTTTTCCACTCCAATCGGCCTCCATGCGCGTCGAATTTATCCAAAATCGGAGCGAATACATCACAATATGCAAATGGGACACTACCCAGTCGAAAACAATCGAAAAATAGCAGAAATCTAGAAACTCGAAAAACTCGAGCCCTAGGCCCGCTTCTAAAAAATTACAAAACGCACATTACTGGATTTTGCCGTCTCTCCATGAGTTTATACATACCAAGAACTCCCAAATCCGACCTCAAATGGCCCTTCAAATTCCAATTTAAAAATCCCAAAACTCAATCCCTAGTTTCTTCAATTGTTGGCTTACTACCATGAATTTCTAGGTGGATTTCACAATAAATACAAGTTTTAAATACGATTTTTAAGTTTAATTAGGTATCCCAAGCTCCAAAATCGCTCAACAATGGAGGAAACTAACATAGGCTCGCAGAGGAAGTGATTTAAAATATTCTACCCAGATCTGAATATTCCTTCTACGCGAACGTGAGGACCTTCTCGCAATCAAGATGCCCAAAAATTCCACTGACCAAATTTCCTCTTCGCGAATGCGGTGAGCCACCTGCGAACGTGAAGACTTAGCTGAATAACTATGTGAATGCGACACTGTTTACGCGAACGCGAAGCACAAGACTCAGGAGCCCAACCCTTCTACTGCGGTGTCCTTACCGAGAACGCGGAGCTCTAGAATTTAACTCTCCGTGAACGCGGGCCTATCTTTGCGAACGCGAAGGCGAAATTTGTCCTACAATTGCTTCTGCATTTCTGCTACATTACAAAGTTCGAAACTCTCCGTTATCTATCCGAAATCACCCCGTGGCCCCCCGGGACCTCAACCAAAATCACCAACATATCCCATAATATCATTCAAACTTGTTCCAATCTTCAAAACACATCTAACAACACTAAAATCATCGATTCTCATCGGATTCGAGCCTAAGTTCTGTGAAAACTTCTGAAATACGCATTCAATCAATAACCCAACCAAACGACGTCCGAATGACCTAAAATTTTGCACAGATATCAAAAATCACTTATTGAAGCTACAATAACTCTCGAAATTTCATTCCGACCCTCGGATCAAAATATCACCTATCAACCAGAATTCGCCAAAATACTAACTTCGCCAATTCAAGCCTAATTCTACACCGAACCTCCAAAATCAATTTTGACCATGCTCCTAAGTCACAAATCATCCCCCGAAGCTAAGTGAATCACCGGAAATCACATCAGAACCTTCTAACTCATAAGTCAATGCACGATTGACTTTCCCAACTTAAGCCTTCCTTAAAAAGACTAAGTGTCTCATTTCTTATCAAAACCAATTCAAATAAACTCTCACATACCACATACCGATAATGAAACATGAAGAGGCAATAAACGGGAAAAATGTAGCAGTAACCCATGAGATGATGGGTCGGGCCGTCACATCCTCCCCAAATTAAACAAACGCTAGTCCTCGAGCATACCAAGAGTTTTACTAGAAGCAACCCAATAGATGAAATTTCACAGTCCATCTAAACCATAAATCGTAGGACCGCATTGCAATTTACAAAATCATACACAAGCTCTAAACCTCACATTTATACTTAGAATATGCTCGAACCAGCTGTAGTAACCTATACCTGCAACCTCAGGTGAAACCATATGATATACCACATAACCCAAACACTCTAAACGGTAGCCTCTATTCACAACAGTTGCCCACAATAACCAAATATTGATAGAAACCCCTTATCAACTAAGGTCTTATTCCAACACTCCCATATACTGCCAATGATAAACGAAACACGCAATAAACCGTAACAATTTCTCAAATCAACCATGTCACGCCCCAAGTCGAGGGACATGACCGGTGCCTGACCGGGTTGCCCCAGTCAAGCGGACCTGGGTGCCTTTCATTCCCACGCGTTACCCCTGTGTTGATTGTTTCTCATTAACCAAATATATTACTAATCATAAATGATTTCACAATAAACATACAAAACCATACGAGTGATTCATTATTAAGTTCGCAGTTTTTACAACGCCCGGCATAACATAATATATACATAAGACTGGAATCCCACAGTTCACATGTCTATAGAGCCTCTAGGATACAAAAGGGAATACAATACTTGCCGGTAACAAGGCACCGGCTATACCTTGCAAAAACCAAAATGAAATCTAAACAAAAGGGCATGAACCACACAGGGCCCCGAGGAAGAAAGGGGCTCACCAAAACGGGCAGTGGAAGGTGAAGGATACTACTGCCGATGAGCTAAAGTGCCTGCTACTGATCCACTACAATCATAACACGAATGTAGCGTCCCCGGCAAAAAGGGACGTCAGTACACTTGAATTGTACTGGTATGTATGGACAAACTTTGTCCCAAGTAAACTCAAGCCATTAAATTACATTAAAATGACAAGACAGCCAATAGATTACATCAAGAAATCAATTAAGCTAACTAACCGTGATTCCTACCTTTTACTCATTTCAGATAAGCCTCAATACAAGAACGTTTAAGGTCAACAAATAGATCAACAACCAATCAACCACATAAATTGCAAGTAGTCAAACATGGGGGCAATCAGTGCGCCCCAGGTTGCAAACTCTCCTGCTGTCTCCTTTCACAATTTCATATCAATAATTTTGTTTCAATTTCATTTGCGATTTCGATCGCTTTCCATCCTTATTACCGCGTCCACCCTTATTACCTCGTCCACCCTTATCACCCCAACCCACACCTTATTTCTTCATGTTGCGGTGCGCAACTCGATCCCACCGTACAGTATTCAAACACAACAATCACAAACAGCAGATAAGGTACTACACACAATTACAACAAGTTCAAATAAGCAACTTACACATTGGTTCATGTTCAATTACTTCTCAAGCCAATATCACAACCAAGTTACAAGTGTTCCAAAACCGAGAATGCTCATACTGTTATGTTCAATAACTTACCACACCTCAAGTGTTTCGTTTCTTTTCCACAAGGTACCATATATGCCATCATAACCATTACTCACAATTCTTTTACCAAATTGAACTCTCATTTATCTTTCGGCTCAAATCTCATATTACATCACTCATAGTTCAACAACAACTTTGAATATCCAACAACAACATCAAGAATTTCACACAATTTGGCAATTTAACACGAACCAAACAAATTTCACACATATAGGCAATTTCACAAGAATCAAAATTAGCCATACATACCTGGTACCGAGTTTTCTTCCTTTAACTTCCTACTTTGTGCTTACCCAAGCTAACCTAGCTTTGCCGACCTTGTTTCGCAGATTCTTACACCTATTCACTTCCTCTTTACTAAAAATCAAGTTCAAATAACCATGCATGAGTGTAAAATCCATTTTCAAAAGCTATTACATGCAACCCTCTTCTTACCCATTTTAAAACTGAAAATTAGAGGAAAATAGTTAGGGTTTTTACCTTGTAAAGATTGGGGAAGTTGAATCTTGGCCCTAGAATCCTTTGGACTAAATGGTTGGAACAATCTTTGAAGATGAAGAACTTCTCTCTCTAAAACCCCTCTCCTCTCTCTCTAATTTTGGTAAGATGATATGATAAAATGAAATAGAAAGGCGTTATATTAAAGAAGAGGTCGGGTTGAAATTTATAAAACTCCTGGGCCGGGTCAATTCTGCGGTCGCATCTGCGATCGGAGAATCAACATGCGGTCCGCATAGTGACCGCGGAATTGCCTCAAAATTTACACAAGTTCTGTTAAGGAATGCTACCAAAATGCGGTCCGCATTCTTGATCTGCGGTCGCATAGAGCACCACAGATTTGCCACCCCAAAACCTTCGAGAATTTATGCGGTAGATCTGCGGTCCGCAGATCCGTTATGTGATCGCATATCAACCGCATTCTCAACACCAAATTTTGCAAACCTACTGTTAAGCTCTGCGGCAGGAATGCGGTCCGCATAGCAGATCTGCGGTCGCACTCCTGACCGCAAAATTGACACTTTTCTGGAAATATTGACTCTTTATATTTTTGAAACTTAAATCACTACCAAGGGTCCGAACCACGCATTCCTAACATATTATTCAGACCATGGCAACACGGCTACTAGGTTTCATGCACAAAAATTTTACGGGGCCTTACAAACCATTCGTGAAGCCATTTCCCTTTGACTAATATCACAACAGATTCTCGGGCCGAACCTTGATATTATCATTCTAACAATATAAAATCAAATATGTCCGTATTCATTAATGACTCCAACGATCACCTCAAATACAACACACAACTTTGATGATATGACACCTCAATGTATACCTAAGCCAGAACTTGCATAATACGCGCACCAATAAGAAATAGTCTGAATATACTCAATTCATGACAGAGACTCAAATGAAACAGTTGTACCTCAAGCTCATCAGTACCATTACATCACAAGACTGAGACCCTGTCTCACATCATAGAAATAGAATACCTGAATCTACCCCGAAGGGTCATAACTCCACGTAGCCTCGCTATAATGTGCGATCCTATCCAAATACCATTACACATGAATCAACTCAAGTCAATATGCTCAAAATCAACAGCCACGCATAATGTTTTATGTCAGAAATCAAAGAAATTCATTACACCCACGATGAAACAGATAACATACGACACATAACATATTATTCGGACCATGGCAACACGGCTACTAGGTTTCATGCACAAAAATTTTACGGGGCCTTACATCCTCCCCCCTTAAGATCATTCGTCCTCGAATGAGGACTTTGAAAATGAGTTGGTTTTGAAAGACATGATATGCAAACTATCAAAATTTTAACTAACTCTTATATTTTAGAAAACTTTCGCCAGAGTTTCCTTTGTATTATGGACATATCCACCTGTTAGAGGGCCCCCGAAACGCATTACCAAACAACAATACACAAATACAACACTTTCCACAACTCGTATGCACTTCCTTACCTCAACAAATGCATATATTCTACCACATTGTTACAGTTGCCCATAAACTAGTCACTTCAATGAGTTCTTACCTTATTTAACCACTTAATACACTATGTACACACAAACAAACCATTACCAATCTACACTTACTAATAGTTGCTTATTTAACACATGAATCTTTTATAAGGCTTTCATTTATCAAGAAAGGTTCAAGTGACCCAAGGTAACAACACATTTAACTCATTACAAAATGAAGGAGACTTCACTAATACTAAGAGAGAAACAACTTGGACAAGATGACAGTTACTAGGAGTAGAAGGGTCACCTAATTTCTTCTAGGCTTGATCAAACAAATGGGGGTACTTTTCCTTCATCTCTTTTTCTGCTTCCCATGTGGCCTCCTCAACTTGTTGACTTCGCCACAATACTTTAACAGAGGCAACTTCCTTATTTCTCAACTTACGAGTTTGCCCATCAAGAATGGCAACTGGAACTTCTTCATATGACAAATCTTCATTAACCTCTATAGCCTCAACTGGCATGCTGGTGGATGGATCTCCGATCACTTTCTTCAACATGGACACATGGAATATCGGGTGCACTGATGACATCTCAGGAGGCAACTCTAGCCTATAAGCAACTTGACCAATCCTTTGAACGATCTGATATGGCCCGACATACCTAGGACTCAATTTCCATTTCTTTCCGAATCGCATGACTCCCTTCATATGAGATACGCTCAAGAACACCCAATCATCGACTTGAAACTCGAAATCCCTTCGGCGAACGTCTGCATAGGATTTTTGACGGCTCTGTGCTGTTTTCATTCTCTCCTGAATCACCTTGACCTTATCCATAGCTTCGTACACTATATCTGGCCCTAGTAATTCCACTTCACCTACCTCAAACCACCTGATTGGGGACCTACATCTTCTCCCAGACAATGCCTCAAACGGGGCCATCTGAATACTAGCATGATAGTTGTTATTGTATGAAAATTATATCAGTGGCAAGTGTTCATCCCAATTACCTTTAAAATCTAAGACACAAGCCCGCAAAATATCTTCAAGCATCTGAATGGTCCGCTCGGCCTGACCGTCGGTCTGCGGATGGAAAGCTGTACTGAGATTCACCTGAGTTCCCAAACCTTGCTGAAACTTCTTCCAAAAGTTAGCTTTGAATTGAGCCCCGCGATCCGAGATAATAGAAAGTGGAGTGCCATGAAGCCTTACTATCTCTTTGATGTACAACCTTGCATATTGCTCCACGGTATCAGTGGACTTGACAGGCAGGAAGTGGGCTGATTTGGTGCGTCGATCCACTATCACACATATTGAGTCGAACTTACGCTGAGTGCAAGGTAACCCCACCATGAAATCCATATTGATCATCTCCCATTTCCACCTTGGTATTTCTATAAGCTGAGTTAATCCAACGGGCCGTTGATGCTCGGCCTTTACTTGCTGGCAGTTCGGGCATCTAGCTACAAAGCTCGCCACATCCCTTTTCATACTGTTCTACCAATAAATCTCCTTAAGATCATAATACATTTTCGTGGAACCTGGGTGCACCGAATACCTGGAAATATGAGCCTCTGCCATCACTCTTTCCCGAAGTTCGTCCACATCCGGAACACATAGTCTACCTTGGCACTGCAATACACCATCCTCGCTGCTGAGTACAAATGTTGAGGTCTTGTTATTCATAACTGCTTCCTTCACCCGAACCAATGCTGGATCCATGAACTGTTTTTCCTTGATTTCCGCGGCCAGTGATGATTCTGCTCTGTTATGCACCAAAACATCCCCCTCGTCTGACCCCGAGATACGAACCCCCAAACTGGCTAATTGGTAAACCTCCCGAGCCAGGGTCTCTGATCCACACCCAAATGAGCCAAACTACCCATGGATTTTAGACTAAGAGCGTCGGCTACCACATTTGCCTTCCCTGGATGGTACAATATGTTCATATCATAGTCCTTGAGCAATTCTAACCACCACCGCTGTCTCAGATTTAGCTCCTTCTGCTTGAACAAATACTGGAGGCTCTTGTGGTCTGAAAACACATCTACATGAACCCCATAAAGATAGTGTCGCCATATTTTCAAGGCAAACACAACAGCTGCAAGCTCCAAATCATGCGTCGGATAATTCTTCTCATGGTTCTTGAGTTGCCTGGAATCATAAGCTATGACCTTCCCATGCTGCATCAATACACACCCCAAACCGACCCTGGAGGCATCACAATAAACTACGAATCCCTCTGTGCCTTCTGGCAAGGTGAATACTGGTGTCGAGGTCAATCTTGATTTCAATTCTTGGAAACTTTTCTCACATGCTTCGGACCACTGGAACTTAACTGCCTTCTGCGTCAGTTTTGTCAATGGGGAAGCGAGGGTTGAGAACCCCTCTACAAACCTCCGATAGTACCCTGCTAAACCCACGAAGCTACGAATCTCTGTCGGGGTCGTGGGTCTAGGCCAATCTTTCACTGCCGCAATCTTCTGAGGATCCACCTGAATTCCCTCACTGGAAATAACATGCCCTAGAAAGGCTACGGACTCCAACCAAAACTCACATTTTGAGAACTTGGCATACAATTGATGCTGAAGAAGGGTCTCCAATGCTGCTCTGAGGTGAATGGCATGATCTTCCCTGCTCCGAGATTAGATACAATAACAAAGGAATCTAGGAATGGCTTGAATACCCGATTCATAAGGTCCATGAAAGCTGCTGGGGCATTGGTTAGCCCAAAAGACATGACCAAAATCTTGAAGTGACCATAACAAGTTCTGAAGGCGGTCTTAGGAATATCCTGCTCCCTGATTTTCAACTGGTGGTACCCATACCGTAAATCAATCTTTGAGAAGAACTTCGCTCGCTGCAATTGGTCAAACAGATCATCCACTCGAGGCAAAGGATATTTATTCTTGATGGTGACTTTGTTGAGCTGCCGATAATCAATACACGTTCGAAGTGACCCATCCTTCTTTCTGACAAAGAGAACCGGAGCACCCCACGGCGACACACTCGGTCGTATGAACCCTTTCTCTAATAAATCCCTCGACTGCTCCTTTAACTCCCTTAACTCTGCTGGCGCCATTCTGTATGGTGGAATGGATATTGGCTGAGTATCTGGCAATACATCGATCCCAAAATCAATTTCCCTATCCGGTGGGATGCCTAGAAGCTCATCCGGAAATACTTCAGGAAATTCATTCACAATTGGCACGGACTCGAGGGTAGGCACCTCTGAGGTGGTGTCCGTCACCCGAACCAAGTGATAGATACACCCCTTCTTAATCATTTTCGAAGCCTTAAGGTAGGAAATAAACCTACCCCTTGGCGCTACTCCATTTCCTCTCCATTCAATAACTGACTCGTTAGGGAACTCGAGCCTCGTAACTCTCGTCCGACAGTCAAGCTTGGCAAAGCATGAATAGAGCCAATCCATCCCCATAATTACATCAAAATCAACCATCCCAAGCTCGATAAGATCGGTTGTGGTTACACGACCACTCACCGTAACAACACAATTTCTATAGACTCGTGAGGCTGTAATAGAATCACCAACCGGAGTTGACACAGAGAACGGCTCATGAAGCTATTCGGGTTCTATCCCAAAACTTGACGCAATGAATGGAGTAACATAAGACAAGGAGGACCCCGGATCAATAAGGGCATAGCAATCAATAGTCTGAACAGACAGGATACCTGTAACAACATCTGGAGAAGCCTCGGCATTCTGGCGGCCACTCAAAAACTCAAGCCCTAGTTTCTTTAATTTTTGGCTTAATTCCATGAATTTCTAGGTGGATTTCACAATAAATATGAGTTATAAGTTCAAAAATCTTACCACTAATCGATTCTCCTTGAATCCCTCTTCAATTGGCACCAAAATCGCCCAACAATGGAGGAAAATAACTTAGGCTCACGGCGGAAGTGATTTAAAATATTTTGCCCAGTTCCAGATATTTCTTCTACACGAATGCGAGGGCCTTCTCGCGTCCGCGATGCCCAAAATTTCCACTGACCAAATTTCCTCTTTGGGAACGCGGTGAGCCACCCATGAACGCGATGCCTTAGATGATATAACTATGCGAACACGACACTGTTTACGCGAACGCGAAGCACAAGACTCAGGATCCCAATCCTTCTTCTACAGGGTCCTTACCTTGAACGCGAAGCTCTGGAATTTAACTCTCAGTGAATGGGGCCTATCTTCGTGAACGCGAAGGCCAAATCTGGCTTGCAACTGCTGCTGCATTTCCGCTACATTACCATGTCTGAAACTCTCCATTATCTATTCGAAATCACCCCGAGGCCTCCCAGGACCACAACTAAAAGCACCAACATATCCCATAACATCATTCAAACTCATTCCAATCTTCAAAACACATCTAACAATACTAAAATCATCAATTCTCATCGGATTCGAGCCTAAATTCTTTGAGAACTTCCGAAACACGCATTCGATCAAAAACGCAACCAAACAACGTCTGAATGACCTGAAATTTTGCACACATATCACAATCACATATTGAAACTACAACAACTCTCGTAATTCCATTTTGACCCTTGGATCAAAATCTCACTGTTAACCGGAATTCACCAAAATAATAACTTCGCCAATTCAAGCCTAATTCTACACCGGACCTTCAAAATCAATTTCGACCATGCTCATAAGTCACAAATCATCCCCCGAAACTAACTAAATCGCCGGAAATCACATCCAAACCTTCTAACTCATAAGTCAACGTCCGATTGACTTTTCTAACTTAAGTCTTCCTTAAAAAGACTAAGTGTCTCATTTCTTATCAAAACCAATCCAAATCAACTCTCACACACCACATACCGATAATGAAACATGAAGAGGCAATAAACATGAAAATCAGAGCAGTATGACATGAGATGGTAGATCGGATCATCACACGAAAGAAGGAATCCAAGGCTTGGGTTGTATGCAGACCTATGCTATTCACTTTTGTGTGACGGAGGGGTCCCACAATTTTTTTTTAATCGGGGGGGGGGGGGGGAGGGAGCGCGAGATATGGTGGGGGAGGGTTTTTATAAAATGAGAACTGCTTCTGTCATGGGGAAGAAGACGCAGGTATATTTTATTATAGGAAAACACAGATAATACTATATTTTCCTTAAACGTAGTACTATACTATGTTTTCCTATAATACAACAAATAATTAAATAAAATACATTATAATACTACATTTTATTTTAACGTCTAATTTTCTATTTAAGTAAAATGTAGTATTATACTTCATTTTATGTAAAAATGTAAGTATTTTGTTTAACTGTAAAAATATATTTTTTGTCCAAAATGGAATTATTTCAGTTTCGGCCTCGTAGAAACACTCATAATCAGGGTCGTTTGGTAGGATGTATCAAGAAAAAAATAATACTATATGTATTAGCTTTAGTATAATTAATCATTTATTTAGTAGTGTCTCTCAACCTATATATAACTAATACATAGCAAATCATTGCATTAATAATAAGAAAGAATTACAGTCCATGTCACTTGGCTTAATAGCCCAACCAAAAATGACCCACATTTGAAACTCTTACACTATATAGCACATATTGTACATAACTTGAAAGAAATTTTTCAACCTTTAGCCCACTATTAAAGACATACTTTTAGAGTTTTTATTATTTTCTTCTTTCTTCAATCCCTTCACTCTGCCACCGTCTCTCACTTCTTTCTATGTAACCCACATAGATCTCTCCTCCACTCTTAACCTAGCCCCCGCTATTACCCCTCCTTTACCCCCCCCCCCCCATGCACTTCTGCCATTAATGGCTCGAAGAAAGCTCGAAGGAAGACTTTGTCGTCCATGGTGGCAAGCAAAAGAACGAAGAAGATTTTTGAAAGAAACATGAAAATACACACAGATATAAAAATAAATGACTCTCAAACTTGATTTGCACCAACAAACAACCACTACTTTTGGAGGATTTTGAAGTTTAAAGTTCTAGTAATTTTGGAAGATTGTGAAGTTTGAAGTTTGAAGTTTGAAGTTCTGGAAAATCATAACTATGTAGCAGGTTGTATCGACATTGAATAATAGTGTATAATTGTACATATGGATATACAAACACCTCTTATACACTATTATACATGTTTATACAAGTCATACAGTATTGTATAATTGTATATAAATGTATATATTTGTATATAATATTGTATAAATATTTTTTTTCAGTTTATAAGGATGTATATACATTGTTAGCGTGTAAGAGGTCTTTACAGAAGTTTGACACTTCCTTCTCTTCTTCTATTTCGTATATGTGCTATATCAAATAGATTTGTACGCGTTGGAGGAATTTTACAATTCATTAACCAATTTTTTGATTTTTCTTATCCTATTGGATTGTTGCACATAAAGGTGTTTGTATTTCTTACCTTCAAATAATATGTATTATTTAGGATAGAATTTTGAGTTGCATTGTGGCTTATTTGCATTTTTTATCAGATGCTTAATAATTAAAGGAAATCAAGATAATGAAAATAACTGATTGTATAAAGAGGGAGCAATAACAGTAGTTGATTGTGTGAAATAAACTATTTTTTTGGGAATTAGCCTATTATTTTTGGGCTATAGATTTGCATTGTGATATTTAGGCTATTATGATACAAGTCAGGTGCGTGAGTTGTCCTTATGTGAAATTATCCCCAATAATAATATAGTTTTTAATACACAGATAACCATGTATACACCCTTATGCAATGCATATTATTTTAATACACCAAATCAAACAGTGGATAAGAAATGATCTCAGCATAATTAATTCTAGCATAACTAATCTCAATATTACTAATCTGAGTATTACTAATCTCAATATTACTAATCTCGTTATTATTAATACTCGATATTCAATACTATTTTTATCCACCCTATCAATCTACTCTTTTAAGAGTTAAGACGGGACATATAAAATTGGCGAAATACATAAATGACCCCTCTAAATTGTCCTCAACGGTCAGCCAGACACCTCAACTGACCTCATTTTCAATTGGACACCTTAAATTATTTTTCAGTGTATCACTTAAATCCTTCAGAGTGACATGGAAAAGTGTGTGTTCTACACTCGCCTGACAATAAGTGAAGGCTTTCAAAATTATACTTATTTCGTTTTTTTTAATTTAACTTGTGGAGCCCACTTTTTCTCCCTCTTTCTTTTTCAAAATTTTCTTCTGAACTTTAATCCACCATTATCAAATATATAATCAAAGCAAAGACAACCCCCAATAAATTAGCAAAGATCAGATATCAACAAAAATAAATATCTTCACAAAACCTGCAATACAACACACTAAAAGAAATAAATAGAGAATGACTACTGAGGGCAACAGCCATGACCTTATATTTGGTAATAACCATGGACGCCGGTAATAGCCATAGATGTCGGCAACAAACATGACTGCCGGCAACGAATTTCTGGTGTTTGTTGTCTTTGCTTTTGGGTTGGATTTTAGAAGTAGCCCATGTAATTGTGGCAGTAGCGTCGTTGTTCGTTGACCTTATTTGCTAGCCGGGTTTTTGCTGGAAAATCTATTCCGGCAAGCTCCATTAATTCCGGCGAGTTCCATTTTGCCTCTTGGGATTGGCTGAAAAGAAAGAGTGAAAATAACTTGTGCAGTGAATAGCTTCTACTGTCTTTGCACATTCACTTAAAGATGAAGAAGAAGACGGGGCGGCTGGGAAGCTAGGGTATTGCTTTTTTTTTCTTTTTTTTTTATAATAGGTGGCAAATTTTTTAATTAGAAACACGTGGCATTTTCTTATTTGTTCATTTCACATGAATCTGAGAGTGTATTATACGCAAGTGGGTTGATGGAGTCGGGTGTTTGTGAGCACGTGCTTTTTGCCCTATAAGAGAATCACTCCCAAATTCAAAATAAACTAGTTTTTGCGTTGCGTGAGATTTTCCGTAAATTTTGTGCCATGTCTTAATTACTTATTTGCAACCTTTGTCTATGCGTGTCATTGTTGAACTAATTAAAAAAACACAAAAATATTTAGGACTTAATTTTACGATTAGGAATTAATAAGTATTTTTATGATTTAGATCTTTTTTGTTTTAATTATTTAGGATTTTAAATAAAGGAAATAAAAGAAAATGAAGCAAAACCGGATTTGGGCTACTTCAGGCCAACCAAAGACCAAGCCCAATATCAAACCAGGCCCGAAATACCCAGTGAACCATGTTTTCCCTTACCCGGACCCGTTTCAACCCGCCCATCACCCCTCCAAACGACACCGTTTCAAGATTAATATGTTTGATCTTGGCCGTTGGGTGTTATAATCCAACGGCTTGGATTATTTAGACCATTTTTAATATATCCAAAAACCCCAAAGACCCCTGCCCCGCTCCAGTCCCAAAGACCCGTCTCCATCTCCTTCCCCAAAATCAAATATTCTCTCCCAAAAAACCTAGAGCCGCCGCACCCCTCCCTTCGCTTTAACCCGGCGGCAACCTTGCCAATAACTATGAAATTAACACCACACCACCGCCAGACCATCCTCTCTTTAAATCCACACCCATTTCTTTTCAAACAATACTAGAATGCTTCGAATCTGGTGAATTGATTCAAGAACCCTAGAAGACCAAATATGGGGTCCGTCTGAAATTGAAGTTAATTTGGGGTTTAATCGACTTTAGTCAAAGTGTTCTCAGTAAAGAACACTCGATTAAAGTCTATTCGACCTCAAAAAAGGACTCGAGTCCATGTCCGAGTTCTAAAGGTATTTTTTTCTTCTCTTTTTTTTGTTTCATTTCTGTTTGTTTGTATACATTTGTTCATCTTTTGGATAATTTCTGTTGTTTTCAATTTTTTTTTTATTTCTGTTCTCTTCTTCTCCTCCGAACTCAAAGACCCTTTATTAGGTAAATTGTTTTTTTGTGTTGTTTATTTGATTGCGTATGTTGTAGAATGCATATTCGCTTCGATTTAGCAACGTCGAATAATTAGTTTCGTATTTTCTGTCTTTGGCCGAGATTGATTGAATCAATGTTTTATCGATTAGTTGGTTATCGATTATACATATCGTAATCGTTTAATCAAATGTCCTCAATTAGTTGGTTTCATATTCCCTTTTGATTTCGTCCGACCAAATGAATCATTGATTAGATTGAGCTTTTAATTCCCTGTTTGTTTGAGCCTTGACTAAGATTCTCTTTGATCTATTTGTAATTCCCTGCTGAAAAGCTTTGAATTGTTTTGATTTTAAGCTTAGGAAATGTTGGATTGGATATAGCTGCAATTCTGATAAGGTTTTAGAAAATTAACATCTAGAATTCAAAAGAAAAGGTGTAGTGCACATGTTTAGGTCAGTGGAACCTGCTGGACAGCAGGTATCCCACATGGTTTCTGCACTTTAGGATTGTTTAAAGTGTAGAGCCATACTTAGACAAGGGAAGGTGGAAAAACAGAGGGAATATGATGGCTGGACAGTATTTAAAAAACTTAAAAATAGAGCTGAAGGCTGTCATTTTGAGGCTTATATAGAGGGTAGGACATTCTGAATTAAAAGAGGGGATCACTGGCAGAATAGAGAGAGAGAGGGAGATTGTAACGACCCGGCCCATCGTTACGGGAATTACCACCCCGTTATGTTGTAAATGCATGTTTTATGATTTTATATCAGTGTTAGAGTCTATCGGGTGAGTTAAGGGTGAATTGGATTGAAAATGAGGCATATAGCCTTTTTGAAGGAGACTTGAATAAAGAAAGTCAACCCGGAGTTGACTATTTGGTTAGAGGGCTCGGAATCGGATTCTGATGATTCGGTTAGTTCCGGGAGGTGATTTGTGACTTAGGGGAGCGATCGGAATTGAATTTGGAGGCCCGGTGTAGAAATAGGCATGAATTGGCTAAGGTTGAATTTTGGCGAAATCCGAACGGTAGGTGAGATTTTGATCCGGGGGTCGGAATGGAATTCCGACAGTTGCAGTAACTTCGTTAGGTGATTTTGGATATGCCTGCAAATTTTCAGGTCATTCGGACATCGTTTGATCGGGTTTTGGATTGAATGTTAGTTTTGAAAGTTTTGAATAAACATAAGCTTGAATCCGTGTGTAATTGATGATTTTGATGTTTAGGATGGTGTTTTTATGATTGGAACAAGTCCGTATCGTGTTTTGGAGTATGTTGGTGGTTTTCGTTGGGGTCCCGGGGGCCTCGGGGTGAATCCGGACCATCATCCGGCATTTTTGGAGTTTAAAAAGTCTGCTGTAAATTGCAGGTTGGTGCAGCAGGCCTTAAGCCTTCGCGTTCGCGTGGCCCAGGTCGCGTTCGCGAAGGCAGAGCTGGCTAAGGCATCGCGTTCGCGGTGAGGCTGCCGCGTTCGCATAGGCAAGGTGGGATGAAGCTTCGCGTTCGCGATCTAGGTGGTCGCGTTCGCGTAGGAGAAAGATGGAGACCATCGCGATCGCGTGAAGGGTAGACGCGTTCGCGTAGAAGAAATCCGGGTGGCTGGGAGTTTGAACATCGCGAACGCGTGGGATGCGTCGCGTCCGCGAAGAGTATCAGGAATTGGGCATCGCGAACGCGTGGCTAGCGTTGCGTTCGCGTAGAGTAAGGCGGGGCTGCTCATCGCGAACGCGTAGAGGGTCACGCGAACGCGATGAACAATTGTGTCTGGCAGAGAATAAAAATCCAGAATCAGAGAGTTACGGGTTTCATTCATGAACCCTCCATTTTTGAGTTCCAAGAGAAGAAATTGACGGGAGATTGCTGGGAAATCATCGGGGTTTCGTCGGAGGTAAATTTATGGCTTAATTACATCATTTTTACATGAAATCCTTGGTTAATTCCCTGTAAATGGAAGATTAATTGTGGGTTTGAGCCCTAAGCCTAAATTGAAGAAAAACATCGATTTGAGTGGGAAAACGGAGTCCGATTTTGGTAAATTTTATATGTATGGACTCGTGGCGAGACGAGGGTTCCAGAAATGTGAATTTCGTAAATTTTCGGAATGTGGGTCCGGGGCTCGGGTTTTGGCAACTTTGGGAATTTTGATGTAAATTGAGTTATTTCGAATGGGTTGTGTTTAATTAGCCTATATTGATGTATTCTCATTGATTTTGAGCAGATTCGGCATTCAAGGTGATTGAATTGCGAGGCGAGCGCAAGGCGGATTAAGGCTTCTATCGGATCGAGGTGAGTGGTGGTAGTAAATAATGTACTGAGGGTTTGAAACCCCGTACTAGCACTTCACAGTGCTATGTTGAGATGAAACACACGTCTTGAGACGAGTGTGGTGACATTGTGATTGGGGACTTGGACTTGGTCCTTCCCGGCTGATAGAATACTGTGTTGTATGACTGCTAATGAGATTATAACTGTACAATTGGGCTAATAGCCATGTTTGGGGCCTTGTGCCGAACTGTAGAGCATTAGGGAACCTATAGAGCTAGGTGACCTGTATATCGTGTTGGAAACATTCACTCAGCCGTTGCTCTAGCTGTATAGCATAATATAAGCCAGTACTAGATGCGTACATTGAGAGAGATTATCTAAGGTGGAATTCCCTGTTCTAGCTTAGTGGGCCTGAAAGGCCAAGTATATATTGACTGAGACAGGGCCAAGGACCCACTGTGATATATTATATTGGGCCTAAGAGGCCAAGTACATACTGACTGGGATAGGGTCGAGGACCCATTATGGGGTATAATATATATACCTATATTGGATCGGGCTGCACGCCCCAGCAGTATATATATTGGATCGGACTGCACGCCGCGGTAATATACATGTAATATACATGTGGGACGGACTGCACGCCGCAGTATTATTGCGCTTTGGCTGTAGGAGCCCTGTGGGACGGACTGCACGCCGCGGTATTATTGCGCTTGGGCTGTAGGAGCCCCTTCGGAGTCTGAGTCTGCACACATTCCAGTGAGCGCTGGTATATTATGGGATCGGGCTGCACGCCGCAGCAGTATAATTATATATGTATATATATGTATATATATTGGGTCGGACTGCACGCCGCAGTGATATATGGTGGACCTGGCTGCACGCCATAGCACCATAGCGCTTGGGCCTAGGGAGCCCCTCCGAAGTCTGTATACACCCCCAGTGAGCGCCGTCGACGTTAAATGGAGCGGGCTACACGCCGCAGCGGTATATGTATTGGAGCGGGCTGCACGCCGCAGCATTATACTTATTAATATCCTTATAAATACGTAAATACTTATGTGTTATAGACAAATGTATATGTCTCTATATATTGAGATAGCTGTACACTGTAGTGGTACGAGTGAGGATGTGGTCAGTGTGGGACCCAGTTGAGATGGATATGGACTGGAGATCAGAGAACTCATTGTAGTGATGACTTACCTGTGGGGGTTTGCCTTAGAACTGTTTAGTGACAGTACAGGAGTTCTTACTTCCAGTTATTATTTATTATTGCTGCTCACTGAGTTGAAATATACTCACCCCACTCCCCTGCATTTTTTGTGTGCAGATATACAGGTTCAGAAGGGCAGTTGAGCTGTCGTAACTGCTTTATTATCCCCATTCTGTAAGATATTCGAGGTAGCTGCAGAGTCCGCAGGACCCGATATTCCTTCTTATTGTCTTTTGATTCTGTATTGATATTTCTTTCCGCACTTGGTATCTTGTAAACCATTATACACTTATGTTCATTAGAGGCTCATGACTCTTGACCCTTCGGTCTATGGGAGTTGGTATATTTTGGGACTTGGTTCCCCATTTTCGATATATGTATTACTGTTGCTTCATGTTTTGATATGCTTAAATGGGATAAAGCGAGCTTCTAGCTTCGTCGTTATTATTGATTAGTCAGGCTGGCCTAGCAATGTGCTGGGCGCCATCACGACCGGATTTGGGGTCGTGACAAGTTGGTATCAGAGCCTAGGTTTATTAGGCCTCGTGAGTCTTGAGCCGGTTAGTAGAGTCTTGTGGATCGGTACGGGGATGCCTGTACTTATCCTCGGGAGGCTGCGAACCTTTAGGAAACACTTCACACTTCTTGGAATTCTTATCGTGCGTACTTGATTCAGCTTGAGATATAATTTTTGAAATTCCTTCCACACGTCTGTGTACGCATCGAGCGCTCAGTAATATAATTGCCTTATGGCTTGTGATTTCTCCGAACGAGGGGCGAGATATAATCCTCGTGAATTCATGTTGGGCCAGTCGGGAGGACTTGAGGCCAGATCTTTGTCTATGGCTTGAGCACCAAGGTACTAATTTCGCGAGCCGGTATTATGAAGTGCATACGATCGGTATTGGTCTTTATTGTGATTTGATATATAGCCCTAGCTATGGGCGTGAGAAATATTTTCATCGCCTCTTAATTGGAAGGTAAAGTGCCTTATGTGTAGCGGAACGAGTTCAAACTCGGGAAGACTAAAGTGATTATGCTATGTGTATCCTGGTGGATGGTATTGTACTGAAATGCTAAATTGAGGCGAGGTAAGTGGATTGACTCTCATGTGTAATTGAAAGGTATTTGATATATGTTATGATTCGAGCGGGTGCAGTACATGCTCAGGTATAATTGTGATAATATGATTCGTATAGTATTGAGATTTAATGTTGTTGAAATACATTGTGATATTTTGTTGAGTTGTGGATGTATTGTTAGAATGGTTTGGTGATTCTCTGGCAGGTGGATAGGCCAATTTACAAAGGAAACTCTGCCGAAATTTTTGGAAAATCCGGGACTTAGAAAAGATTTTGCCACCTAAAGAGGGGGCGTAACTATTGTGTGTGAATGAATGCAAGAATTGCAAAAGGGTTAATATTTCTGATGATTCGAATCTCCGCCGAAGCTTGTAAATGACTGAGTTTAATCTAACTAGAACTTTGTGGCATCATTTGAGTAATAATGATATGAGTGGTTGAAAGTGCTTTGATGAATGACTTCGAGCTAAGTTGGGGAGGTTGTTATTGATTATCTGATTGCACTGTCGTGTGTTGTGTTGGCTCTGTCTCTAGGTATGTTGGGAAATTTTGATAAAGGCTTATGGTGCTTCGTAGATTTGAAGAAAATACTAGGATGTTTTGAACTACTGTTGGTAGAGAATGTTCGGTGTATAGAAAGGAAAGATAGCGAATTGTACTTGTAAGTAATCATGTTCTGCGATGTCAGAGTTCTAACAAAAAACGAGTGGTTCTACTCAATAGGACAGTTGAATTACAGCTGAATAAGGGTGAATGATGCCCGAGAATGGTTTTGCAGTGTTCAGATTTTGCTTGTAACAGTCAGGTGCCTTAAGATTGTGCATGTGGCTAAAGATGATGGTTTCGTTAGAAGAGATCGGTACTTGTGTTATATTATGTGAATGATGGGATTCTATGTAATCCGTATTGGAAGGTAATGATAACGAATTCAAATCGCAAGAGATTCTTCAAAATAAAGTATTAGGATGTGATCCTTCTGGGAAATATGGAGAGAGTATTCAGTGGCCTATATGTCTTAGACCGTGTGGTCTTATGTACGAGTCTCGTGTGGAATGAGTTGATGTGTTATGGTGCTACAATAATGGCTAATATTAAATTAAAGATGAATTAGAAAGGAAACTGGATAAATGGAACAACTTGTTAATAAACCAGAATGGTATGAAAAGGAATACGACTAATTCCTGGTATATGGTTGAAGTAATGAGTCTTACAAATATTGTGCAGCAAAGCTTTTGAGAGCTGGCAGTTGTGTAACTTGATATGGGTATAAGGACTCAGTCCTGGCGGTTTAATTTATGCAATGTAATTGGGAGAAAGAGTTTGCGATGTGTTTTACCGTGGTTTGAAAATGAGTGCATTTTTCCTGTTGATATGCAAGGCTTGGAATGTGTAATGAGTTTTCTCTATATGGGATCATGAAAGTCCTTGACTAGTTGAGTGCGCCGATGTTTGCGGCGGAGGAAAGGGATATGAATTTCCATGTTGTCTTAGTGTGATATGGTATACGCGATGTGTTATGGAAAGTTGATAATGGCATATTCAAGGTTTTGAGATCGGTTCATAATATATGGGAAGTCAATAAAATTATTGAGCAGCGCGGACGGCTGCAGGTGATTCAAGAATTGATCTTTCTGATGATTTAAGAAAATGGTACTGCTATTCTAGTAATTTGGCAGGGTATATGGTACAAATGGACAAGGTAATGTAAATTGATAATATGTAGTAGTATGGTGGTATTTTCTCGTTGGATCGACTGTAATAATTGAGTCGTTGATGACATAGTGAAATTTATGAATGGCTTTCGTGGTATGAATGGACGCTTGAGGTGCGTTATGTAATCGTACGGTGAAGTACGGAATCAGGCATAGTGATTCCTGTGTTATGTATGTGTTGGAGACTAGAAGTTCTCGTAACCCGCCTACGCAGCGGTGGTATATCGTGTGTATCGGCACAGTGTAGCGGTTATCGGAAATTGGAAGCCCTAGTGGCTATCTCGTCACTTGATATGACGAATTTGAATAATGATATATGATTGCAGGCTGGTTGTCATAAGTCAGACTGTCTAGACTAATGTGATATGGACTATGTCAGAAACATGTCGCAAACTGCATGGCAGAGCGCATCAGATCATGCTCCAGCAGGGTGGATGTACGCTAGAGCCAGCGGACGGTTGGTAGGTATTGCTTTGCCAGTTGGGCCTTCGTGGCGGATGTCAGTGTAGAGGTATCTACCATTGATTCAGTTCCGGTATTGAGGAACTTTGTCGGATGAGTTTCATGTGACCGAGCTCGAGGCTATATATATACATGTTTGTTGCAATGAGCAACTTGAGTCGATGTGCATTCCCTTTTGCTAGATTTATACGTGGATCGGGTGGCACGCCGCCACATGTATAGTATCTGGATCGGGTGGCACGCCGCCACATGTATAGTATCTGGATCGGGTGGCACGCCGCCACATGTATGGTATCTGGATCGGGTGGCACGCCGCCACAGGTATGCTATTGGAATGGGTTGCGCGCCGCAACGGTGTGATGTGGGAAATATAGCTTCCTATATGTACCTTGTATACAATACTTCCTCTCTTCTGAGGAATAGTCCGTATTGGGTATCGCTCGGGGAATAGCACATCGGTTGTGTCCATTCAGGATTCGATAGTATATACTAAATGTATCACCGCGTGTGATTGATCGCTTGAGTCGGACCTAAATATGTGTGTGGCTGACCGTTTTGAGCATTTCGACTTGAGATGCTCCATGGGTAATAGTGTTTGGATAGAATCATGAGTTGTGGCAAGGCCACGTGATGTTATGACCTTTCGAGGAGGATTCAGGCACTCTAATCCTATGATGTGAGACAAGAATCTCAGTTATGTGTTGTGATGGTATGGAAGAATTTGAATTATGGCTTTTTGTGCGAGTCAGTTGTCAGGATTCGAGTGTGTTCAGATCGTTCTTATTGGAGCCTGTGTTGTGCTCGTTGTGGCCTAGGCCGATGCTGAGGTGTCATGTTACCAGTGTGGTGTGTTATAACCGAAATGATCATTCAAGTCATTAATGAGAGCGAGCATATATGATTTCAGCTCGTTAGAAAGGTAATATCGAGGTTTGGCTCCGAAACTTATTGTGGTATCAATTTTAAAAGAGAAATAGATTCACGAATGGTTGACCCGAGAGATGGGTTCGATATATCGCGTGTTCGGTTACCGTGGGCATGATATGAAGGTGTTGGAACAAAACTCTATCTAATGAAAAGGGTTTTTCAGTTGGTATTTGGTTATCGTGAGAAATTATTGTGATTAGAGACTATTGTCTCGAGCGATTGGGTTGTTTGATACATCATATGATCTCACCGGAGTGGTGAGTGTGGGTTATTGCAGTGGATTCTAGTGTATCCTGAGTATAGGCATGGGATTTGCAATTGGCATATGATTTCGGAAAGTACAATGTGAATTATGGTTCAGATGGACTGCGGAAGTTCAGCTATATTGTATTATCGGACTTATGATAGATAGGGTGACGTGGTAGCACCTCGAATATATGCTTGGGTAAGGTCATTCAGCTATTGAGTTGCTTCTAGTACCACTCTGGTACGCTCGAGGACGAGCGTTTGTTTAAGTTGGGGAGAATGTAACGACCCGGCCCGTCGTTACGGGAATTACCACCCCGTTATGTTGTAAATGCATGTTTTATGATTTTATATCAGTGTTAGAGTCTATCGGGTGAGTTAAGGGTGAATTGGATTGAAAATGAGGCATATAGCCTTTTTGAAGGAGACTTGAATAAGGAAAGTCAACCCGGAGTTGACTATTTGGTTAGAGGGCTCGGAATCGGATTCTGATGATTCGATTAGTTCCGGGAGGTGATTTGTGACTTAGGGGAGCGATCGGAATTGAATTTGGAGGCCCGGTGTAGAAATAGGCTTGAATTGGCTAAGGTTGAATTTTGGCGAAATCCGAACGGTAGGTGAGATTTTGATCCGGGGGTCGGAATGGAATTCCGACAGTTGCAATAGCTTCGTTAGGTGATTTTGGATATGCCTGCAAATTTTCAGGTCATTCGGACATCGTTTGATCGGGTTTTGGATTGAATGTTAGTTTTGAAAGTTTTGAATAAACATAAGCTTGAATCCGTGTGTAATTGATGATTTTGATGTTTAGGATGGTGTTTTTATGATTGGAACAAGTACGTATCGTGTTTTGGAGTATATTGGTGGTTTTCGTTGGGGTCCCGGGGGCCTCGGGGTGAATCCGGACCATCATCCGGCATTTTTGGAGTATGAAAAGTCTGCTGTAAATTGCAGGTTGGTGCAGCAGGCCTTAAGCCTTCGCGTTCGCGTGGCCCAGGTCGCGTTCGCGAAGGCAGAGCTGGCTAAGGCATCGCGTTCGCGGTCAGGCTGCCGCGTTCGCGTAGGCAAGGTTGGACGAAGCTTCGCGTTCGCGTCCCAGGTGGTCGCGTTCGCGTAGGAGAAAGATGGAGACCATCGCGATCGCGTGAAGGGTAGACGCGTTCGCGTAGAAGAAATCCGGGTGGCTGGGAGTTTGAACATCGCGAACGCGTGGGATGCGTCGCGTCCGCGAAGAGTATCAGGAATTGGGCATCGCGAACGCGTGGCTAGCGTCGCGTTCGCGTAGAGTAAGGCGGGGCTGCTCATCGCGAACGCGTAGAGGGTCACGCGAACGCGATGAACAATTGTGTCTGGCAGAGAATATAAATCCAGAATCAGAGAGTTACGGGTTTCATTCATGAACCCTCCATTTTTGAGTTCCAAGAGAAGAAATTGATGGGAGATTGCTGGGAAATCATCGGGGTTTCGTCGGAGGTAAGTTTATGGCTTAATTACATCATTTTTACATGAAATGCTTGGTTAATTCCCTGTAAATGGAAGATTAATTGTGGGTTTGAGCCCTAAGCCTAAATTGAAGAAAAACACCGATTTGAGTGGGCAAACGGGGTCCGATTTTGGTAAATTTTATATGTATGGACTCGTGGCGAGACGAGGGTTCCAGAAATGTGAATTTCGTAAATTTTCGGAATGTGGGCCCGGGGGCTCGGGTTTTGGCAACTTTGGGAATTTTGATGTAAATTGAGTTATTTCGAATGAGTTGTGTTTAATTAGCCTATATTGATGTATTCTCATTGATTTTGAGCAGATTCGGCATTCAAGGTGATTGAATTGCGAGGCGAGCGCAAGGCGGATTAAGGCTTCTATCGGATCGAGGTGAGTGGTGGTAGTAAATAATGTACTGAGGGTTTGAAACCCCGTACTAGCACTTCACAGTGCTATGTTGAGATGAAACACACGTCTTGAGACGAGTGTGGTGACATTGTGATTGGGGACTTGGACTTGGTCCTTCCCGGCTAATGGAATACTGTGTTGTATGACTGCTAATGAGATTATAACTGTACAATAGGGCTAAAAGCCATGTTTGGGGCCTTGTGCCGATCTGTAGAGCATTAGGGAACCTATAGAGCTAGGTGACCCTTATATCGTGTTGGAAATATACACTCAGCCGTAGCTCTAGCTGTATAGCATAATATGAGCCCGTATTAGATGTGTACATTGAGAGAGATTATCTAGGATGGAATTCCCTGTTCTAGCTGAGTGGGCCTAAAAGGCCAAGTCTATACCGATTGAGATGAGTTAGGGTCAAGGACCCACTTTGAGATCAGTATTTGCTTGGCCTCTAAGGCCCAATATAATATATCATAGTGGGTCCTCGACCCTAATATTATATTGGGCCTGAGAGGCCAAGCACATATTGACTAGGATAGGGTCGAGGACCCGTTACGAGGTATTATATATATATATACCTATATTGGATCGGGCTGCACGCCGCAGCAGTATATATATCGGATCGGACTGCACGCCGCAGCAGTACATATATTGGATCGGACTGCACGCCGCAGTAATGTACATGTGATATACATGTAATATACATGTGGGACGGACTTCACGCCGCAGTATTATTGCGCTTGGGCTGTAGGAGCCCCTTCGGAGTCTGAGTCTGCACACATTCCAGTGAGCGCTGGTATATTATGGGATCGGGCTGCACGCCGCAGCGGTATAATTATATATGTATATATATATATATTGGATCGGACTGCACGCCGCAGTGATATATGGTGGACCTGGCTGCACGCCATAGCACCATAGCGCTTGGGCCTAGGGAGCCCCTCCGAAGTCTGTATACACCCCAGTGAGCGCCGTCGACGTTAAATGGAGCGGGCTGCACGCCGCAGCGGTATATATATTGGAGCGGGCTGCACACCGCAGCATTATGCTTATTAATATACTTATAAATACGTAAATACTTATGTGTTATAGACAAATGTATATGTCTCTATATATTGAGATGGTTGTACACTGTAGTGGTACGAGTGAGGATGTGGTCAGTGTGGGACCCAGTTGAGATGGATATGGACTGGAGATCAGAGAACTCATTGTAGTGATGACTTACCTGTGGGGGTTTGCCTTAGAACTGTTTAGTGACAGTACAGGAGTTCTTACTTCCAGTTATTATTTATTATTGCTGCTCACTGAGTTGAAATATACTCACCCCACTCCCCTGCATTTTTTTTGTGTGCAGATATACAGGTTCAGAAGGGCAGTTGAGCTGTCGCAACTGCTTTATTATCCCCGTTCCGTGGAGACTTCGAGGTAGCTGCCGACGTCCGCAGGACCCGATATCCCTTCCTACTGTCTTTGATTATGTATTGTTATTTCTTTCCGCTCTGAGCTTTGGTTGTAAACCGTATTACACTTATGTTCTGTAGAGGCTCATGACTCTTGACCCTTCGGTCTATGGGAATTGGTATGCGTTGGGACTTGGTTTCCCCGTTTTTGATATATCCATTATTGTTAATTTACAATTGTTATGTTTGAATGGGATAAGGCGAGCTCATAGCTCTATGATTGTTGTTGATTGGTCGGGCTGGCCTAGCAGTGTGCTTGGCGCCATCACGACCGTATTTGGGGTCGTGACAGAGATTGGAGAGTTTTCTTAGAGGAGAACAGTGAGGAGATACTGAAAGAGTTTTTGTTAGAGAGATTTTTAAGCACAAAGATACAATTCCAAAATAGAGAGAGAGACATACATCCTGTTACATTTTCAGTGCTGGAATTCGAGAGAAAACAGTGAGAAAAATAGAGCGAAAACAGAAATTTTTATTGGAGTAGAGTCTACGAACACACATTGGGCGTATTCTGTTTGTTTGCTTCAAATTTCAGTTCTGGAAGCTTAAGGAAACCATCCTTTTGTTCTGTTGTCTTTTGGATTTGCCTATTCATTCTATTCGAGTGCTTCTTGATTCGGAGCAATCCATTAGGAATCCTTGCCCATTTGTTTTCTTCATTGGAATCTTCCGGTTGTTGGCTTGCCGAGATTCTTTTTGCTGTGTTTTTGTTGCTGCTTTTCGGTCTTGGATTCCCTGTTATTTTCACTGGAGTTTCGTTTGGTTTGAAGCTTATTTTCTGTTTCTCCGTTTGCTGCATGGGCTGTTTTGCTACTGATTTTATCAGTTTTTCTTGGTCGTCACTGGAATCCATTTTGGTTACTGTTTTGTTGCTGCTCACTGTTGCTTGTTTACTGATCCTGTCCTCCATTTTTGATTTCGAATTCCAGTTATGTCTTCGAAACACAACCGATGTAACCATTTGCTCCGAGATATCGGATTTTCGAAATGAAATGTCATCCCGGAAATCATACCCAAAAGATTGATATTAAGTTCCATTTGTATTAGCTTAGCATTCTTATAGCATATGTTGAATTCATGTGATTATAATGGAATGCAAACTGTGTAAAACTAGTTAATTTTGGACTAAATTTTTTTTGAGATTTTAAATAAACAGTTTGTTTAGAAGTGTTAGCTTAAGCATATTTAAGATATTAGTTTTCCCGTAGTGCTACAATGGAAACCCAATTGTCGTCAATACATGTTTAAAATACTATTATGGTTGTAAAGTTATTCATATGATTAGATTATTTTATAGAAATAAATATGGACCATTCACATTTAAATCCAAAAATGCAAAGTTAACAGGTTAAAGCGGTTTAAAATTTAATCAAAGCATGTAATTATAACATGTATTAAAATCAGATTTGTTTAGCTATTTATAATAATTGAAGCGACCGTGCTAGAACCACGAGATACGAGGGTGCCTAACACCTTCCCTCGGGTCAGCAGAATTCCTTACTTAGAATTTCTGGTTCGCAGACTTCATTTGGAAAGTCGAAAATTTCCTCGATTCGGGATTTAAATAAATCGGTGACTTGGTACACCTTAATTTATTCCAAGTGGCGACTCTGAAATAAATAGGATAATCCCATTTCGAATATTGTCACTTAAATTGGAAAAACTCCCTTGTGCTTCTACCCTCCGGGGTAGGGGGCGCGCCAAAAGGAGGTGTGACAGCTCTGGCGACTCTACTGGGGATACAGACCCAGAACCACTGGTTCAGGGTTTAAGAATTCGAGCTTTGAATAATTATTTTATTTAGCTTATTTATTACCCGATTTTATTATATGTTTGTATTTAGTGTGCTAAATGTTGCGTTTACCGCTTTGATATTTTGTGAATTGTATATAAATTGTGTCGAGACCCATTTTTTCTCTTCTGAGTCTTTTGAAATATAATATCGGGCGTTTGTTGGACATAGCCCATTTTTCTCAAGATAGCTGTGGTGCTTGGCACCCGGTGAAGGATTTGTAGTCACACATGTTTAGGCGGAGAGTTTTGTCAATTAAGCCGGAAAGCCATGCTACCGGTGCACTGACACTCCCCGGCTCGAGTTGTCCGCTCGAGTAAAGCCAGTCTAGACACCTTTTCCAACATGATGATGACTTAGAATAACAAAACCTTATGTCGGATCCCCGATAGGAACGTCTATTTGCATCATGTGCATATTTGACTTAGGATGCTCAACACAGGGGTTGGGCCTGTCTAGGACAGGTGTACCTGAAACAGAAGACCCGCTTGATGTATCTTCGTATGTGCATTTATTCATTTCGATCTTACATGCTGGCCGGTCTGTTATTTATTTTATTTTTAAAAAAAAAAAAAGAAAAAAGAGGAGAAGAAGTAGAAAATGTCCGGGTATAGAATCGAAATAATTTTATGGAAAATAGTTTGTTTTCTTTGAAAATAATTTTTGAAAATGCGAAAAAAAAATTCCAAATAAATTTTATTAAAAATAGTGTGTTTTCGTTTTTGTTAAAATGATTTAGTTCATTTGTTTCCGAACTACACGGGTCTGATTCTCACCGGATGTGAGATACGTAGGAAAACCTCATCGGTTCCGACCCCAATTAAAAAGAAATCCAAAAAAAAAACAAAAACAAAAAAAAATATTGTTCGTTTAGTTCCTTCTTTAAAATATTTCCTTAGAAAATTCAAAGAAAAAATAAATAAATAAAAAAAACAGTAAAAGTAGTTTAACTAAAAAAAATGGTTTCGTTCTTCCTACTGTTTTTCAAGAAATAAAAAAGAAAAATCAATAAAAAAAATATGGGTTTCCTTCATTTTGAAGTACTTTTCTAAAAAAAAAGAAAAACAAATATATATATATATATATATATATATATATATATATATATATATATATATATATATATATATATATATATATATTTTCTTTAGAAAAAAAGAGACAATAAGTAAAAATTCAAACAAAAATAGTTTTTTATCCCAAAGCAAATAAATTTTTTTAGAAGTCTTTCTTTCAAAAAAAAAAAAGCAAAACAAAAATAAGCAAAATATGAATATGTTATTTATTTTAAAGCGTTTCTTTCAAGAATTAAAAAAAAATTAGTTTATTCACTCCATTCCTTATTATCCGAACTATGCCCGGTCTGATTCATGCGGGGACATGATACGTAGGCAATCCACATAAGATTTGACCATCACGAAAAGAAAACGAAAAATAAAAAAAAAAGAGAAAATTGATAAAGAGAGAAAGAAGATGAAAGCAAAGGAAAGTATAAGCCGGAGTAACGCATTACAATCGAATACAAGTAGCAACACGATCAACTGTATAAGTGCATCACACCCAACGTGAGATTACTTATCTGTTATGTTGTCTCAGACTAACCGTTTGTTTGCGAAACTCCAGGTTTTAGAAAAGGGTGGTTGATTTTGTGGTACTCTGGCCTCACATTCATACTTCACGAGGTCCAAAGGAAAGGTTCAGCAGACCGTTGCTAAATCAAAAGAAAGTACCCATCCTTATTTCACAAGGTCGAAAAGAAGTGCCAACATGTCTTCGGAAATCCCTCTACCAACCGTTCCCGTTTTGGAAGAGAGCTCCGTGTCAGCCATTCCGGCTACTGAGTCAGCAGCTGCAGAAGAAAATAGAATTTTGCGTTGTCGCATGCTGGAGATGTTAGATGACTGGAATAACGGAAAAGAGCCCCCAAGTCTGATCCCTGGGTTCCCCGAACTATTCCTCAGGTCGAGTGGGATTTCAAATACCCCCACCAATTACCCACCTACTCTGTTTGGATATTCTAATGTTACAACCCTCTCTGAATCACCCTCCACTTCCTATCCTCGGGTGACAGCATTAGATACATCCACAAGAACATTAGTTGGTTTGCCCGTTCCAATCACGGCGCATCCCGCCACACATACTTCTTTCTTTGACTCCTCTTCTTTTACATTCCCGATCAGGCGGAAGCCCGGTAAACTTGTTCTGCCGCATTTTTCTGCATCATGAGTTATTTCAGGATGTAAATTGGATTTTTTTTTAGTTTTTGTCTTTAAATTCCCGAATGTGAACCCTGTTTATCCTTTCAATTCCAAGAAATGAAATTAATATTTCATCGTCCGTTTCGTTTTCTTTTGTTATTTTTTTTATTCTTTTAGATTTGTTTTAGTTTTCTTTTTCTCTTCTCTTTAGTTCAAATCATGCAGCTTTAAATAGCATGACATGCTTGCGGACTTCATGCCTATATCCCAAAACGCTGTCAGACTCCAGAATAATGAATCGAGAGTTGAAATGCACAAAAGTTTATTTTGAGGAAATGAAACAATTTATTGGAATAACTGAAGGAAAATTGGTTCGCATACAAAAAGGGTGTGTTGTACCCAAGGAATACCCGAGTATTTATCCCAGCAAAGAAAGGCCCATGCTTGCAACAAGAAAGTGCGGCCCAGGAATCTCGAAATAGAACAACCGACGTTAAGGCGCATTCCTCCTCATTACCAAGAGACAAAAGGAAAATTGGCTCCTGATTGGAAAGATCCATACATCATCTGGAAAATATCACTGAGAGGGACACTGTATCTGGGAGACATTGAAGGAAATGATCTTGAAACGGCAGTCAATACAGATGCAGTATAAAGGTACTATGTCAGGACCTCCTACGACGTTGGCTTTTGTATAATTGAGATGACGAAGGCTTTCTTTCTTGCTACCCCAAACACTATAAATCCTTTGCAAAACCCTTTGAGCCGGTTATGTTTCTTTTTTTGTTCACCCTCTTTGGAACCCGAAATAAATAAAAAAATTAAAAAATGAAAAAAAAAGAAAAAGAAATATATATATATATATATATATATATATATATATATATATATATATATATGAAAGAAAAATAAAATAAAATAAAATAAAAAGACAAAAAAAACAAAAATTATCACCACCTGAACTACGTTCTGACTTGATTCCGAAAGGATACGTAGGCAACCTCTCCCTGAGGTTCAGTAACACCAAACCAAAAATCCCAATTTCCCCAAAAAATGAAACTGGGGGCAGATGATATGTTGATTCAGTTTAGATCCGTCAAGATGATTCCAAAATTGTAATATTGTCCACAATTCTTGTTACCCAAACCGAGTACAAGTCCTTCAAGATCGATAGAGACTAAGAAAACATCGTTGTTGCGGTCCGAAGCGTCTGGAATGAAAAGAAATAAAATGAGAGAGTCTTATTGGCGAAAACCTTCGGGCACCATAAGACGTTGGAAGTAGAGAAATACAAAATGAGAGAGCCCGTTGGTAAAAACTCGCAAAGAGTGCTATCTGGCGACGGTGAGAGGAGAAATGAGAGAGGTCGATTGGCGAAAACCCGCAAAAGGGCGCTATCAACCGAAAAGGGTGTTTCACCACAAGAGGTCCTGGCATGGCTCCTTAGCTTGGAAACATAGACCCGTTTTGGTTCATAAGAAAATGAGAGTTTGTGACGATCAAGCATCTAGTTCGAGAAGCATGTCATGTTGGTTTAAAGTCAGCATACACCTCAGATAAGTCCTTCTTTTTCCCCGTAAGGGACTCCTCTATCTTCATACATTTTTCCATTATTTGTTCATTTTTCTTTGAATCCCTTTCGTTTTAACTTTGAATTCTGAAATCATTACAAAGAAAGGTGACAGGGCCATTTATACAGAATTACGCCTGGTAAAGAAGAAAAAACCCAGCCTCAGTGGTGTATTGATACAATTCCCGATTTGATCGTAATGATCGATTGTTTCCAAAGGAACGGATGTTAGGAAGAAAATGGAAATCAAAGGCTAAGGTCTTATAAGAAACGGAATGAGGCAGAAGGATAGAACCCACACAGAAAATCCTCGTGGAATCCCAAGGATGAACCCGGTCAGTTTGAAAAGAAGTCATCCCCAAAGACAATTGATAGCAAAGTTCTCAATGGAAATGAGAGAAAGATCAAGCAATGAACATAATCAAGGCCACAAAGACAACTACTTTTTCAACTAATAAAATGTTCTCTGTTGAAAGCAGGTCTATTTAATTGTGCAAGAAGAAGGTACTGCCAAAGAAGTGAAATACGCAAGCATTTAAATGGCTCTGGAACAAGGAAAACGCATAAAAAGGGAAGTTTCTTTTCAAAAGATTTATCTTAGGCATTTGTTGATGGTTAAAAAGAAAATACCTAAAAGAAGACCCAAAAGGAAGAATAAAAGAAAAGAAAATGAAAACTCCAAAAGAGAATCAAATCATGTTAGTCCAATATCCGTTTGGACCCCGGTCAGAAAACTGAGGGTCTCTCCGGCCAAAAAAAACCGTGAGACATTGTTTTTGAATTCCGGCCAGAAAGCCGTGAAACTCTTCTTCCCGGTCAGAAAACCGAGGATCTCCCAGTCAGAAAACTGCGGAGCCATTTATTTTAACCCCGACCAAAAAAACCGAGGGTCTTGCAGCCAAAAAACCGTGAGACATTGTTTTGAATTCCGGCCAGAAAGCCGTGAAACTCTTCTTCCCGGTCAGAAAACCGAGGATCTCCCAGTCAGAAAACTGCGGAGCCATTTATGTTAACCCCGGCCAAAAAACCGAGGGTCTTGAACCAAAAAACCGTTAGACATTGTTTGAATTCCGGCCAGAAAGCCGTGAAACTCTTCTTCCCGGTCAGAAAACCGAGGATCTCCCAGTCAGAAAACTGTGGAGCCATTTTTGTTTACCTCGGGCAAAAAACCAAGGGTCTTGCGGCCAAAAAACTGTTAGACATTGTTTGAATTCCGGCCAGATAGCCGTGAAACTCTTCTTCCCGATCAAAAAACCGAGGATCTCCCAGTCAGAAAACTGCGGAGCCATTTATTTTAACCCCGGCCAAAAAACCGAGGGTCTTGCGGCCAAAAAACCGTTAGACATTGTTTGAATTCCGACCAGAAAGCCGTGAAACTCTTCTTCCCGGTTAGAAAACCGAGGATCTCCCAGTCAGAAAACTGCGGAGCCATTTATTTTAACCCCGGCCAAAAAACTGAGGGTCTTGCGGCCAAAAAACCGTTAGACATTATTTGAATTCCGGCCAGAAAGCCTTGAAGCTCTTCTTCCCGGTCAGAAAATCGAGGATCTCCTAGTCAGAAAACTGCGGAGCCATTTATTTTAACCCCGACCAAAAAACCGAGGGTCTTGCGGCCAAAAACCGTGAGACATTGTTTTTGAATTCCAGCCAGAAAGCCGTGAAACTCTTCTTCCCATTCAGAAAATCGAGGATCTCCCAGTCAGAAAACTGCAGAGCCATTTATTTGAACCCTGGCCAAAAAAAAAAACCGAGGGCCTTGCGACCAAAAAACCATGAGACATTGTTTTGAATTCCGGCCAGAAAGCCGTGAAACTCTTCTTCGAAATCCCGGTCAGAAAACTGAGGATCTCCCAGTCAGAAAGCTGCGGAGCTGTCTTTTTAAACCCCGACCAGGAAACCGAGGGTCTCCCAGCCAGAAAATTGTGGAACGTTTGTTTGTGAAACTGTGATTTTCTTAACCAATACCAAAGAGTCTTTTTAATCACTTTTTGTGTCACAACTAACTCCCGAAATTTTCCTAGCAAAACTGGGGCAGAAAATGTCGTTCGTTTGTTCGTTTCATTTGTCTAAATAGGTTTTACCTCGGGACGCAAGGATCGAGATAACCTACAAGTGGAACCTCTATCTAGAATGAAGAAAATAAGGAAAAGAACCGAAAGGAAACGAGTTCAAACGTTGGAGTAAACAGAAGTGCGGATTGCTCCAAATCTGATTGAAGTCACGAGTTCCGCCAATTCCATTTCACTCAATGTTACAGAAATAAACAAGCACGTACAGTTTATTGAGAATCAAGTTTCAGATCGAGGTCTACAGCAAAATCAGCTAAGATTCAAGATCAAGTTTTCAAGAGAATCATCGATAGGAATCTTGTAATTCATAGTTTGATAGCATAGCTAGTTCAGCTTTAATTTCTCTTTTGGTGTAATAAGGAGGTCAGTAAGCAGTAAGCAGCAACAGCAACAACGATAGCAACAATAACAGCAAAGTGTTAGTCCACGGTAGTCCCAGCTACCAAAACTTCCCGAACTACATTGACCTGATTCCTGTTTAGCCCAGGATATGTAGGAGGCCTCCCGAAGCAAAGGCTCGGTCAAGATATATTCAAAATGCTTCACACGGAGTGCTCAAAACGGGCAAAAATCGCTCGTATTTGCTCATTATCTTTGCACGAAAATCTTCGAGTTTACACGCAAAGTGGGGCATCTGTGAGCACGTGATTTTTGCCCTATAAGAGAATCACTCCCAAATTCAAAATAAACTAGTTTTTGCATTGCGTGGGATTTTCCGTAAATTTTGTGCCATGTCTTAATTACTTATTTGCATCCTTTGTCTATGCGTGTCAATGTTGAACTAATTAAAAAAACACAAAAATATTTAGGACTTAATTTTACGATTAGGAATTAATTAGTATTTTTATGATTTCGATCTTTTTTGTTTTAATTATTTAATATTTTAAATGAAGGAAATAAATGAAAATGAAGAAAAACCGGATTTGGGCTACTTCAGGCCAACCAAAGACCAAGCCCAATATCAAACCAGGCCCAAAATACCCAGTGACCCATGTTTTCCCTTACCCGGACCCGTTTCAACCCGCCCATCACCCCTCCAAACGACGTCGTTTCAAGATTAATATGTTTGATCTTGGCCGTTGGGTGTTATAATCCAACGGCTTGGATTATTTAGACCATTTTTAATATATCCAAAACCCCCAAAGACCCCTGCCCCGCTTCAGTCCCAAAGACCCGTCTCCATCTCCTTCCCTAAAATCAAAGATTCTCTCCCAAAAAACCTAGAGCCGCCGCACCCCTCCCTTCGTTTTAACCCGGTGGAAACCTTGCCAATAACCATGAAATTAACGCCACACCACCGCCAGACCATCCTCTATTTAAATCCACACCCATTTCTTTTCAAACAACACTAGAATGCTTCGAATCTGGTGAATTGATTCAAGAACCCTAGAAGACCAAATATGGGGTGCGTCTGAAATTGAAGTTAATTTGGGGTTTAATCGACTTTAGTTGAAGTGTTCTCAGTAAAGAACACTCGATTAAAGTCTATTCGACCTCAAAAAAGGATTCGAGTCCATGTCCGAGTTCTAAAGGTATTTTTTTTCTTCTCTTTTTTTTGTTTCATTTCTGTTTGTTTGTATACATTTGTTCATCTTTTGGATAATTTCTGTTGTTGTCAATTTTAATTTTTTTTATTTCTGTTCTCTTCTTCTCCTCCGAACTCAAACACCCTTTATTTGGTAAATTGTTTTTTGTGTTGTTTATTTGATTGCGTATGTTGTAGAATGCATATTCGCTTCGATTTAGTGTCGTCGAATAATTAGTTTCGTATTTTCTGTGTTTGGCCAAGATTGATTGAATCAATGTTTTATCGATTAGTTGGTTGTCGATTATACATGTCGTAATCGTTTAATCGAATGTCCTCAATTAGTTGGTTTCATATTCCCTTTTGATTTCGTCCGACCAAATGAATCACTGATTAGATTGAGCTTTGAATTCCCTGTTGGTTTGAGCCTTGACTAAGATTCTCTTTGATTTATTTGTAATTCCCTGCTGAATTAAGCTTTGAATTCTTTTGATTTTAAGCTTAGGAAATGTTGGATTGGATATAGCTGCAATTTTGATAAGGTTTTAGAAAATTAACATCTAGAATTCAAAAGAAAAGGTGTAGTGCACATGTTTAGGTCAGTGGAACCTGCTGGACAGCAGGTATCCCACATGGTTTCTGCACTTTAGGATTGTTTAAAGGGTAGAGTCATACTTAGACAAGGGAAGGTGGAAAAACAGAGGGAATATCATGGCTGGACAGTATTTAAAACACTTAAAAATAGAGCTGAAGGCTATCAGTTTGAGGCTTATATAGAGGGCAGAACATTCTGAAATAAAATGGGGGATCACTGGCAGAATAGAGAGAGAGAGGGAGATTGGAGAGTTTTCTTAGAGGAGAACAGTGAGGAGATACTGAAAGAGTTTTTGTTGGAGAGATTTTTAAGCACAAAGATACAATTCCAAAATAGAGAGGGAGACATACATCCTGTTACATTTTCAGTGCTGGAATTCGAGAAAAACCAGTGAGAAAAATAGAGCGAAAACAAAAATTTTTATTGGAGTAGAGTCTTCGAACACACATTAGGCGTATTCTGTTTGTTTGCTTCAAATTTCAGGTGTGGAAGCTTAAGGAAACCATCCTTTTGTTCTGTTGTCTTTTGGATTTGCCTATTCATTCTATTCGAGTGCTTCTTGGTTCGGAGCAATCCGTTAGGAATCCTTGGCCATTTGTTTTCTTCACTGGAATCTTCCGGTTGTTGGCTTGCCGAGATTCTGTTTGCTGTGTTTTTGTTGCTGATTTTCGGTCTCGGATTCCCTGTTATCTTCATTGGAGTTTCGTTTGGTTTGAAGCTTATTTTCTGTTTCTCCGTTTGCTGCCTGGGCTGTTTTGCTACTGATTTTATCAGTTTTTTTTGGTCGTCACTAGAATCCATTTTGGTTACTGTTTTGTTGCTGCTCACTGTTGCTTGTTTACTGATCATTTCCTCCATTTTTGATTTCGAATTCCAGGTATGTCTTCGAAACACAACTGATGTAACCATTTGCTCCGAGAGATCGGATTTTCGAAATGAAATGTCATCCCGGAAATCATCCCCAAAAGATTGATATTAAGTTCCATTTGTATTAGCTTAGCATTTTTATAGCATATGTTGAATTCATGTGATTATAATGGAATGCAAACTGTGTAAAACTAGTTAATTTTGGACTGAATTTGTTTTGAGATCTTAGATAAACAATTTGTTTAGAAGTGTTAGCTTAAGCATATTTAAGATGTTAGCTTTCCCGTAGTGCGACAATGGAAACCCAATTGTCGTCAATACATGTTTAAAATACTATTATGGTTGTAAAGTTATTCATATGATTAGATTACTTCATAGAAATAAATATGGACCATTCACATTTAAATCCAAAAATGCAAAGTTAACAGGTTAAAGCGGTTTAAAATTTAATCAAAGCATGTAATTATAACATGTATTAAAATCAGATTTGTTTAGCTATTTATAATAATTGAAGCGACCGTGCTAGAACCACGAGATACGAGGGTGCCTAACACTTTCCCTCGGGTCAACAAAATTCCTTACTTAGAATTTCTGGTTCGCAGACTTCATTTGGAAAGTCGAAAATTTCCTCGATTCGGGATTTAAATAAATCGGTGACTTGGGACACCTTAATTTATTCCAAGTGGCGACTCTGAAATAAATAGAATAATCCCGTTTCGAATATTGTCACTTAAATTGGAAAAACTCCCTTGTGTATCTACCCTCCAAAAGGAAGTGTGACAGTGTTTAATTGACCTACTATATTGAAGGCTTGAGGTGTCCAATTGAAAATGAGGTCAGTTGAGGTGTCTGGCTGACCGTTGAGGACAACTTAAAGGGATCGTTTATGTCTTTCGCTTATAAAATTCTTTTATTTTAAACTAGAGTTTTTGAGTTCGAGCTTTAAAATATTAAAAAAACTTGACATAAAGTGATTTTCGTTCAATGAGTCTTGTACAACGCAAATCCGAATTAATCTGGATGCTGTGCCGGGGAAAAAGTAGAATCGCCTTTGGCTCATTATTGGCACATCCTTGCCTGCTTGATTGCTTGTTTTTCCCATCTATTATATTCATGACAAGATTGTATGTTTCGAATTCTCCATTTCACTGTCGGTGGTTCAACAACACCACCTGCAAGCTTAGTATTTTCCCACAAAAATAAAAATAAAAATATTAGATTAATTTACTCGGTATTTGCATTGTTTTGCTCATTTTTTATTTTGGGTAAATAAATAATGGTGTTAAAATAGACCAGCAAAACATATAGTACTCCTTTATCATTTTGCAAAAGCAAATTTATGAGTATTGACAAAAGAGTTCCTCCTTTTGTTGTGTGAGGGTGTTGTGGAGCTCTTGAGTTTTCCCTTAAAAACTTTCTTATCTTCTTATCTTTTTGTTATAATATTCCTATTAGTTTCTTGTTAGCAAGAGATGATAGACCATACTAAAATATGATTTTTTTATGTGAATCTGAATTAGTCAAGCCAAACACGTAAATACCAAATATTGTGTGAGAAACCACAAAACAATTGATAGATAAAATGTCCGTTTGAAAGGGTGTTAACCCTTTTTGTGAAGTACTACATTGCTAAGGAGTTGTCAAATTTCTAACGCAAAAACACAGATTTGGGGCTATGAAAAATTGAAAGAGTACTAAGTACTTACTCCCTCCGCTCCAAAATAAGTGATTTTTGGATGTTTTCACACATATTAAGAAAGTCACTTTTTAGCGCTAATTAGTAATAGAATTGACCATTTTAACCTTATTATCTCATATAAATACTCCTAATACATATTCCAACACTATTTACTCCAAGGACAGTGTAGGAAAAACATCATTAAGTCATTCTTGAAATCCAAAAAGATCAATTATTTTTTACCCCAAAAAAAGACCAAAAACTCACTTATTTTGGACCGGGAAAACTACATTGCTAACGAGTTAGAGAGGTTCTTTAATTTCACCAAAAGATATATTTGTGGTTGTGAAAATTGGAAAACTATTACTCCACTCGTCGTACATGTGACATGACTTTTTTTTTTAATGGTCAATTCTATTACAAATTAGCGCTAAAGGTGACTTTCTTAATATGTGTAAAAAACATTTAAAAATCACTTATTTTGGACCGGAGGGAGTAGTACTTAGTACTCTTTCAATTTTTATGTGACATGACTTTGAATTGTATATTACGAAAGAAAAAGTTAGAAAATATAAAGGAAAAAGTAGGGTTTGTGCCTAGTTAAAGAAAGACAAGAATTATTTAATTTCTTTGTATGAATAGTAGAATTTTCTGTTTGTTTTGCCATTGACTCGAGGTGTAGATGCTGCAGCGATTTAATACTACTATTCATTAGTTATGACATATGAATTCCCAAGGCTCCTTTTTGACTTCATGTCTCATATTTCTATGTCTTTCCACCTTCATTTACATAAACTTTGCCTTAATTTTTGATCCATTTTCCTTGTCAATTTGCAAACTGCAACAATATAGCTATTGTCATTTCCCTGTTAATTTGCTAGCTGCAACTATGTAGGTCTCTAGCTATTTGTCCTCTAATTCTTCGTAGTTTTAAAAGTTGATTCTTGAAATTTTTTATTTTGTTCCTTACTCGACTAATGCTAATTGTGTGAGGTTTTTTTTTTCCTCACATTTGTGGTTCGAGAATTTTGTAGACCCAAATGTGTAAGATATGGATCCACAAATGTGTGAGATAAAAAGAAGCCTCACACAAATAACGTTAGTTGTGTGAGGCACAAAATAAAATAACTCAAAAAAATAGTTAAAAATATTGGAGTAGTTTAAACATTATGATTAAAAAATATTTTCTTTCCCCTTTTTTTGTATTTTGCATTTGTTAGTGGATCAAATCACACCTAAAAGTTCACCGGCTCTATAACTATTGTAATGATATATATAGATATTAAAATAATGAATCACTAATATGTGTGTTCATTAGAAAATAAGATAGAAATCAAAGTTTCTTGATTTTGAATAAATCAATCAAAGATGAAATGGTAAATTTTAGATAAATATAATAATCTCTAGAAAGTATAATTAGTAAAGAATATATGGTCGTTAAGTTTCTTTTCATTCAAGAATAGTATTCTCTTGGAGTCGCATACCCTATTGCAAGATTATTGTCTCCCTTTTATACTAAGAAAGAAAACCTTCTAGATTGTAAAAGACAAAATACAAGGAATATTTTACATAATATTCTTAATGTCCCATAATGAGCTTACACTATTACAAAGGTTGTACAGTCTCTTCTTTACCTTAAGGTAGTCTTCCTCGGGATGTCGAACCATAGAGACTCTGTCGTTTGTCGTACCATGGGTCGTGACTAGTCAAATTTAGACTCATACAGTTAGTCCCTCCGCTCATCGGGATTGCAACCGGGTGCGTCCTCGATGAGCGGACTTCATGCATTCTTATTCAGAAATTTGATCCATTAAAATGTTACGACGTGACCAAGAGGGACGGTCAGTGTGTTCAGCAAGACCGTAAGTGGTACACTTTACCGGGAGATGATGTTAACTTTACATGCGTCATCATCATGTAGGTTTTCGAGGCAGGAATTGATGGTTTGATGCTTTTATTCTTGCACTGCTTTACAACCCGTCGCATCAATTTTTGCGCCACCCACCCTATAAATAGGTGAAGGGTTTATTTTTTTGAAAGATTTTGGCTATTCCTCTCTTGATATCCCCCTTCCTTCTTCCAAGTTTTCTTTCATACCTTCTTGCTTCTTCTTACGTTCTTCATTCAAAGCTTTTTTCTCTTGCTTTTTGTGTTGATATCTTTGTGAACGACATTATGCCAAGGTCTCATCGTTCTCGTAAAGAGGTTACTGAGGCCACCTCATTATACACGGCAGCCCCTTCTGGTGGCGAGGATACGGATAGAGGAGGGTGACATCTTTCCTACGGTGGAGGAGCTACTACCAAGACATCCCTCCTCTCGGAGTGACTTCCTCAAGGATCCCCCTTACCCCGACCCCCGTATTTTCTAAGATAGAGCATGTGAGCACGTGATTTTTGCCTCACATGAATTACTCGCACAAAAATCAAAATCAAAATTATTTGTTTTATTGTGTGTAATTTTGTGAATTTTCGTAGAATTTTTGTCATTATTTCTATTTTGCCTTTGCATATTTATTTGTTTAAAGTTAATAGAAAAAATACAAAAAATGAGTTACATTTGCCTTTGGGATCTAGATTTGCAACTAAAATTAATTAAGCAAGTAGTTGTTTTACACAAATGAAAAAAAAATCAAAAATAAAATAAAATAATGTAATTTGTATTTTTAGTCTTTAATATCCAATTGTGTGATTTTTCTTTTAATTTGATATTTAATTATTTGTGATCATTACTACTCAGAGTTAATTGATATTTTGGTCAAGAATTAATTTTGAATTGTATTTTTATTTAAATTTAAAAAGAGAATTGAAAAACAAAAAGGAAATAAGTAAGTCTGATTTGGGCTAAGTCCTTATAAAATTCTTCAAGCCCAAACATTCAACACCCTAATACCCATTCAAATACCCGCCCAAGTCAGCCCCAACCCTCTCTATGACTCGACCCATTTCCCCACCTAAAACATTTTCTAACCTAGACCTAGAACACAACATAGATCTTCTGCAACTCAATCTCCACCACCAAAAGACCCTCGCACGCCGACAGCGACAAGTAACAACGTCTGTTCGCCGCCCAAACGAACCCCCTGAATCGACCTTACACCGCCGAAATTCAACACCAACGACTCCTATTCATTCTTAGAAACCATCGCTGGACCTCATTTCCTTCACGCCCAGCAACCCCTCGAACACCACCAACAACATAAACAGGAGCTCCACTGAATTCCTCAGCCGTGAATCGGCCTCCAAACTCGCCAGAAAAATCGAGCTCGCCACCCACCTCCAGTTCCAGCCTCCACTCCTCATCAAACCAGCCGGAATTAACTAGTCGCCTACCATCCAGCAGCTGTCACTTCATCTCCTCACGTCAAACAAGCTTCAAATCAATAGCACCACATAACTTTCACACTTAGTAAATGGGTTTTTATGAAAGGTGCAGCAGCATATTTTTGCCTGTGAATCCGAGGTCCATCGTTTGAATGTTTTCATTCGAGTCTTCCGGCGAGCTTCGAGGTCTATGTCGTGATTCCGCCGAGGTTTTTATTTTGATTCGGTGACTAATGTCATTTTTTTCTGAGTGAAGGTTCAATGTAAGACTTACGTTCTTTTATTTTTGGATTTTTGTTTTGATTACATGTTCCTTTCTATGTGTTCTGCTTCTTCAGTAACTTGTGAGAAGATTAGCATTTTTCTTTGATCATTTGTTCTTAGATGTTGGGAATTGATTAGGAAATCATCCTATAATTAAGAAAGTTTATAATTGACAGTGAACTCGTATAAGCTAGGTGAGAAGTTTGTCATTGGCTTGTTGATTAAAGTTTTAGTTATAAATTAATTTGTTTAACTGTTTGTTGCCAATCCGCTCGATTCGTTTTGGCAGTAGAACTATTACAAATCATTGTCAAGCTTAGGTTTGAGTTTACTGAATTCTTTCTTGATATTCTTTGTGTTGTTGATTCAGTGTGGTCATGAAAAGTTATGTCGCTAGGAGGATATGTGTCGTTAGTCAGTTTTTTGCCTTTATGTCGTGTTCAAAAGTGTTGTTCTTCATATTTGATGTATCGTTTGGTTAATATTTTCATTTTGAATTGCATCGATTAGGTCTCTGTTATTTTGTTCAATTTTTGTGTCACTTCGTATTGTATTACATTCAAGTTGAGTTTTGTTTCCTAGTAAGGTCATGTTTGAATGAGTTTGAAAATCATTATAGAGGTATTGAATGGATTGAAAATCGGTCTTGCTTCAACATACATAGCATTAACATGTTTGGATATTTGTAGTATAACACAGAGAGTTAGAGTGGTGATTTGAAAGAATTAGTTTCCATTTTTTTGGGTTTTGGTTTGTGAAATAACATGCTTGGAAGATAGCTATAAAAGTATGAATAGTTTAGGTCTTCTGTTGGTTTAAAAGTTTAAGAGAGAAAAATTAATTCAAGCCTAAGAATTGTTTAATAAAAAAGTGAATCTCACCTACTTGAGAAGCTACTAGCACACGGTAGGATCAGTATCAGGATTTTAATATAAAAATGGGACTTTGCTTAATGCTTTTAAGAGTTGGAGAGTAGATAACATAGGGGTAATAATGAAAAGGCTAAAGGGATACACATGGGAAAGGAATATACAAGCTGTAAAGAAAATTATTTGAATAATAAAAGAGTAAGCTTGGTCTTTAAATAGAGGACACACATTGAGGATCTGGGGGAGAGGGCTAGAACATTGGAGATACTCATAAACACAGATTTTGGGATTTCAAAAAGAAAAACAGACCATTGCATTGCTCTTCAGGGAAAAGAATTCAGTTTTCTGCTTTCTTATTTGTTGAGGTTTATTTGAAGTACATTGGTTGGATTTCGAATAAGTTTAGGGTCTAATTAATCCAGCAGTGGTTGAGGTTTAGGCTGCTGTGAGTGGTTCAATTGTTTACGGGTCCATTCCTGGTTTAACTCAAGATTAGTAGAGAGTATTTGTGGTTTATTTATTGCAACTGTTGGTTTACAAACTGGTACTGGTTTGTGGTCAAGTTTTATTTTTATCTAAAGTTGGGTTTGAGTTGTCTGGATTTCAAGTTTTTATTGCTGGTGCTACTTGTTGCTATTACCATTTGTTGTATTATGTTACTGCTACTTCTCTTACTTACTTCCAATTTTCCAGGTATTTACTTCTCCCCTGATGTATATGTCACGACCCCAAACCCGGTCGTGATGGCGCCCAGCACACTGCTAGGCTAGCCCGACCAATTAACAATATTCACGGAGCTATGAGCTCACTTTATCCAATTTAGGGATAACAGAAAGAAGTCAACAGTGATAGAAATACCAAACACGGGGATCAAGTCCCAATAACTGCAACAACTCCCCAAAGACCGAGGGGTCAAGAGTCAAGAGCCTCTAATGATAACATAAGTGCAATAGTGTTTACAACGATACTCAATGAGGAAAGAAATAGCAATACGAAATGAAAAGACAGCTGGAAGGGGAGTCAGGTCCTGCGAACGCTACAGCTACCTTGACTATCTCGCAAAATGCCTCTGAACAGCTACCGGATCAGGTCTGCTGAGACGTACCTGGATTTGCACACAAGGTGTAGGGAGTAAAGTGAGTACGTCCAGACTCAGAGGTAATGAACAGGTGTAAGACAACGTAGATAAGAAATCACAATATAGCACTATGTAAAGCTGTAATCAATACCATGTAACAGTCTCAATATCAATAGTAATTGTACCAACAAGTATCAACAAAACAGATAACAACTATCAGATGTAGCTAAATGCAATGTAATGTATGAAATAACGGCTACGACGCGTAGCCCGATCCAATTTGGGTACCCGTGCTCACTGTAGGGGTTCAAACTCCGGAGGGGCTCATAC
>JASVEL010013513.1:0-116101 GCA_032618575.1 Nicotiana noctiflora | reverse complement strand
GATGGAGTCGTGAGGACTATTACACAAGTCCGTCATGTTCCTGATCTGAAGAAGAATTTGATCTCCTTGGGTACTCTGGATGAACAAGGCTATAGGTACATGAGCGAAGCATGAACTATGAAGGTGACTAAAGGTTCTTTAGTCATGCCGAAAGGCAAGCTGGAGAACGGCCTTTACACATTGGCTGGAAGCACCATTGTTGGCTCTACAAAGGCATCTACAGTGCAGTTATCTAATGATGAGAAGGCAAGATTATGGCACATGAGACTGGGTCATATGAGCGCACGTGGACTGGAGATGCTGAGCAATCGTTTCCAAAATGCTTTTCCCCGTCCGGAAAATCGTCTAGCTAGGGAACTCTTCATCAGACGATTTCTCATATGATTATTTTCGTGAATTCGACGGCCAAAAAAAAAGAAAGAGCTTCGTAACCTTTTGGAAGGTGAGAAGATCAGCACACTTGACTTTTGTGAGCACTGCGTTCTAGGGAAGCAGAAGAAGGTTAGCTTCAGCACTGACAAACACAAGATAAGAGGAGTGTTAGACTACATCCATTTAGATTTATGGGGTCTCTCTAAACTTCCATCGAAGGGCGGAAAGAGGTATCTTCTCACTTTTATTGACGATTTCTCACGAAAGGTTTGGGTGTATTTTTTGAAGGCAAAAAGTGATGCTTTTGAAGCATTTAAAGAGTGGAAGATTTTGGTTGAAAATCAAATGGAACGGAAAATCAAGTATCTTCGCACATATAATGGCTTGGAGTTTTGCAATGAAGAGTTTAATGAATTATGCAAGGTTCATGGGATCTCAAGACATAGGACTGTCAGGCAAACCCCACAACAGAATGGAGTTACCGAGAGAATGAACAGAACTCTTCTTGAAAAGGCTCGTTGTATGCTCATACAAGCCAAAATGTCCAAAATATTTTGGGCGGAAGCAGTTCACACTGCTGCTCATATTGTCAATCGATCTCCAGCATCGGCGATTGACTTTAAGACTCCGAATGAGGTATGGGCAGGTGAACCCTCTAACTATTCATACTTACGAGTATTTGGGTGTCCAGCTTATTATCACGTTAATGAAGAAAAGCGTGAACCAAGGGCTAAGAAGGCCATATTCGTAGGGTATGTGGATGGAGTAAAAGGGTACAAACTTTGGTGTTTGTCTTTACTCAAATTTATAGTTAGTAGAGATGTCACCTTTGATGAATCCTTTATACTTGATCCCCGTAAAGTTTCCGTGGAGTTTTCAGGAAACAAGAACAACGAGCCGGTGGTGCTTGCCAAGGAAAAGGATCAAGAGACTCAGGTTAAAGATGAGTCAGACGATGTAGATCTTGAAGAACTTGTTGTTAATGAACCATACACAATTGCGAAGGGGAGGGAGAAAAGGCAGACACGAGAACCGGAATGCCTTATAAATCAAGCAAACTTGATTGCATATGCGTTTGTAGCTGCACAAGAAGAGATTAGGGATCTGGAGTCTTCCTCGTATATTGAAGTAACTTCTTGCAAGGATGCTGCACATTGGCGGTTAGCCATGACGGAAGAGATGGAGTCTCTTCACAAGAATCAGACATGGGTCTTAGTGAAAAAATAAAAGGGGAAGAAGACAGTTGGATGCAAATGGATCTACAGAAAGAAAGGGGGAATTCCTGAAGTGGAAAATGCTAGGTTTAAGGCGAGATTGGTTGCAAAAGGTTTCAGCTAGAAAGAGGGAATTGACTACAATGAGATTTTCTCTCCAGTCGTGAAGCATAGCTCAATTCGCGTGTTACTAGCATTGGTTGCACAATTTGACTTGGAGCTTCAACAGCTTGATGTCAAAACCGCTTTCTTACACGGTGATCTAGAAGAGACAATCTATATGGATCAGCCTGAAGGTTTCTTAGCTGAGGGAAAAGAAGATCACGTATGCCAACTAAAGAAGTCTTTGTATGGTTTGAAGCAATCCCCTAGACAGTGGTACAAGAGGTTTGATGCATTCATGACTACACATGAATTCTCAAGGAGTGCATTTGATAGCTGTGTGTATCACAAGAAGATGTCCGGTAACTCAATGATTTATTTACTGTTGTATGTTGATGATATGCTTATTGCTGCTAACAACATTACAGAGATAAATGCTTTGAAGAAACCGTTGAGTAAGGAATTTGACATGAAGGATTTAGGAGCTGCAAAGAAAATCCTTGGTATGGAGATTTCAAGAGAAGACGGTGTTGTACATCTTTCTCGGAAGAGGTATATTGAAAGGATTCTCGAGAGATTCAATATGCATACGTGCAAGCCTGTAAGTACACCATTAGCTCCTCATTTTAAACTTTCAGAGTTACAAATGCCTCAGTCCGAGGATGAGGTGGAGCATATGTCAAAGATTCCTTATGCCAGTGCAGTTGGTAGCATTATGTATGCTATGGTATGCACACGTCCAAATATCGCTCAATTTGTAAGTGTGGTAAGTAGATACATGTCCAGCCCAGGAAAGAGGCATTGGGAAGCTGTCAAGTGGATATTGAGATGTCTCAAAGGAGCTTCTGATGTTGGTCTGACCTTTCGAAAAAGGGGTGAAGGTATTTCAATTCTCGGTTATGTGGATTCTGACTATGCAGGAGATCTTGATAGAAGAATGTTCACAACTGGATACATCTTTACCCTCGTTGGCAGTGCCGTTAGTTGGAAGTCGACTCTGCAGTCGATTGTCGCTTTGTCTACGACAGAAGCAGAATACATGGCAGCAGCAGAGGCGGTGAAGGAAGCTATCCGGTTAAAAGGTTTAGTAGCGGAATTGAGTTTGGTTCAGCTGGAATCAACTCTTAGATGTGATAGTCAGAGTGTTATTCATCTAATGAAAAATCAAAGATTTCATGAGCGCACTAAACACATTGATGTCAGATTTCATTTCCTTCGAGATGTTGTTGAAGAGGGAACTATCAAGGTCGTGAAGGTTATCACAGACGATAATGCTGCATATGTTGACCAAAATAGTCCCGCTCGCTAAGTTTGCACATTGCAAAGACTTGGCGGGGGTGTGCATCAACAGATGCAGCTCCGAAGAGAACAGTTGTTAGGGTGGAGGTGGTATGTTCAACCATGGTTTGATTCTTCTTGTTTCTTACAACGGGATTGCCCAGTAAGCTTAGAAGTTTTGGCCATAGTTGTTCACACGCACGCTCGAAACGCAAAGCAAGGTGGAGATTGAAAGTGTTGGTTTATGTTTAGTCAACAATGGCATGCTGAAAATGTTGGTTTAGATTTAGTCAACAATGGCATGCCAATTGAAAGAGTTGGCATGGATGTTAGGAGGAAGCTTCCTCCTTTGATGTCACCCATGACATCAAGAGGAGGTAGTTTGACGTCACCAATGACATCAAGAGGAGGTCCTTACCCCTATAAATAGATGCACTCTTTCATTTGTAAAAACCATTCCAAAAACAATACAATATATTGTTGTTAGTAGAGAGTTAAAGAGAGAAATTGTCTAAGTGTAATTGGGAAATCTCCCCTTCCTTTGTAAATAATAGTAAGGCAATTGTTCTCTGGTGGACGTAGGATTATTTTGATCCGAACCACGTTAAATCTTGTGTTCTTTCTTTTACGTTTCCGCTAACAGACAGGTTTACCATTATGATTCCATGTTGAAAGTAGATGAATAGAGCTAGGTTGCAATATCCTGTGGAATACATTTTTACTGCTGCGATTGACAGGCTATTTCATCACGGGAGGTGGAAGATTTAGTAGCATTGGAGGAGAAGTTGGGCAGAGCACTTTCAAAGCATGAAAGAAGCAGAATAGGTGTTAGCAGCCTTAGGCTATTCTTGGAGGAGTTGCTCCTGAAAAGGTAGTCTTTTTTCTCCTTTTTTGTATGCCTAAAGTCTTTCATTTCTTTTGCCCTTAGATTCTGAAACTTAACCTTCGAATGTATTGTTACGCAGGTACATGGACAGTGTGCCATCAATTATTCCCCTCCTCGAGAAAGAGTACCGGAGCAGCACTAGAAAGCTGAGTGAATTAGATCAACAACTCAGGTATACCGCTACTCTTTTAGGCTGGATAATGAAAGAAGGGATAATTTGACGTGACAGTGATGAGTATTTTATTTTACGGTTCATAGAGGGATCTATATCATTGGTCCTGGCAAGAACATTTTATGCATCTCTGTAATCTTTATACACTTTTCCAATTTGATATCTATTTGTCTGTTCCAGCTCTTTGAATGAAGCAAAACTGAAGGAGAAAGGAAGAACTTTCCATGATCTATTTTTGACCAAGGTGTAAAGTTTTTCCCACACCACATATGCCTGAAATTCTATCTTCATTGCATAATATCTTTTTCTTTTTATGGATTGAGGGGAAATATCGTCCTTCAAGTGGTCCCCATGTAGTTTCTACACTAGTCGTGTTTCTTTTGCTTGCTTAATGGTTTCTTACTGGTTCACTTTTATCTTACCGTTAGCTCATTCTGAAAGTTAACTGCGTCGTTTTGTTAGATAAGCCACCTGACTGAACTTTTGTTATTTCTCAGCTGTCACTCTTGTTGAAAGGAACGGTTATTGCACCACCAGACAAATTCGGTAAATTATGCTTGATATTTCCGAGTTATAAAGGCGCTGTATCTTTTGAAAGTTTTGCGTGATGGCGCATTCAGTTTTAGCAAATGAAATTTCTGTCTTGACATAAACCAAGAGTGACCATATGTTCTCTTCCGTTTTTCTGCTTTCCAATGATCATTTATCTTTCTCTAGAGGTGATTCTTTTATCTGGAACTCATTGTCTGCGAAGTAGTTTGCCTGCAGTATTGCATCTTGGAATGTCATTTTCAAAAGATAGAAGATTTTAAATATGTTGATTTTCAGCAACGAAGAAGGTTGGAATGCAAAATTAAACTGACTATATGGATTATTCAATTTCGAATACCACGTTCTTCGTTTCTGTTCCCCTTATTCAGTTTAATACCTAGTTTTTAGTTTTCAATATCCATAAACTTGACAGTATTAGCTAGGTTCCATTTAGTTTTGATTTGATTGCTTTTTCTAGCTTCTATGTTGTTGCCTTAAATTTCACTTCACCTCCACCTACGACCGTTAGGTCCTGGGTTCGAGTCACCGTGGAGGGGAAGTGTGGAAACACTATAGATCCTCCTAATTTGGGAGGGGTTTAAGAAAAAAAAAAAAATTCTTGGGTTTGAAAATGTTATTGTCTTGTCACTTTTATTTCTACAACCGGCTAATTCCTACCCAGAGAACAGGAAAAATACGTGTAATAACTATACCAGCTCGAAGACCAACTACTTCTACACCAAAATAAAAATAACACATCACAAAGTAACCATAAAATCCATGCTGGATTCTAGCAGCGACGGGGTATTATGTAAAAGGTTTGGAGAAGCAAGGCTCCTTTGAAGGTTTCTTGTTTTCTTGGATTGTTGCTCAGGAGGCTTGTCTCACACAATCGAACCTCCAAAAGAGGGGGTTTCAACTGTGCAGTAGATGTCCATTGTGTGAAGAGCATTTGGAAGAAGTTGGCCACCTCTTCTTGCATTGTAGGATCACTGGGCAGCTGTGGGATATGTTTTTGGTAATTCGGGCAGCTGTGGAATATGTTCTGGTAATTCTGGGGCATGAGCTGGACCATGCCAAAATCAATTGTTGAGCTCTTGCTAGGTTGGAGCAGAGAGGGGTCCATCATGATCAAGGTCTTAAAAGAACATGTACGAGCAAATAAAACACGATAGTTTACTAGAGTCCAACATAGTATAAGGAGTTGAGAGTTCCATGGATGGGGCTATACCGCTATAGTTTAATTCTTGTTGAATTGTGTGACCATCTTATCTAAAGGTTAAGCTGTTAGAGAGGGGGACTCATTTATTTTTTATGTTAGATGTGCAATACGTCCCGTCACGTGCGGGTCTAATTCTTTTCACGAGTTAAGTACTTAGAAGTTTGTTTCGATAACGGGTGACAGTGTGACTTGAACTCAAGACCTTTGCCTGCCTTGAGATCAGGTAAAACGAATGGATCTTGGACTTAGCCCTAAAAGTTAGCTCATGAGTTGAGAATTGTCCACGACCATATAAAGAGACTTACGGTCCATACCCTCAACCAATGTGGGACTCACATGGTATTAGAGTCAGACTTATCCTCGATATCGAGTTACCCAAAGTTGGACCCCATGTTATTTGGTTCACTCCTGAGTATCTAATCCTTAGTGTGCACAGAGCAGTGGCGGACCCAGGATTTTTATCAAGTGGGTTCAAAAAAAAAATTAGAGATCATATGTGACTAGCTGGTTTCGAACTCAGGACCATGTGAAAAATTTGAACCCTCTTTACCAATAGGCTAGGCATTTTACTTGTTTGAAGTGGGTTTAAAATTATATTTATACCATTACTTGTTTGAAAACAGTAAATATATACCTATATATACAGTGTTATTTTTCGATGAAGCGGGTTCATATGAACCCACTTGACTTCACGTGGGTCCGCCCCTGGCACAGAGAGGGGGGGGGGGTTAGAGTTCTGAAGGTATGAGCCTTAGTCTCTTTATATGGTCTTGGACAATCATTTCCTGATGAGCTAACTTTGAGGTTGGGCAGATCCATTTTCTTTACAATTTTGTTGCAATAAGAATTTTGAAGTGACATTAAAAATAAAAAGAAATAAAAAACATGCATAAAATAAGCAAGACCGGCCGGCTGCCATTGCTCCATACCCGATGGCTTAGACACTAGGATCAAGGACCATGAGGGTGAGTACCTAGCAGAGAGTGCAGGGGCAACAGCAGCAGCAGCAGCAGCATGAAACAAAAACTGTAACTAAGAAGTCAAAGACCAAAAATCTGAAAGATTAAAGAAACAAAGTTAAAGAGGCAGAGTGAAATTACTGTATAAAAAGGAAATGGAAACTTTAATCTAGGAAACCAAAGAAAGAAATGGAGCTGGAAATAAGAAAACCCTGCGGGGCTGCTTGCCGCCTTAGTTATTCTATGCATATGTATGTGTGTCTGTAAACTCTAGATGTATTAGTCTTTCTTATAATATTTTATTTTGGGTTTTCAGTATTGTAAGTTATTTAACAAGATGGAAAGTGCACTGTAACAACAGAGTTAACCCAACTAAAAAAGGTCATTTTTGTGATTTAAGTCTATATGAAAAATTCTAATATTTTTGGAGGCAGAAGCCTACTTATTATATGTTTCGGTTTCAGCAAACTCAACTCTGTGTTTGGGTGCAGGGGAAACCCTGCAAGATGAGAGGGTCAATGGAGGGGCATTTATTGGATCTGATGGTCTTCAGTTCCCACACAAATTGATACCTGTAAGTGCTGCTCTATTTGTAAATTTTTATTAGTTGTTGATCCTGTGGTTAGGCGAAAAAAAGAAAAGAGAACTTGGGAAGTGGATACTTGGAAACTCAATGCACATGTGACAGCTGATTGAGGCACAGCATATATTGTTATGCTGGTGATTCTTATATCCTAGATTAATTGGTTTCCACAGTTGATTCTGTTGGAAAGCATATGGAATACATTAAACCACACCATTTGTTCTGTAGGTGTTGTTTAAAGCATTGAAACACTGGTTTAGCTGTTTCCTAGTTATATTAGATGCTGGTTCCTAAGTTGTTCACACAAATTTTTCAACTTTTCATCTTCTAAGCTGTTTCCTAGGAGTATTTGTTTAAATTGAAGCTGAAAGAGGAGAGAGAATCACTTTCAACATGTCTTTGATTTTCTGCTGTTATCGACTAAGACAAGTCCGCTAGACTTCTTGTGAAACGCTTTATCGGGAGTTTCATCTAAATTGTTATCCATTGCAGAATGCAGGCATGCGCCTTTATGGAGGGGCCCAATATCATCGTGCAATGGCTGAGTTTCGTTTTGTTGTTGGAGGAATTAAATGCCCTCCAATTACCCGAGAAGAAATAGTGAATGCATGTGGAGTTGAAGACATTCATGATGGAACTAACTATTCTAGGTGCGTATACACTTGAAAACATGATTTAAATTTTTGTCTAGGTTCGCCTTTTATTTTCTGATTCCTGTTCGCTAATTTCTTGTTTCGCCTTGTCTTGAAACATTGAGCATTTAGAACAGCCTGTGTAATTGCTGTTGCCAAGGCTCGTGATACATTTGAACCTTTCCTTCATCAGGTAACTTAGTGTTGCGTTCGTTTATTATTATTTTCTGAATATGTTAAATTACTTTTTGTCATCTGTTATGCAGTTAAATCATGTGTAATTGATTTATGCTAGGTGGTGAAATTAATTCTGAGTCTCGGCTGAGTATGATGTGGCGTAGGGCAAATATGCTAAGTTTTCTGTGAGAGATCGTATCAAAGAGAGTGATATAGATTTGCTGTTTCGTCTAAGAACATAAGATGTGGGAGTTATGAGTTACCAAAAAAATAAAAATAAATAAGAAGTTGGAGTTATGACTATAATAGGTTGTTGTAAAAAAAAAAAAAAAGAAGACTATAATAGGTGAATAGCTTGCACCGACTGAACAACTCTATCGACTACTGAGCTTTATTTGTACATTGGCACGTTAAAGCGAAGATGTTTATGGGTAGGCTATGCATTGGCTCTTAAAAGACCCTTACCCCTCCACTTTTGAAATTTCTCTATTCTTATGCTACTCATGCCTATGGTAGGTACAATAATTTCAATCTAACCTTCTCCTACCCTCCATGTTATCCAGAACATGTGGGTAAAATTGGCGAGAATATTCGTGGTACAATGAAAAATGTCAGTGGGTCGAATGTTATATCTAATGAAGTACAATATCATATATACCTTGCAGGTAAGGTAGGTTACTTAGGTTGCAAAATAAATCTTCACAGTACTCGCTCACTCATATTTGCACTAGCTATTTAAAAGCAATCATCACCATCCTCCTAACCCATCTCATTTCTAAAACACCCTCTCCATATGGGTAGAGTCCGTGTGGATATAGATCCCTACATTAACTATAGCAGTCAGTTTCTCAAATGTTGCATCTACCCGAAAGAAGTTGGGATATGTAATATAATATGGGCTGAAACTGAACTTAAATTAGGGAAAGAAAGAGAACATGTAGCAAATTTTAGTTGTCAGTCTTTTTGTATCATAGCTTGTAAATCCAGATTCTTGAGAAAATAATTGGTAAGTCTAACCTTGTCCGCTTTTCTGCTTCTGATGTTGCGCTACGAAGTGGTATGGTATCAATAGGCGGGGCCAATCAGATCATTCCTGCAAGAAGGGTTAGATAGAAGAGCGGTTGTAGCTCATGTCATTTGATAGCGATGAACTTTAACAATTCTTCTCCTTGTGATCACTTGATCAGTTGGTCTCTTGAAATATTCAGCCTCTTACTCAAATGTCTGCTCCTTGAATTAAGACCAGGAATATCTCTAAATAATCCCTATACAACTCCTTGCCGAGGGCCTGTGCACCCCCGGGATTAGTCGGGCTCTTAGAGACTAGGACACCCGGTGCAAATTTAAAAAAAATGTAATTCCTCACTATGAAAAATTCATTTTTAGTTGGAGATATTAGGAGTTGTGCTTCAGTTCTGATATCTTGCAAAATATTTTTTGTTGAAGTTATCTGGAGAAAATTCTTCTGTAATTAAGCTACTCTTCATTAGGCATGTTACAGATCTATAATCTAAGTAATTTTTCTTGCTTTTTATCGTCATTTCATTCTTCTTAACTCTACAATATTTATGTAAGTTAACCAAGTTTGCCACCGTTTACATACAGTTGGGTTGCAGACTATTACACATTCTGAAACGGTTGCTTCCAATTGCTGTTTATCTTCTTCAGGTACAAATTATTTTGGTATTGCTTGTTACCTGTTCTGTCCTTGCAATATTTGAAGATTCATGCAAGTAATGTCATCATGTTCCTCTGAAAACTAATGCTCTGATGTTTGACTTGTTTCTGCAGAAAGAAGGGGAATACCTGAGTGGCCATGATGTATTTCTGAGGCGTGTAGCAGATGCTTTCAACAATTTTGCAGAATCCACAGAAAAATCATGCCGTGAAAAGTAAATGCCTTTCTGCATCTATACTCTCATGTTCAAATATTTTTTGCCAATTATTGTTGTGTGGAATAGCTTGTAGTGTTCATAAGGTTCTTTTGCTCCAACTAACTGGAAACCCAAATGATCCTATCCTTTTTTACTCTTTTAATTTTAGTTTCTATGGGTTGTTGGATGGTTATCATTGATTGTGTCTAAGATATCTGACTTTAACAATTGGTGACAAGTTACTTGATTTCCTCTTCTATTCCCCCCAGTGGTGGAGGCAAGATTTTCACCAATGGGGTTCAAAAAATCAAAAAGTAAACACGCAAAGAAGCTAAGCGGGTTCATTATCTAATATATGTACGTAAAAATAAAATTTGACCTTATATGCACAATGTAATTTTTCGACGAAAAGGGTCCCCCTTCCGGCCCCTAGCTCCGCCCATGCTCACCCAGTTTTCTTTCTATCAGTTTTATTTTGTAACTATACGTTCCATAAACACAAAGCACTGGTCAATTTTGTGTGTTTGAATAAAAGATTCTTCTTCGTACGCTTCTTATCTCTGTTTTCTCTAATACCGGCACCTAAATTTCAGTCATTGTCATACTAAACTTGTGTGCTTCCAGATTGAGCTCAGAAGTTTATTAGAATGGCTTCACAACCATTCAAAATCTCTATCCTTTCAATTTTATATAAACCTAAGTGGGTCTGGTGCCCATTCTGCCTTCTTGGTTTTGTATCTACTAACCTTGTTGCAGCATGAAGTCTGAAACTGCTTTTTCTCTTGCTCACAAAGGATACTTCTTGTGTGTGTTTCTGATATGCTGAGCCAAATGCTTTCAGTTCAGCATTTGATTAATGTATAGTATTTTGGTATCTATATGTGTTCCAGGTGCATGGAGGATTTAGTGAGCACCACTCGCTACGTGACATGGTCCCTCCACAATAAGGTCTGCTTACTGCGTACAAATTAAAATTTACTAGTCGTTGATCCATGAGTTATACTCCATCTTTTACATACTGCATTTTTTATCCCTCCGCCCGATCTTACTGAGTCCCTAGTGACTGCCAAGCATCATTTGCTTTGGTAACAGACTGTTTTCCTCTTAAAAATCTTTGCTGGTCTAATATATCTGCATTTGAACTGTTTATCGTTTCAGAACCGGGCCGGATTACGTCAATTTCTAGATTCATTTGGTGGATCCGAACAGTCTGCCATTATTGGTAATTCCACATCTAATGGTCTTTCTCAAGATTTATCAACTGCATCCGTAGCCAGTGATAACAAGCAGGATGTTAAGCCCAGGACAGATGTAAAGCTTAGTCATTTGGCTTCAGGGAATGATTCAAATACGAGTACTCAGACAACAGAAACAAGACTAGCTGACCTTTTAGATAGCACACTTTGGAACAGGAGGCTTGCTCCTTCTTCGGAAAGAATTGTTTATGCCTTGGTTCAACAAATATTTCATGGCATAAGAGAATATTTCCTGGCATCAACAGAACTAAAGGTTCGCTTTTCTCAGCTGAACTGAATATTTCATGGCATAAGAGAATATTTAATAGGGTAAGATCTAAATAATTTAGATAAGTTATACGCATTTTCAGATTTAGAAACGATATCTTTATAATTATTCAGACATCTAAATCATTAAAAAAGAAAATGGAGCCTAGGCCTTAATCCAGATAATTGTTCATAAATATCTTGCCATTAAATTTCTAGTCATATCACCATCTTGCGAACCAGACACCAGCTTGGACCCCACCCTTAGAGGTTGCATCATCTTTCAGATATTGGAGCTATTCAATTATGTTTTTCATTTGCTTAACGAAATCAATTCCTGTTAAGTTTGGTTGCTTTCCGATTTCTCTTTTTGTTCATATTCTAAGAAATTGTTGTTATCTGCAGTTCAACTGTTTTCTACTCATGCCTGTTGTTGACAAGCTGCCTGCAATGCTTCGTGAGGACTTAGAATCTGCTTTTGAAGATGATTTAGATAATGTTTTCGACATCACCAACCTGCGGCATTCTGTGGGGCAACAGAAGCGGCAAACTGAAATTGAGCTGAAAAGGGTACACACTCACACTCCTTCCATTCTCCTTCTTGTGTAACCGTCAATCTTGGAGTTATTTCTCCAATTTGGTTTCTTAAACCTTGTCAAAATTTGCAGGTACAAAAGCTTAAAGAGAAATTCCGCTACATTCATGAGCAACTTAATTCTCAGCAGGCCAAGTTTGGGCAGTAGCTATTATCAGTTTGTTGATGTCTCCTGCCTGAAGAGTTTTAAATGGAAGAGTAATATCCTGTACTTATGCCTTTTCTACGCATGTTTCCCTTTATTATATTGAAAGAAGAAATGCCAAACATGAAACCTGTACATGATGTATTTGAAACTTTTGTTGTGATTCCCTCCCTTGTATTCACTCTGATGGTTGTTAATTTAACCAGAACTAATTAAGCTAGGTAATTCCTTGAGTTATGCTCTTCAGTTGGTTTTTTTCACTTTGTTAAGGCTGCAAAAGGTAGAATTTTTTATAACTAGATAATGATTTTGTAAGATGATTGGTTGATTTTGTATGTATAACTCTGTTGTGTTAATTAATTTGGATATTTGCCGTGTTCAATTGTTCATGAAAGCCTATTATCATAACATCACCCTTGTGCTCTCTTTTGTCAGTAGTTTGTACTTGGAACTTTTGTCCTATTCAAACCTCTTCTCATAATATTCTTGCAAACTATAGCGAACACTGCCGTTGTTGTAAGAAAATTTGATTTAAATAATTATGTACATAAGTTACACTTTCTGAATCTAGTCTTGGTTTATGTTTTATTATCAATTCATAACATCCTCTAGTGATGAGAATACTTTTGACATATAATGTATAGTGAATAAATTCGATCTGTAAGATATTTCGTACTAAATTTATTTTACTTTTTAAAATTATGAACTCAATTTTAATATTTAGTGAGATGTTAAAATGGAGGATGTAGAAGGATATAGTTAGTTTGTGTCTAAATTGTTAGCAAGTTAAATACGAGCATTAGAGGTTCAAGATAGGTTCATCTTAGCTGGTTAGTTCTATCCACAACCTATTTGACAGTAATCATGAGTTTTTATATGGAAAATTTACCGGAGTACTACTCACGTTGAGACAAAATTTACGGTGAAGATTTGGAGATGCAACTTCTTGAAGATTATGAGAACAGGGTGGATCAAGTTTATTTTGTCAGAAAATTCACGCTAAATGGGTTGAATTCACTACTAAAAAAATCAAACTATGTTGGTCGGTAATTGGCAAAAGTCGATCGAAAACCGACCGATTCGTAGCGATCGGTAATCGTAAGGTCGGTAGAACTAAATGACCGACTTTGGTCAATATTTTTTGACCAATTTCGGTCGGTAAATTAAATTTCAAAAAACAAATTGCCGAAAAACCGACCGAAGTCGGTCAGTATTTTGATTATGCAATTAAAAAAATGCACCATCTGGAAATTGAATCGAGATTTGTACTGTGGTAGGATACTATTTTACCACTAGATTATTAGGGCATTTTGTTTGAAGACTCTTTTTTATTTTATTTATACTTTTTAGTTATATTTTCATACGAAAATAATCGATCGATATCGGTCAATTTTATAAAATTAATCGATATCAGTTAATTTTATTAAAATATAAAATCACCGAATTTTTAAATTGACTGACCGAATTACATAGTTGAAAACAAGTTGGGGTCGATTGTGGATATTTTATAAAACCTTTTAATTAAAAAGGAAAAAAGAGATTGGTAAAGAAAAACTTTACAGGCTGGTGATTCCAGAGAGTGCAGAAATAAGGTTCCCGTGATATTTATTTTCATTAAAATCAAGTGCTGTATTGTGGGTAACACATTAGCAGACGACTGCAGTAATACAAACAAAGGTTGAGGGCGGTCACATGAGTTACATACTGAACTTTGTCACCGGCTACCTATATTGATAGAAGGTTTATTGACTTTTTCCAAAGGAGGACAGGCTGCAACTGAAATTCCCAAGAAAAATCGACTTCTCAAATAATTCATCATACCCAGTTAATATATTCTATAGAATCCATAGAGATATTTATGATAATCTGCTGTGTCATCACGTCATATAAGCGTCATTTAACATATATTAATATCATGTGAAAGCATGTACATAAGAGGAAGGCTAGCATTTGTGAGAGATTCTATAAATAAATATATACATTTCCTTTGTAAGATCCTAGATCGATACCTATAAAAATGTTAGGAAAATCCTTGAAATCTTCTAGATTTGTTGAGAATTCCAGAGAAAGCCCTTATATTGTAAATATTAAGGACTTGTGTAATAATTAATATTTACAAACGAGTTCCTAGGAAACTAGTATATAAAGGGAGCCACTCTTTTGTAATTCACCAAGCAAATAATTCAACTTCTCTCTAATACAAAGCTTCTTTTAACAATTTTCTTGTGGTCTTTCTACCATTCTATTAGTGATCTTGACTGTAGTAAGATTGATTTGGCATAGCAAGAACGTGAGCAAGTTATGCAAGATCGTGAGCGAGTTGTCAAGCGCCGCACGTGTATTTAGTTAACGACTAAGGTTCGGATCTTGACCGGATCCGAGCTTCCCAAGCTCTATGCTGTTGGGGAACTCTGCAAGGAGTGACATGTTGGACCTAAGAGTATATCAACATACAAAACCAGCAATATACATCCTTAGAACAGGCGGATTTTACTGAAACAAAACCAATGACTTCGAGCCAAGAACACCTTCTCTCCTACAAAATATGGTGGACAAACAAATCCACATCGAATCATATTTTTCAAGTCGCATTTCAAATTAAATTATCGAGATGCTTATGCTATGAAACGCCCTTCTGTATATATAACAATCACTTCATGCATTACTTCAAAGTACTAACTCATATTAAAAAATATCCTTTACGCTTTATTTGTGGTAATTTCCGTTATATTTGTTGTATGGCTTAAGATTAATGCTGAATGAATTTACTTGCTTCCCGAAATTAAACACCTTTTAGAACAATGGTTCATACTATTTTCTAATAATAATATTGTACAACTTTTTTTGCTACACAAGTACATAATCTAGAGGCACAACGTAACTATATATCAACTAAAAAGATGCACAAACACGTCTAATAGTTCCTTGAGAGCCAGTAAGTACACCAATTCTGCCCATTTTTACCATTGCATTGGCAAAATCAGCCTCAAATGATGTCCCCAAAAATGGGCTAAGAATCCCAAAGTAAGAATCTACAACTCTCTTTGTCGTCTCATCTCTATATAAATTTGCATCAGATTGTAACACAGCAAAGCCAGACCTAATATTCTGTAAAATTTGACTGTCGAATGCTTCGCCGCTGCCCCGATCAATCGCTAACCTGACGTTAACGTTTCCGTTTTGTGGGCAAGTAGACTTCAACTCGGGTAGAAAATTAGGGTTTATTGATGGATCGGAACCTCCATTGGGGGAGAAATTGTAGAGTCTTTTGGTCATGAAGAAACATGCAGTGGTACCAATTGTATGTGCAGCTGCATGCACATTCAGTTTCAAGTTTAATACTTTTTCATTAGTTAAGTAATACAGTATATATCAAGTTTCATACTTTTTTCATTAGTTGAGCTACATTATTGTCAGGTAAAAACCTATGTGAACTCTTACGAAAAACTTCAATTATAATTATAAAAATTGGAGCAATACTGTGTTAAGAAATATATAGATTTGTGTTTAGTTAGCCACAAGCAAATTAAGAACAAGTTGCTATAGCAAATATGGAAGTGACTCTATCAACTTCATTAGCTAAGGGACAAAACATGCATGACTGGAAAGCCAAAATATATATTCCCACTTTTACTTGTCCACTATAAATTTTGCATTCCCCTTAAAAAAATAATAAATAAAGTGCATAATTTACCATGTTGCTTATAGTAATTGATTTGGTTTGAATTTTGTATTTATTTTAAAATGTTCATTGAATATGTATAAATTATTAATTTGGAACCCAATAACTTAAGAAGATTAAATAAGCTTTAAATTCTGGCTCTGCCTCTGTTCACACAGGGTCTAAAAAAAAGCCACATCCCAATGGGTAAATGTAGACAACATACCCTACTATTTTTACAGCTTAAAATCACGGAAATAATCTTACCGCTGTTGCACAGCTCCCCTTCATTGCCTAGATACGCACATGCCCCTCTAAAAGTTTTCTCTCTGAAACATATTCATCATTAGAGGTAATGACGCTGGAGACATAATAAATTGAGATCAAAGAAAAATAAGGGTAATTTAGTAAAATTATTTTTTTAATTAAAATTTTCTTAAGAAGTGTACAAAAGGTAAAAAGTGACCAATAAAAGAGAAAGGGAGTGAATAAATAAATATAAATAACCAAGGTCGAGCCTTAACTTCTCCTTTAGTTTATATGGATAAATTTCACAAATGGTCATATAACTATGACATTTTTTCACTAAAGTCATATAACTTTCTTTTCTCACACAAAAATCATAAAACTTTCACTTCTTTACTCAAAAAATCCTAGCTACCGGCTAAGACAATCCTTCGGTCATTTTTTGATTTTTTTTTCATTTTTTTCATTTTTTTTTAAATTAAAAATATTTTTTCTTTAAAATAAAAACTGAAAAACTAAGATAAAACTAAATTCTTTAAAAAAACTAAAAAAAAAATATTTTTCAAAAATGAAAATATTTTGTTGAAAATATTTTTTTCAGCTTTTAAAAAATAAAAACATTTTATTAAAAATATTTTTTCTAGTTTTTACAAAATAAATGCTTTAAAAAACTGAAAAACATTTTTTTTTTGTAAAAATTGAAAAAAAAAACTTTACTAAATTAGTGGACTATTAGTTTTTTTAAAGCATTACTTTTGTAAAAACTAGAAAAAATATTTTTAATAAAATATTTTCATTTTTTAAAAGCTGAAAAAAATATTTTCAACAAAATATTTTTATTTTTTGCAAACTAAATAAAGTCCAACAAAGATACATTTTCAAGAAATGCAAAATATTTTTCGTTTTTTAAACTAATGCAACAATAGTCCACTAATTTAGTAAAGTTTTTTTTTCAATTTTTACAAAAAAAAATGTTTTCAGTTTTTTTAAAGCATTTATTTTGTAAAAACTAGAAAAAATATTTTTAATAAAATGTTTTTATTTTTTAAAAGCTGAAAAAAATATTTTCAACAAAATATTTTCATTTTTGAAAAATATTTTTTTTTCAGTTTTTTTAAAGAATTTAGTTTTATCTTAGTTTTTCAGTTTTTATTTTAAAGAAAAAATATTTTTAATTTAAAAAAAAATGATAAAAGTGAAAAAAAAAATTCAAAAAATGACCGAAGGATTGTCTTAGCCGGTAGCTAGGATTTTTTGAGTAAAGAAGTGAAAGTTTTATGATTTTTATGTGAGAAAAGAAAGTTATATGACTTTAATGAAAAAAATGTCATAGTTATATGATCATTTGTGAAATTTACCCCAGTTTATATGCATGTATAGTGAATGGGCGGAAAATGAAATGGAGATACGAATCAATGAATGAAAATTGAGTACGGCCTCGTCTCGTTATTAAAGCTTTTCATTTAGGTTAAAACGGATAAAATAAAAAGTTTAAAGTTAAATTATCTTAAAATTTAGATATTATTTATTTTGAAACGGATTAAAAATAAAGTAATTAATCTAATTTGAAATGGACGGAGTATTATAATACGTACGTACCACTGAGAAGCACAAGGTCTTTCTCATCGAGGCCTTTCTCTAAAAACTTAGCTTTGAGTTGCTGAACTGAATCTTCAACATCTGGCATGTTTTCAGCCAAAGATATGTCTGAAACCACCCCATCTCTTCTTCCTGTTTCCACATCATAGAAAGGTCCATTTGCCTGTGCATGCAATTATTCATCATCCTATATATACACTTTAATTCAATTTAACTTCTACACTTCTATTAATTGGAGCAATATTAATAATTTTTACATCAACAGTGTAATTAACTTATATAAATAATTTTTACACGTTACAAATAACGTAATAACAACCCAATAAAATTTTACTAGTGAAATCTGTAAAATGTAGAATGTACGAAGACCTTACTCCAACCCCAGAGGAATAGAAATGTTATTTCTTGAAGACCCTCGGCTCAAAAACCTAAATACGAGTGCTTAATAATTAAATTTACATGTTTATAGATAAAATCCACTACAAAAATTGTCAAGAATCTATGTGGTCCTATTCCATCGATAATTTTGATTAACCTCTAATAATGAAGCAAAAAGTAGTAGTACGCTAGCTAATGAAATAATTAATGCACTTTTTAAAAAGAAAAAGAAAAAGAGAAAGAAGAGGAATTATATATATAATACCAAGAGTATAGCATCCCTAGCAGCCAAAGCAACAATGTCAGCACAAGAAACAAGTCCAGGACAAACAGCTTCAACCTCTGCTTTTGCTTTCTCTATTACTTCAAATCCTCCAACACCCTGATGCCCAAATGCATGCCTTTCTGCTTTTTCTCCATTTTCTATTAGAATTGATCCATCACACCCCTGCTTACCTTGTCCATCAACAACAATTATAATTATAATTATACTTATCACTAAAAAAATATTAATAATTAATTCTTTGAATTTGGACCTGAACAAAGCAGTCATGGAAATGAAGTCTAAGCAAAACAGGAGCAATATTTTGGTTGGAGGCTACAGCTTCACGCACAGTACCACTAACAATGGATTCAACATTAGGGCATGTTTGGCCATAGAAACCAACTTGGAGTTGGCCTCGTGAAATTCCTATTAGATGACTGAAAAGTAATACTAATATGACAAAAATCAGTTTCATTTTATTGGTGACGACCTAGCTTGATGGGCATGTGTTTCTCTGCTTAATTCCCTTCTGTCTCAAGGTGCAATTTATAAGGTAGAATAACAAAGAGATTGAGGGAAGAGGTAGAGTTTATATATATGCAAGTTTGTTCATGTCATTGTGCACATGATACCTTTTTTTCTTTTTTTCTATTTTTGGAAGGATGGACCTGGTTTGAATTCAAATGAGGAATATAATAGGTGATAATTCATATAGTCGATTCAAACTTGTTTCAAATTCAAATGTATATGATAATTGTTGTTGTTGTCATTGTTTTATTTTTTGAAAGGTGAATTAGAGACATATACTTTTATGACGGGTTATCTGTTGAGGCTTCTCCAAATATTCAATATATATATATATATATATATATATATATATATATATATATATATATATATATATATATATATATATATATATATATATATATATATATATATATCCTTCTGTTTTAATTTTTATGATATTTCTTGTTTTTTGAGATTCAAATTTCTTAAATTAAAATTTATATTTATAAAAATTATATAAAAAATACTATAAGTTACAATAATTAGTACGTAGTAATTTTTTAAAAGTCATATGAATAAACTGCGATTAAAGAACAAGTCGTTTGATTCTCGAAATTCGGATACCTTCACATAAAGTTAGGTGGAGGGAGTATGTAAATGACATTTTTAAATTTATGTGTGAACTTTGGGAAACTAATCATTCATACCAAAATTAGATGTTTGATTAAAAAGGACCTTTGTTACTATCAAACATATTATACATGCCCTCCATCTCATAACAAATTAAATACTCCAGCTAGCTACCATATTTTATTTATGTTGACCAATCCAAAATTGCCACGTAAGTAAAACATGTGAAAAGCAGAAGAAGTAAAATAAATTCAAATTCACAAAAAAAAAAAAAAAAGAAGGGGCCAGACTGGAAGGGAGGTTTGTCTAGCTAGAACTGATTTAAGGTTGACAGCAAAGGAATAGATGGCAATATAATGCTTCAACAACCAAGTTGCATGTTGCATGTTGCATGTTTTATGTGGCTTCTGTTATCCTTCAATTTTATGATTATTTTGTACTTTCATTAATTTGTCAGTAAAGGGATTCACATGTTTATCCATTTGTTGTTGTTGGTTTTTGGACTTTTTGATAAGAGTGGATTGTTCTGGTGGTAAGTGCCCTTTATTTTTAATAAAGAGAGTATAAGTTCGAGTCACTTTAAGAGTGAGGTAGGGAATTCTTAGGGAAAAGAATATTGTAGATTTATTGGAAACGTTCTTTTTATTTTAGGGTAAGGGTTATTTTAGGGTAGGGGTAAGGTCTGTGTACATATTGCCTTCTCAGACTTTACTAGTGAATTATATTAGGTTGTTGTTGCTGGTTTTTGGACCTTTTTGGTATCATTTGATGTTTGAACAATAATAACAACAACCCAGTAAAAATCTTATAAATGGAATCTGGGGAGGATAGTGTGTACGTAGACTTTATCTTTACCCCGAAAAGGATGAAAAGACTGTTTCCGAAAGACCATCTGCTCAAAATAATAAAAAGACAAAACATGAGAGAGTATCATTTGATGTTTATGTTTATCAATTCTCTGTCAGTACTACTGCAGTTATTAAATGTTTATTACTTACTCCCCTTTTCTTCTGATAGTCGTTCATTTGATCAACTTTATAAAGCTACGTGCCCCATTAAATGATGTGTGCATGTAACCTTTTTTGATAATTATTATTTCAGATAGAGTGTTATTATCCATTTTAGGATTTACTGGTTGAACCATATCATTTTTTTTTCTTTTTTTAAATTAATTTTATTAAGAAGAACCATGTTTGTAAGATGAAAATTTTAAATTTTGAAGTAAATGTGACCTTTCTATGTAGCCAAACCCATCTGGCACCAAGTATACATCATGCATTTATTTCAAGAAAAGAAAAAGATATTTTAGCAAAATTTATTTCTTAGAACTTGATTCTAATTATGGCGGTATTGACATTAATGGTCATAATTAAATATTGATGGAAAGGTTTAACAGCCGACTTGATCGCTATCCAACTCATAGAGATATAGACATCTTATATATCTATACAGTTTAATGTAATTAGATCTCTTCAGTTTTCCTTGTTTTCTCATTTGCGAAATATGTATATTTACTACTTATAACAGAGAAACTTCTGAATATAACAAAAGTTCTTTCTAATACTGACTGTTCAATAAAAGGTAACAAAAATATGATTCTAGATAGTGTAAATACTTTAAAAATCCCCTAAATTATGAGGCTTTTATTATTTTCTTATTTAAATTATTCGGTGCCGCCAAAATCTTCATTAATTATATTGCCCTTTATATTAAAAATCGTGCTCACTGTATTTTTAGAGGTACGTCTAGTACATGCTCCTAATTATTTAAAAATATGTCATGTTGCATTACACGTTGCTATTTATCTCAGCCTAAAACTCTTCATAAACTATCATTTTTTATTAGTTACCAGCTAGTTAAACTATGTGTCCTTAAAATTCCTCTGAACTATATTCTCCTATATACTCGTTCTTATAGGTGTGTCTGTCGAACTATATTAACTTATAATTTGTATTAAGATTTTTACGTAGTTTACTCATGATGTTACTCTCGGATTACTGATTAACTCTAGGAGTATTGGTAAAATAATATCTCATGTAATGTGTTAATTTTAGGTTAAATTGTGATTGTACTTTATGCTAGACTCCAATTGAATAAGTCCTTATTTATACTATTAACTTTGCAGCACAATAAAAAATAAATAAAGACATATAGTATTGTATTTCTAAAAAAATTATCGTATTATTATAAACAAGATTACACAAAATAAAATTATGTAAATAAGATTGGTCAGCAAATACATTCTCTAATTCTAGATTACACAAATAAGATTCAAGAAATTCGACTTTATTCTATACAAGGTGTTAGGTTTAATAAGAAAAATTAAATGGTGTTCTTTCAACTATTTGTTTAAGGCGGAAAGAGAATTAGTTTTCTATAAAATTGATATATTTAGGCAATACCTATGAAGTTAACTCGGATTGAATCCGCATCCCTAAAATCGGATGACACAAGGCGAAATTAGCCCACCCAAATGAAGTTATAATATTAAAATTATGATCATAGCCTAAATTGCAAATATCGTTTACATCAATTAATCCATCAAATATTTGATATTTCTTAACCAGCTCGGTTAATGTGGGTAACTCTACCTATTAAAAGATAAATCGGAAGAAATCACTTAATAATATTTTGTCTCTGTTGAAATTTAATTCCTAATTATTTTCCAAAACATTTTTTTCCACTTTACTTACTATTAGATCACATCCCTTAGTAGCCGATAAAAATAATTAACGAAGAGCAATGCTACGTTGCATGTGATTTAACAATATAGGTGGTGGTCAATGAAGTAAGTGAAAATTATGAGGTCTGAGGTTTAAATTTCAGCAGAGGTAAAAATATTTTTTTCTCATCTATTCAAGCTTTGGTGGATAGAGTTACCTAGTATTTATTATTGTACTTTGACCGGTAAGCGAGTTTGAATCCTGTGAAATTAATCGAGGTGTCTTATTATCGTAATTAACTTTGACTGGTATGCGAGTTTGAATCTAATTCCTATCCTAAATCATATCTACTTCACATTATAATTAAACGGTACCGATCTGTAGCACGTACACAGGTTTCTTTAGAAAAAAAATTAGTGATCAGAGTATCTACTGTAACATATTTGTTAAGCATTAGAAGTGGTGACCTTACGATGTCCATTGACATTCAAAGTCTTCAAGAAAAGAAAGGAAAATGAGGTTGAAATGTTAGAAGAATGTCCTCGATAGAGTGTTCATAAAGACCCGAAAAACTGAACTAAACCAAAAATTAAATTGGACTGATAATTTTTTATTTGGTTTTGGTTTTTAATTTTAAAAACCGATCAAATTTGGTTTGGTTTGGTTTTGGTTTTAATCAAAAAATAATCGAAAAATCGAACAAAACCGACTATAAGAGTAGCTATTCAAATTTATTATTACACCTATATAAATATATATTTTTATATAAAGTTTCAAAAATTTTATAGTGAATGTTAATCATTTGCACTTGTAGTATAATTCTTTACCTTTATATTCTAGTTTGATTGGTAGTTTTATTTTGTTAAGTGTAAGAATCCATTTCATGTTTTAAAATATATATTTTTAATTGAGTCCTTAAATTATTCATCACTATTTGATTAAATTATCATCAATATATTTTAGTGAATAATAGATTTCTCAAACGGCAATTGATTTAATAGTGTTACGTTGAAAGTGTGGTCGCCGGAATATGTGTTTGGTAATGTATATCTTATATTTAAGAAAAAACTGACAAATAATTGGGAAAAAAAAAAAAAAACCGACATAAAGCAAATCGAAAAAAAAACAATTTAATTGATTTGGTTTAGTTCTAATATTCAAAAAACCGGCTTACTTGATTTATTTTTTTTTTAAAGAAAAACCGATCCAAACCAAACCATAAATCCCCGAGTCCTCGACATGTCTGGGGTCACTAAGGAGAGAACAAACACAACGATGCCAAAGGAAAATGAGTTGCTGCTGCTTCTGAAATTTCAAGAATGTCTAGTTGTCTACTCTGTCCGCCGTTTCTTTAGGCATCCAATACTCCGGAATTTACTAGCCGGCTAATCCAAATTTGCACCAGATAAACCTACTAAGCGGATAAATGAGATAATTTTTGGAAAGAAAAAATATATGCAAACTGATCAAGAGTCAACAAGTCCAGATGTCAGATGTTTCTAAACTAGATGAAGTTGTTGAAAATTTTTGCTGAAACAGTCAAGTACATCTGATGGGTATCAATAACTGATAATCGTACCAACTGTAATACAATCTTCTAGTAAACAAACTAAATAGTAGCACGAGTATCTCCAAGAAGGATTAATGAACTTTCCTACAATCTAGGGTGGTTAACTTCTTGTCACCATCACTTAGATACATAATGCTAACAGTCTGAGAAAATTAGAGTTGATTGACTGCCCCATGAAAATCTGGATTTCAGTTTTGGTCTAGACATATTTGCCTCTATACTTTCCCTTTGATTCTTTACTAATCTTTGTATCACCTGACTCTTTAAGGTGAATGTCGGCAGGACTAAAAACTGCTGAATGGAGATTACCTTCTTCTAACCACTTCAGATGGTTTTCCTTGAACTCCAAATGTCTGATCCTTGCTGCTAATTCAATTTCTTCAGTATATGGTCCAATTTTGACCATGGTTAGTAGTACTCTGCTGTACCTATAGCTCAGCATCTGCTCTGAGGTAGCAACCAATTTGAAACAGGGGTGCTCTGGAAAAGTAGTATCAGCTGACTCGTTGTCTCTTAATACTGGATAAAAGTACACAAGCCGGCCACCCATCACGAGCATCTTAGCAGCAAGGTCAAGCAAATCATGCACACATTCCACTAAGCTGTAAGGAGCAGTTGATGGTATGTGGCCTGTTCTTTTGTCATCAGGAACGGTATATGGATCGATTACTCCTTTCAAAAGCTTCCTGCCACCAGATTTACGTCCTCCAGCGCGGACTCCATAGGGAGGATCACATATTATGGCATCGAAAACCTAGAAAATGAAATATAACAGTCAACAAAAACAAAATAAAGGGATGAGACCCCAAAAAACTACTGAACATGACTATGAACTGTAAAATTCAAACTACTTTTGGAACACTCAGAAAATTACTAAAACTCGACTTATTAAAGCTAAGACAAGAATAAACTGCACAGCTAAAGTGAATCAAACACTTTCTTCTACTAAGATATACCGATACAGCAACAATAAAAACATCAACAAAAATTATCAAAAAAATTAAAAATTAAAAAAATCAATAACTACACCTTAGTCTGATTTTTAGTAAGACCTTATATTAATTAATTTTCCTATTGTCAGAAGATCCGTGGCAGGCCACAGGTAATCCAATCCTTGTCGAGAATCATTATGGTTTTTTTCATCTCTACATGAAGAAAATAATTTCTCCACTATCAGGTTCTTGTTGCATGAGGAAGAGCATCAACATAAATCATCTGATGATTCATTAAACTTTGTGAACTTCTGATTTCCTGCCTCAAAGAAAGTTAACTCTGGTCAAATCAATTGTCGTTGGATCTGGGATATGACTTCTTGCAAAGGCAATGGAATGACAGTTATATCTTTTATGTTGATAGCTATAGAGTTGGGTCCTCTTTGATCATTCCCCATCTATTGACTACGAATTTGCATTTTGACCAATGCTCAAAGAAGTCATATGGTACTCTTGAGGTGTATAATTTCTAGGTGCTAGTTCACTGTGAGAAAGCATATACGCATATATCAAGTCAATTTGCAAATCAAATTTGTGGCCATTCCTCTTGCACTTAACAGCCTTAGCCACTGGAGCCCTTTGCCCATCCTTAAAAATTAAGGAGGGGACAAACCAAAACTCAGTGGTCAATACTGGACTATAATGAAAGTAGAATCTAATTTATAGCAGGAAGAAACAGAAGTTGCAAGAAAGAAAACAAGAGGGCCAGACACCAAAAATCATATAAGTTCAAAGAAGGCTACCTCTTTCAATCCTGAACGCCAAGGAGGAAGATTGTTGTCTGCCCTTAATAAAGCAATAGGCGTTGGCAATCCATACTGCAATAAAGATATAAGTTTAGCATAGAAGGATACCAAATCAAATTATAACTCCAAAACACTAGATGATAAGATCAAATGTAGCAATTATTATATAAGAAAAAAACTGGCATCTCATATAAATTAAAAGCACCACTCCACACAGACCTGCTTGAAGTTGCTCCAGACATTACAATCTGGACCACGCCCATCACGCACTACCCGAATGTCAATATCTGCACCCTGAAAAGCCAATTAGTGATAGTAAAATAATTGGAGGAAAACAATGTACGCTCAAAGTTCCTGCAAAAAATAGAAACACTAAGTCACTAACCATTGTCATTGCTCCATAATGGGCTGCTGCAACTAGAATGCTTCCTGTGCCCACAAAAGGGTCATAGACAAGCCTCCCAGGTTTGGCCTGTGCTTGGTTCGCCATCAGGAATGCCATCTCGGCATCCATAGCAGTCGGACCAAGATAAGTACGGCTTTTTAACTGATAAGTCGGCAAAAGCTTCCTATCAGCAGCACCAATTTCTCGACCAAAAAAGACTTTCCTTCCCACGATGGGTGGCAGTCCATTACTAGAACCATAATTATCCGTTTCTATGAGCCAGAATGTATGATCAGGATTTTTTAAGTTCACCCGACCCTGAAACCAAACAAACAGAAACAAGTAAATCCACATGCCATATCTTCTAAGCCTGAGCTATTCCGTGAATTTTATGTAATATATCTAAGAGCAAAATGCATTTTAGTTCCTTATTTACATGCTATCTCCACCTTAGTTCTCTCTATTGTTCAACTTAAGCATTAAACCTTCAATTGTTTGTCTTTAAGATTCTTTTCTCTAATCTTAATAAGTCCATTAGTTTCTGACTTGTCATTTTCCTTTTTCCTTTTAAATCTGAGAATTATTTTCCCTTTTGAATGCCTTTTTTAGTAAAAGACCAAAGAAAAGAAAACCTAAAAAGATAACAAATCCTATTCTCACCCTCATCCATTAACCAACCAGTATGCATTATCCCTCTCTCTGCTCTGCCCCTACCAACAACCATCCTTATCCTTGTGTCGACTGTCGCCTACCACCCCTTCTCTCTCCCCCTCCACGCTCTCTTTCCCTATATCCGCCCCTCCATCAACCCCCATTTCCCTGTTCTGTCTCACCACTGGCAACAACCCAATCCGCAGTCTCTCCCCATCTCTTTCCTCCAAACTGAATGACCACCACCCTTCACTCCTTGTCCCCGCCCCGCCCAACCCACCCCGAACCAAACCAACTCTTCTTCTTTAGTCCAATCAATTTCCCCCACCCCTCCGTTTCAGGATTGTTTCCCTTTTTGTCTTCTTTGTAATTTGGGATTTGGCTTCAATAAATAAGCAATACAATGATAATAAGAAAAAAAAATTAAAAAAAGGAAATGCTAACAAAATGTTGAAGCTTTAATGTGCAAGGTGGAAATGATAGGGACCAAGAGCACAAAAGGCACATACGAGGGACAAAATTCTTCTCTATACCAAACAGGGAGTTTTTTAAATAACCAAAGAATAGCCGAGGGCCAGTGGTCTTCAGTGTATAATGGGCCTATTTTGCGGTAGAGTTAGAACCAGTGATGTGTCCCTAAACCAGTCTCCACTTAAATACCACGATTTATTTGCGGTAGAGTTAGAACCAGTGATGTGTGCCTAACCCACAGATCATTTGTTGCGCTCTTACCACCATATCACAGCCCAGGGAGCACCAAACAGGGATAATCAAATTCAGACTATGTCCTCATAATTGAAAGGACAAACCATAGCATCAAATCATATCACCACATTTAGAAGCAACAATCATATCCCACACAATATAATTTTATCAAATGGTGAACAAGAAGAAGGTAATGTAGATGATGGTAAGTGCAGCAAATAACAGGCAGTGTTGTCAAAGCACGCTTAAGCCCTGAAGTGAGGCTCAAAGCAAGTTGAGCGCTTCACCTCGCTTTGTGGGCGCTTTAGTATCGCATCAAGGCTCTTAGGCATACTTTTGCTACCAATGAGTGTAATCCTAAAAAGGCATCATTAAACAATTGATATTTCACTTTATCGTCATCTTTTTTCAATTTCTTTTACCGTATATTTGTTATTCATGCTTATAATTATCAGTCTTAGACTACATATACATATTTTTACTTTTTCCCCAGTTGCGCCTTTTTTCATTAAAGCCCACGCTTTATTTGCGCTTTGCACTTAAAGCCCCAATAGATCTTAGAGCTTTTTTGCGATTTTCGCCTTTGATAACATTGATAACAGGATCAAATCCAAATAAGTTTCACTTGGTGGAACAAAATAAAAGGGGATAATCTTGATGAATGGGAAAATTTTGAAAATTTTACCCAGCACTGATACTTAAGATATAAGGAAACAAGAAGAAAGGCATAAATGCTCTGCCTATGAAAAGAAAGGAGGAGAAAGTGCTAATATCAGTTTTTTAATGCTCCTTTACTTTCTAGTTTCTACTGTTGGAGCTCCAGATTGAGTCGTGAAATGTACTCCAGAATAATAAGTATGTACTTTCTTTATCCAAAAAAATAAATAAATAAAGGATGCACCTTGAAAGGGATGTAGGAGAATGATCGAATACGCTCATTTTGCTCCTCAAAGCTGATAGCCTTCCCAAAGGTGTCAACAGCAATCTTGAATGTGCTATCAGATGTCAGGTATGGCTGCTTCCGCTCATCAGGATAATTTATAATAGACTCTTCTAGTTCTTCAAGGCTACTACCTTCTCCCCAGAGTTCAAAGATTCCTTTTACGAGAATACCTGCATGACAAACTCATCAATATGTTGTTAACCTAAGCTACTCCTCCAACTGTTGCACATAGATAGACGCCAAGTATTTCATAAGGCAAAGCCTCCTACATCACAAGTCAATTCCTTTTTACTTGGAAAATATCTAATACTCTTCCTACCTTTGTAAAGACTAAAGATAAATAGATGCCAAGAGTTTCTAAATCTCCATGCTTCAAATGCCATATTGTAAGCCCCTAATAAGCTTTAACTAAGCAACTATGCCCCATACGAACAACTAAGCTTTAATCCTAATGAGTTGGTATCAATTATATGGATGTCTATGATGTTCTGCTCTTAACTAAGTCCGTAACTCAACTCTAAGTGGAGAATCCATCCTCAAAATTAAGAGGCATTCATTTAACAGATACCTATTTTAAACCTAAACTTAGAGAGAAGTTCAGAACAATAAACTTAATAAAATGGAAGAGAGCAATTAACCCAAAAAATCCAATCTCGAAAGGGTACCAAGAAGTAATTCACGAATGATTTGCCTATTTTTCTAATGAGTAGCTGCTTATTCGTATTGATAATTAACTTAGGTGGATTATACGCCAATGTGAAAAGGAAAATGATAACAACAACCGGGTTTCATTAGATGTGACAAAGTACTATGTGTAGATGCCAACCATTACGCAGCAAATGATAGGTATGAAATGAAAAGGCAAACACGAAATCTTTTTAAGTAGGCTCTATAGTCTAGTCCTTGTCCCTGGTAAACCAGGGTGCACAATCCAATCCAATAAAAAGACTTAAGTCAGGAATGTGACTACCAAAGGAATAACTATTATTCTAAATACAGTAAGACGGAGAATTAATGTTGTTAGTTTTAGTCATGAACAACACAAATAGGATTGATTGTGCATCGAAATTTCATCTTTTTTAGCATAAAACATCATTGCCTCCCATCTCGAACTACATATACAGAACAAAAAATTAAAATAAATAGTTGTGCATAATCCTCGGGCTTACTTCGATTTGCAACATTACGGGCGATTTCTTCAGAAGGAAGATTAACTAAGTGAAAAGGCGAGTCAGGTTGGTGATGTTCTGGAAGCTTCCATTCAAGTGAACTACTGCCATTGTTTTTTAAGTAACCATTGTTTGTTGGCTCTTCTTTGCTGAAAGCACCAAAAAGCTCAGTCAAAGACTCAACCTCAGGTTTCCTGTAGTCAAGTAATCTATGATAGAAGACGCATAGGTACCACATGTTCTGCAATGTTTCAGTTTGAGCTTCAAAACTAAATAAATGAGTTATGTGGGTGTAGAACCGGAAAATATGAACGATGTTTAGGGGTTTTCTACTAGAGTTTGGGTCGGAGAGATCAGTCGCGGCGGCGAGTCCGGTGGCTTGCGGTGACGCTCTGGTAGCGGAATGACTAAACTTGGGTAAACGGTAGTCTCCTAACCCAAAATGCAAAACCCTGGAATTTCGACTCAAAGATAAGTCTCTTTTTTATTGCAGAAATATGTACTTTAACTAAGGTTATATGACTATATCAAATCAAACCAAGCAATTTAATCGTATAACTTATAAATTAATAAGAGAATATATATTATTTTCTTATAGTTAAATGGTAAATGAACTGTTGAAAGACACTTGTTTTTTATTCACTATGATATAAGCATCAAACACATGTCAATTGTTATAAGATTATTTACATATTGAAAAAAAAAAGTAAGTAAATTCACATTAGTTTTAGATTTGACTTAGATATACCACATTAACCTTTTTGGTTAACAAAATAATTAATAGTAGCATATATGCAAAATTACGAAATAGAGGGAGCATTTCTTGCCCATATCTTCAAACTTGATACATGATTTTCAACTTTAAGAAGTCAAAATCAAAAATATTGTGAAGGGATGAAGTTGACTCATTTTGTAAAGAGATTTTTCCTAATAGATCTAAAAAAAAATAATAATAATAATAATAAAAGAATAGTTATCACCCTGTTTAAATTCCCGTAACCAAGCAATCATTGTACTTCTAGTTGCAACTTATGTTGCCAAGTATCATCTTATCGTGTCTTTGCAACAACAATAAAGTTAGCATATTCTGTCTTTCGGTCCATGCTCAAATACATTTATGGTAAATACAACTGCCTCGGTCTATACTTATATAACTTTCCATAACATACACTATTTTTACAATGCTAGATGTAAGAAACTTACAATTTATTTTCACGTCATCATATCTCGTACAATTAATATTACCTCCTTGTTTTCTCATTATTCAATGGATTCTATTATTGGGTACTCAATCATTTGTATGACTAGTTATAAAGTATGCGCGTTGCGCGTGTATTTTATCTCGATAAATATAAAACTTTAAAAAATTAAATAAATATTTTATTAAATTTTTTGTTTAAGTTTAAAATTAATGTTACAAAAGTGTAAGTTTCTAAAACTGATGATTGTAGATCTTATTTAGCTAACTCAATAAAGTAAGAAACTCCACTTATAAGTCCTTAATCATCTCATTCAAAACAAGTGATAAAAGACAGTCTTTTTTTCTCACGATCATAACATAATTGTTTTATTTCCTTAACCAATAAGAAATACAACAATAATAATTTTTAACAAATTAAAAAATGCTACTGCAAATGTATTGGATTCAATTCTTATGTTTTGATTAATCTGCTCTTCCTTCGTTTTATAAATTGCTTTCTTTCTCTGCCCTATTACATAATTGTACATTTGAAGAAAAAAAATTATGAAAGTAAGGGGTCGTTTGGTATACAGACTAAATTATTTTGGTATTATAGTCCTGAAATTATAATCTCTAGACTTATTTACCTCATGTGAGATATGTAATATAATACCAGGTTTGATGAGATAAAGTGGGATAAGATGGGATATCCAAGATCAAGTTTGGAATAAAATTTGTACTATATTTTGTTGTTGGTATAAAATTATCTCGAGATAAATTTATATTACCAACCAAACATAGTATAAATTTAGTGTCATACATTATCCCACCTTATTCCTATACCAGACGACCCCTAAGGGCCTAAGATTGTCATGGAATTTCTTAATGTTAATAGATTCTAAAATGATATACTAATTATGAGCATAATGTGAAATTTATGTTTAGATATTTTTAATTTTGGCACATATTATTAGTTACACACCTAACTTGTCCGTAGACATAGTTACTCACCTAAATTTTATTATTTGATAGTTGATATCTTATGGTAGTTGGCATGACAAAGAGCATTGACACTCTCATTTAGGCATGTGAAAATGGAAAAAATAATTTTCAGATAGGATATTTTTCATTAATTATCACGTAGTCATATATAATACTTATTGGTATGAATTGTGTATTTCTTCTTGCTTCTTCTTAATATACAAAATCATATTTTAATGCCTATTTCATTTTACATTTTTAAATTTTTTTATTTGGAAACAATGGTTATGATTCAAATATGCATTGCTTTTTTGGGATCAAATTTAACAAATCTTAACTGAAACTTCAACATTTGAGCTAAATAAAAAAAAATTATCCAAAATGGAGTACCAACGGTGTATTTATCTTATTTTTCCTTAGATAAATAACTATTTATTTTAATTGTATATTCTTCTTATCGAGTAAATTAGTAAAAAGAAGTTGGTTGGAGCTCCATTATTATTATTTTTTTTTGCCTAATAAAATATGTACAACCAAAATAATGAAGTTGCAATTGTATACTTTATTTTTATTTTTTATTTATATGCAATAACTATTTATTTCAACTGTGTATTTTTTTGGAAGAAAAAATATGTAAATATACTTGCTTAAAGCTCCATTATTTTTTTGTCAAAGAAATTTTTTGAAGCAAAATAATCTAGTACAAACTACTTAATATTACTTTTTATATATCTTTTAGATGTACCGACTGTTTGCTTAACTATATTTTTCTTCTTTTTCAGTTAGATTGAAATTTTATCATTTAAACCAAGTAAAATAGATATGTTTAGTTTTTAAATGAAAATTTACCGATTAATTTTAAGAATGTCAATTACTTTCGTTTGAAAGGAAAATAATGATGCAAAATTGGTAAGTAGACAAAAATTACACAATGTTTTCATCGTTGTTCTTATAAGAAAAGAAACTTATTTTCTATACTTTTATATATTTTAAATATTTTTTGTTGTTATTGGGAAAAATATTTAATTTCAAAAAAAAAAACTAATACTTATAGAGAAGCAATATTCCAATTCAGAACTATGTGTTCATTTATTTAAAAGGTACATAATTTATAGAAAGTAAATCTTATTGATATTTGTGTCCTAATTATTAGGACATCCAACGTGACAAATGGAAAATTCTAATAAACAATGTTTTAGTTAGATTTTAAAGTGTTAAATATTAGGAAATAATTATGTGACTATTTTGTCTAATGTAAATTCTATTTTAAGGGGTAAAAAAGACGAACGATACTTCGTTAAGGGCCTTTATACTTTTAATATAGTATAGATAATAATAATATTCATATCTCGGGGTATCTTCAATCTCGTTGCAGTAGATAACATGCTATGATTCATGTGGCATCACTACATATCACTTGTAACTCAGCAACATCACACGTGTACCCAGTGGCGGAGCCAGAACCCTCACGAAGGGTGTTCAAAAAAAATTTTGTACCTAGTGAATAGTGTTAAGGGTGTTCAAAACTGAATATATAGAAGTAAAAAATAGATTTTACCTTATATATACAGTGTAATTTTTCGGCGAAGGATGTTCGGGTGAACACCCTTGCGCCCCTAAATCCGACACTGCGTGTACCATTGTGCTTGAAAGCTCTTGAGTTTTAAACTACATATACAATATTCATAATACGCCTAACGATCCAATTCCGGCCCAACACATCATTTAAATATTCATTCCTATTAAATATTAATGCTCCATCAAAATAACAAGTTAATAGCTCCCCTTGACACATGTAGATGTGCTTTGGAGCTTACCTTCGGAAATTATTCATTTCCACCATTGAAAATGACAAAATAAAGTCTATCCCAATTAGACAACTCAAGGTTATTATTTCATATCACTTCACTTTTTTTGGGAACTTATTCACTTATTAAAATATTTCAAGGTTAAACTTTTTGTGCATATCATGTATTAACGATTTTCACTTACCTATTTAAGTTCACATACCTCAATATGCATTATTGAAGATCGGTTTTTATCTGTATCATATTTGACACCTGGGAGGTATTCAAAGTTCACTTACCCTTTAAATATTCTCAATTTGATCCCACACGTGGCACTTTATTTCTTACAAATTATATTATCACATGTGACACTACTATGACAAAGATCTTGCCAAGCGAAGATTCTCTCAATTCTTGTGAGGCTAAGGGTCATCTCTTACATTTTTCCTTGTTCACTTTTCTAAAAATTATGGAAGTTTCCTCACATCCTTTTTTCTAAAGATACTTTTGGTAATTCTTGACATTATCCTAAATTGGTCCTGATTCTTATGAGTCACAAGGTGCTCGGTTGATTTACATTCTCTTAACAATTCTATTCTTTTCATTCCTCGGTATCACATCAGGGTAAAATTGAGGTATTACCTTCCCATTTATCTTGTAACCATTGTGTTTCCCTTTTTATTTATTTATTTATTTATTTATTCCTTTGTTGTACTAATAAACCATGATTGTCATAGCAAATAGTTGTTCCAATACCTTGATCTACAATTTAAAAACAATCCTATATAGGAATTACCCAAAAAAATTCAACCTTTTGTACAATCTTTTGTGAGTTCTGACATCATTCTAGCAGTACCCATAAACTGACATCGTCACTTCCTTTTGTTTTCCATGAGTTTCTCCGAATATGACTTATCATTCTTATTTACCACAATTGTACATCTTGACTGTATCAATTTTAAATATGTTCTCAACCTTAACCTATCATATACTTTATTACTTGATAGCCCAATCCTTCCCAGCTATTTTTCAAATAGCACGTGTAATATCTTGAACCTTGAGCTTTGTGCTCGTCACTTATGTACCTACCATGTCGGGTAGTCAATATGTCGCGACCCGGAATTCCCACCATCAGGCTCATGAAGGAAACAAGCTAAAACCAGTAAAAATAAACATGGAAATAAGTAAATAGCCTCTTTGTTTATATACTATTACCAATACTATCGAGAATCCGGTGTCACAATCACACAAACGTTCTAAGATTTTACTACAAGCATTAGTCTGAAAGAAAATACAATTGTTTATGAAATAAGAAAAACATCAAAGTTTGGGGTATAAAAGGGGACGCCACGAACTGCGGATGTCAATAGAACTACCTTGGATCTCCAATCAAGTGAATCCTACAGCTAATCTCTCGATCAGAACGAACCTGCTCCAAAATTTGCACAAGAAATATGGAGTGCAGTATCAGTACAACCGACCCCATATACTAATAAGTGCTGAGCCTAACCTCGACGGGGTAGTGACGAGACTACGACGGGCATTTACAATAGAACCTGCATACAATGTATAATAAAAGCAGAAAGAAGGACATGATAAAATAAAGCAGTAACTTGCAAGGAATGAATACAAATCTCAAAACCTATCATCAGTGCTTAGCTATAACCAATCCTTATGTACAATTTAAGACTACTGTTAAGCTAAAACAGTCAAGGGAAAATGTAAGCATAAAGATTATTGAGATATGCAATCCGATTCCACCATATTACAATAACCACAATTATTGTTCACCCTTATCTCACCACAATTATTGGCCATCCTGGATCAATAATGATGAGACGAATTACTGAAAGTTCAAGTGGGCATCCATTAAAGAACCTGAATATTCTTACGAATGACGAATTTTCTTGTGATGCTTGTTATCAAGGTAAACTGATCACTAGACCATCACCAATGAAGGTTAGCATTGAATCCCTTGCCTTTTTAGAGCGTATACATGGGGATATATGTGGACCTATTCACCCACCAAGTGGATTGTTTAGATATTTTATGGTCCTAATAGATGCATCTTCAAGATGGTCTCATGTGTGCCTATTATCATCTCGCAACTTGGCATTTGCAAAGCTATTAGCCCAAATAATTCGATTAAGGGCACAATTCCCAGATTATCCTATAAAGGCTATTCGCCTCGATAATGCTGGAGAATTCTCATCTCAAGCTTTTGATGATTATTGTTTATCAGTTGGGATAAAAGTTGAACATCCTGTAGCTTATGTTCATACTCAAAATGGCCTTGCAGAGTCATTTATTAAATGCCTACAATTGATAGCAAGATCACTACTTATGAAAACGAAATTGCCCACTACTGTTTGGGGCCATGCTATCTTGCATGCATCATCACTTATCCGTCTCACACCGACACATTATAATAAATATTCTCCGTCACAATTAGTTTTTGGTCATGAACCAAATATTGCCCATTTACGAATTTTCGGATGTGCTGTATATGTGCCAGTAGCACCACCACAGCGTAGTAAAATGGGACCACAAAGAAGGATAGGAATATATGTAGGGTTTGAATCACCCTATATTATTCGCTATCTTGAACCATTGACAGGAGATTTATTTACTGCTCGATTTGCAGATTGTCGATTTGATGAAACAAATTTCCCACAATTAGGGGGAGAGAAAAAGAAAATCAAAAGAGAAATTGTGTGGAAAGTTTCATCACTATCTCACTTTGATCCACGTACCCCTATATGTAATCAGGAGGTCGAGAAGATCATCCATTTACAAAATATAGCAAATCAAATGCCAGGCGCATTTATTGATTTGAAAAGGATAACTAAGTCACCTATCCATGCGGAGAATGTGCCTATCCGAATTGATGTTCCAGTAGGACCATCTACTAGCATAAGAGCTAGTGAACCTAAAGCACGCCTGAAGCGTGGTAGGCCTCTAGGTTCTAAGGATCGAAATCCTCGAAAAAGAAAATCGGCAAATGATCAAAATGATACCATGAAGGAATCTCCTGAAGAGACCCAAGATCTAATTAGTTCTGAGATTCCCGAAGAAATCAACGAACCCGAAGCTCATGTAAGTGAAGAACTTTTAATAAGTTCGACCGGTGATGGGATTAATTTAAATCGTTCTGAAATAGTGGTGGATAATATTTTTGCATATAATGTCGCACTTAATATTATGAAAGATAGTGAGGATCTTGAACCTCGATCTGTCGAAGAATGTCGACAAAGATCTGATTGGCCAAAATGGCAAGAGGCAATTCAATTGGAATTGAAGTCACTTGCTAAAAGAGAGGTATTTGGACCAGTTGTCCAAACACCTACTGGTATAAAACCAGTTGGTCATAAATGGGTTTTTGTGCTAAAAAGGAATGATAAAAATGAAGTAGAAAGATATAAAGCTCGCCTTGTTGCACAAGGATTCTCACAACGACCTGAAGTCGATTTTAATGAAACATATTCACCTTTTATGGATGCCATAACATTTCGATATCTCATCAGTTTAGCACTACATGAAAAGCTTGAAATACATCTAATGGATGTAGTTATAGCTTATCTGTACGGTTCACTTGATAATGAAATTTATATGAAAATCCCTGAAGGATTTAAAATGCTTGAAGCAAAATCTCAGGAAATGTATTCAATTAGATTACAAAGATCTTTGTACGGTTTAAAGCAATCCGGGCGCATGTGGTATAATCGCCTTAGTGAATATTTACTGAAAGAAGGTTACATAAATGATGTTGTTTGTCCATGCATTTTTATAAAGAAAATGGCATCAGAATTTGTTATACTTGCTATTTATGTTGATGACTTAAATCTTGTTGGGACTCCAGAAGAGCTCCAAAAGGCAATTGAATATCTTAAAAAAGAATTTGAGATGAAAGATCTTGGAAAGACAAAACTTTGTCTTGGTCTGCAAATTGAACATTTAGCAGAAAGGGATCTTTATCCATCAATCTGCCTATATAGAAAGGGTCTTAAAACGCTTTTACATGGACAAAGCACACCCATTGAGTATACCAATGGTTGTTCGATCACTTGAAGTGAATAAGGATGTGTTCCGACCTCCAGAAGAGGACGAGTAACTCCTTGGTCCCGAAGTACCGTATCTTAGTGCAATTGGTGCACTAATGTATCTTGCTAATGCTACAAGGCCCGACATAGCATTTTCTGTTAATTTACTAGCAAGATATAGTTCTTCTCCTACACGGAGACATTGGAACGGGATTAAGCATATATTGCGATATTTAAAGGGAACTCTTGATATGGGTTTGTTTTATGCTAACAAAGATAGTGCGGAGCTTGTTGGTTATGCAGATGCAGGTTATTTATCTGATCCCCATAAAGATGGATCTCAAACCAGATATGTATTTACGTATGGAGGTACTGTCATATCATGACGCTCCACAAAGCAATCTATTGTTGCTACTTCTTCAAATCACGTTGAGATAATAGCTATTCATGAAGCAAGTAGGGAATACGTATGGTTGAGATCAATAATTTATTTTATTCGAGAAAAATGTGGTTTGGAATGTGAAAAATGACCCACAATTATATATGAAGATAATGTTGCATGCATAGCCCAATTGAAGGGAGGATTTATAAAAGGAGATATAACGAAGCACATTTCACCAAAATTATTCTACACACATGACCTTCAGAAAAATGGTGACATTGATGTGCAACAAATCCGTTCAAGTGATAATCCAGCAGATTTATTCACTAAATCTTTGCCAACTTCAACTTTTGAGAAGATGGTATACAAGATTGGAATGCGGAGACTCAAATATTTGAAACAAGGTTTCCATTAGGGGGGTAAACTATGCGATGCACTATTTTTCCCTTACTAAGGTTTTTTCCCATGAGGTTTCCTTATAAGGTTTTTAATGAGGCACCTAGCAATGCGTATTACTAAATATGTGTACTCTTTTTCCTTCACTAGGATTTTTCCCACGTGGTTTTTCCTAGTAAGGTTTTAATGAGACACATTATCTTTTAATGAACATCCAAGGGGAGTGTTATAAATATATTATATTAGGGATGTTTGTACTCCGTTGTGAATAAGCTTCATGAAGAAGTTTATTCATATAGGGTTGCGCCGTAAATATGTTTATCTATTTAGTACTATATTGGAAATAAGCTTCCTGAAGAAGCTTATCACTTCGGTACCCGGTTACGGATAAATATTACCCCTGTAGAAGATTATCCATACCGAGTATAATAAGTTTATCCTTTTAGTATCCGGTTATGGATAAACATTACCCTCGGTAGAAGATTATCCATATCGGATATAGTAGCAACTTACACACCAGCTTGTAGTAGCTTACACAGCAGCTTGGAGTAGCAGCTTATACAACAACTTGTAGTAGCTTACACAGCAGCTTGCAGTAGCAGCTTACACATCAACTTATAGTATCTTACACAACAGCTTGCAGTAGCAGCTTACACAACAACTTCCATTATTCTATAAATAGAATGATTTTCATTTCATTATGTACATCAGTTTGAATTCGAATAATATATGTCTCCATACTTGTCTTTACTTTACCATCTTTATTTTATAACAAGTTTTTAGTTTTTACATAAATTTATTACTACTAAAATTCAAACAACCTGTAAATCTTCACCGCTTGGAACCGGTCTTTACGGGTCAAGAAGGATGATTGCATCAAGTCATCAACTATAGTGCAGAATATATCCTATTCTATAATAATACCCTAATATTCCCATTCAGAAAAAACGCTACCTAAAGCTTCTCTCTCTCTCTCTCTCTCTCTCTCTCTCTCTCTCTCTCTCTCTTTTGCGGCTCTTCACTCTTGAAGGTATCAATCAATTTCTAAATCCTTAATTTTCAGCAATAGTTGTATCTTAATTCTTGTTTTGCCTGTACTATCTACTTATGATTTTGTTGCTAATTAGGGCAATTCGCGATTTTGGTATTAGGAAAGTGTAAAATTGATCGACCACGTTTGATTCTTTAATTCCAGAACTTTTTTTGTTAAACATGTTTTGGCATGTGTAGTCTGTTAAATTTGTGGGACTTAAAGATAGATGCATTTTTTGTTAATTACTAAATATCATGTGACAAAGTGAAAGAAAGGCATCCATATTCCACAGTTTCATATCGTTTGTTGGTGTCAGCTTTGACCCATAAATGTGTAAATCTGTCTCGATCTTGGATGGTTTGGGTGCATGAAATTAATTAGAAGGCTAATGTTGGTTTCACCTAGATTCAACCCACCCAAAAGATTGGTTTCAATGCAGGCTACTTTATTTGCATTTTCTTTTGTTAATGATGGCAGTGTCTAGGCACAGCTTGTGCACCTCGTTTATTCCACCGGGAACCTGCTATCTTCCTTTGTGCTATTGAGTACATAGGCAGATGATAAGACATCACATATTAGTATTTTCTTGCCTCTGTTGGGATTTGAATCTTAGACTTTTTTCCTAACACCCTTGGCTACATGCTACATTAATTGCCTTACCCATCCCATAAAGGAGTTTTTTACAAAGATGGAAAAGCAGTAAGACAAAAAGATGATTTTGAACTTGCGGATATAATTTTACTTTCTTGTTGGTTACTCACCTTTTTTGCAACTCAATTATCTAGTTAAGTTCCCCTCCCCCCTCATAAAAAAAAAAAAAGAGGAAGAATAATGCAAATCTCTTGTTCTCCTAGATGCTTAAATTTGAGCAGGTTCAGTGGCATGATACTATTTTATTTGATGAACTATATGTCAAGAATTTCAAGGGGAAATATCTTAACATGCTAGGTTGGTGTTTTATGATTCTTTTCTTTAGGGAGATTAGGATTTACGACGACATGTCAGCTGTCTGCAAGCTTTTGAGTTCTTTTTATGTCAGAATATGGTTATTTTGAACTTAATGTACCATTCTATAAAGAAAGTGATTTTGAACTTTCTATTTGGGACCAGTGTTTTAAAAGGTGCATGCGTCGTAAGCCCATGGGTATTTAATTTTAATATTTTATAGCGAGGCATAAGCCCTTAGGCACGGGTCGTAAGCCCATGGGTATTTAATATTTAATATTTTATAAAATAATATAATTACAGTAAATATTTATAAATAGGTAAATTTAAAAAAAATTAAAAAAAAACTATAAATATATGATATATATATATATATATATATATATATATATATGAGAGAGAGAGAGAGAGAGATGTGCTCCATTACCATAAAAAACTAGTCAAAACAATATATTATACGCTACTTACGAGTAACTTGAGTCGAAACGAATAAAGTTTTCTACATGGAGGAACAAAAAGGATGACTAATATAACCAGAATTGCTCGGCGTACGCCTCTTGAGACTTTCGTCTCACACCATCGCTTCGGGGAGCTTGCCCCGAAAACGCCTTTTAATACACTAGACAAGATAAAAAAATTGGGAAAGACCATAAATTAGAGTATCAATCAATAAAAAAGGTCTTGACTTTTAAATTTAGTACATTTCATTTCCTTTTTAAAACTTTTGAGTAATTACAAGCCGACTTTTGAGAATTTGGTATTATATGAAGGGCTTATTCAACAAATTTTGTTTTAATTTGAAAAATGTCTTTGGGGCTTATGCCTCACTACCAAAACACGCCCCAAACGCCCGACGTATGCCCCGAACGCTCCCTTGAGACTGGACGTACGCCTCTTGAGACTTTCACCCCACATCATCGTCTCAGGCATTTTTGGTGCGCCTCGCCTCGAAAATGCCTTTTAAAATACTGTTTGGGACAATTGTTCATGTTTGGGCTTGGCACCTACTTTCAGCCCTTTTTCTATTTGCTCATGGTAATTTTCAACTTTCTAGCATATCATTCTGAACTCAATTACTCAAATTTAGATTTCTAGAAGCTACTTTGTGCAAAACTCAAAATTTTTTAACGAAACCAAATACCGTAGCATTGACGAGCTACTTAAAGGAATACGATAACATGATATCTATGTTCACGCACATATATATTTGGTAAGCGGAGACATGATATTCTTTTTAGGGATATTTACACAATTAGCCGGCCAAATTCATTGTTTACTTTTTTTTTCTTCTAGCTGATATATATATAGATTATTCACCGATTATACACATATTATACATGGATTGTACATAAGCGGTTGGATGGGAGGCTGTTTAGGTTAATTCTTCTTCTTTTTAACTAGACCAAAGCATAAGAATGTCTTTTAGTCTCTACATTTTCAAAATTTGTCCAATAGATCAATAGTTAGGAAACCACACCGTCGATGATACTGAGAGCTCTTTTTGATTTGTCTGTATAAGCTTAAATGTCATACTATGAGACAACGTGTCTCATAGTAAAACTCATATAAACAGGACCTGCTGTAACAACCTTTTGGAATTTGTTTTGCTGTGTTCCACCTCTGGATCATTCTTGAATTTTCTCACTTCCCCTCCCCGTCCACCCCTCTCTCTGTCTTTCTTTTTCAGTTGCAAAAAGCTGTTTGATAAATGGGGGACGATGCTGAGTACCGCTGTTTCATTGGAAACTTATCATGGTCAACATCTGATCGAGGACTAAAAGACGCATTTAGGAAGTTTGGCAATCTTCTTGATGCAAAGGTAAGGATGAGTCATTCCTTAAAATACTGTCTTACTATTCTTCTATTTGTTTGGCTTCTTTCACCCACCCCCAACTCCTATGCATACCCAATTTGTACTTCTGAGGTGCAAATTATATTTTTCACAGAGATTTTCTCAGTGTAGTGCTGTACTCCCTTCTCACGCTTAAGGGAAAATCAAAGAAAATGTGTTTTCTCCTGTGGAGTAGCAGAAGATTTTTTAAGAGCACTAAGAGGCAACTGAGCAGGAAAATAAATGTTCAACTGCATAAATAAATGTAACTACTTATCTCAACAGAAAAAGGGGTAAATGTGAGCAGCTACAAGTCATGTTGTGAGCTCTTTACTTACCAATGTTGCAGAATACATTTTGGTTTCTTTGTATCATTAAGTCTATGGCAACACTTAAGTGACTACCTCTTTGTCTCTTTCCTTTTCCTTATTTGTTTCCTTCTTTCTCATACTTTATCCGGATATATATTCTACACATGTCTACGCCTCTATCATTTGAACTCTTTTTCCGTTTGGTTCAGATTGTAGTTGACAAGTTCTCTGGCCGATCTAAAGGATTTGGTTTTGTTACATTTGATGAAAAGAAAGCAATGGAAGAAGCCATTGAAAAAATGAATGGGATGGATTTGGATGGCCGCGCTATTACTGTGGACAAAGCCCAGCCCCAACAAGGTTCAGGTAGAGAATTTGATAGTGATCGGCCCCGTGACCGAGATCGAGGTCGTGATCATGGTCGCAGTAATCGTGAATATGGAGGTGGCCGTGGATCTGGTGGTGGAGAGTGCTTTAAGTGTGGCAAGCCAGGACACTTTGCCAGAGAATGCCCAAGTGAAGAAGGTCGAGGTGGTCGGTATGGCGGCAGAGATGATAGGTATGGCGGCGGAGGTGGTGGTGGTAGATCAAGTGGCCATTATGGACCTGATAGAAATGGAGATCGTTTTGGAAGCCGCAGCAGCAGGGATGGTGGTGGACATGGGGGAGAACGATATAACCGTGATCGTTCTGGTCCATACGACCGTCGTTAATGCTTTAAGGTGCAATAGTTATTTTGGACTTTTGATGCTGTCTGATATTCGTGGAATCATTTCATTGTAGTAACTGAAATTTTAACCTGTCTGTTGCAGCTAAAGAGTTAGGCGCCAACCAAGCTGGATACTAAGGGCTTGAAGTATGTCCAATGGCATCTTCTTTCTGTGGTCTGTTAGCAGAAGTGGATCAATCTTTTGAACTCATGAAACATGGCACTTTAATCTACTGTTCTATGTCCGTAAAATGTTCAATAGTGTGGTTTGATTGGGATCTTATGCGTGCTTAATTTATGAATTTGAATATGGTCTCACACTTTTGAATGCTACTATGGCTGCTGGTTATTTGCTTTGTTCGCTTGGAAAGTAGAATACTGATGTTTGCTGCTGGAATCAATGGTTTCTTGTGTTCACAATTGCACCTCTAATTGTGTGGTGATATAGATGGGTCTGATGAATTGCCAGAATTTTGTACTGATGATAAAATTCTGAGGTTCACCAGCGTGTTTAAGTCAAATTGCGAAGCGAGAGTGAATTAGCAGTGGTTTTCCTGTTCTGTTCTCTTAGAATCTCTTAACAGTTGATGTGAGTTAAAGCGGGTAATCTATTGCATTATTCCTCCATTTAGTCAGTTTTTACTTTGCAGCTTTACAGTATTAATGATGTTAACCTTTTGACAGGCTGCCTGTGTTCAATTGACCTTTTTTGGGTACATGATTGGGTCTCTTTGCTAGTTGGTCCAGTTAAACATAATTAATTTGAGAAAGCATTTTGGACAGCGACAATCCTTCTACAAGTAATTACACCACTAATTGCTCTTATGTTCTGCAAGGATTACCGGAGGACGAGTTAGTTTCCTCTAAGATGGCAAGTTATTAGTTACTCTTGAGTTCAGCAACTGAGGTCCATTTATTTTGTTCTGGTTTTGATTTTCCTCCTCCATGGAGAAGGTTCTTGTTTGTCGTCGTGGTTTCCACATTTGAGACCCAGACGATTGTCTCTTTGCTTCAAAGTCGGGCTTCATTGCCATCTCAGCCTGTGATTCTTGGTATCTCTCCTGTAATGGTTCTGCTTTCTAATTCGGCTGGAGAGCATGGCCTATTTGTTACACAAGGGTTCTGAAGGGGGATGTGGCTATCTGGATATTCAGTACTTCATCTGTGTTCTCATTTTGGCCCGGGGGTGGGGTTGGGGGAGGGGGGTGGTTGCAAATTGGCGCATTTACTCCTCTTCTTAGAAGCATCATAGAATTCTATATCTTGTTTCACTTTCTTACTGGGAACCCATTTCTGCAGGCAGATCAAAGACAGCCTTTAAGGTTCTTAATGCTGAGCATATTGTTTTTTCCAAAATTATGGGTTCAAACCTAATTTTTTTTTGAGGTTGTAGTAATCTTTCACATATCTATGTTCTGAGTCGAAATTCTGAGTTGTTGAATCCATTGGATACGGAGTGGTATCCCCACTGATCATCTCACAGTGGCTTCTGATCCCTTTCCTGAATACTTACACTCTTATGTACTTAAAGCCATATGTAATAAATATGAGACACTATGGCAATCTTTACTTTCCATTTTTATATTTTGGTCCATGTCATTTCTTGTGCATATCTTTGTTTTATTTCTGCTGTTCGCAACAAAGGAAGAATTGAGAAACATATGGAGAAGATGAAGCAAGGTTGGTCGTTGTTTCCTTTGTGATTTTAACCTGTGTCACACCTTTCAAAATAAATGCCTTGATCTTCTGATATAGTAACACCATTTTTGTGTCATGAAATTGACAATTTTCGACTTGTTCTTCAGAGTTGTATGTTAGTACTGTTTCACTGCGGCTTCTTTCAGTTGTGATATCTGTCTCTGTTCTGGATCACGAAATGGTTTTGTTTTTGTTGTTTCGCTGATGTCCTTTGGCTGACATGGTAACTTCAATGGATACATATGGCTGTTCTCTTTTGCATCCCCATGTTGGGGAATTCACTCTGGTCTATAGTATAAGCTCTTTTTAATCGAGTTAAAATGCTTGGGAGGTCGTCAATTAGGGAAGCAAATCGTAAAAATTGCATGGGGCGCCTTATTTGGTCGCTCCCATTTAACCTATACCTATTTTCTTTTTAAACTTTTATCTTGTACCCATTTTTTAAATAACTTCAGCCCCTTTCGCCTCCTCCTTTGTTTCTGCCATTTTTGAGTTGCCTAACACACTTCATTTTAACTGCGCCTTGTTAGTGTTTAGAGACATAAAGGTACGGTTCAGGATTTCAAGGCTGTGAGTTGTTTGTAATTATGTAGATATAATACTATAATATAAAAATTTAAATTAAAGATAATGAATTTTTGATCGAACTCAACAGACAATGAATTGGAGTTTGGTTGTAGGGTGAAGAAAATGAAGAGAGAGAGAGAATGGACATATGATTTATGATTGTTTGATGCGTTTGAGACAAAGATCAAATAGAATGTGGGGATTTTGACAATTACAAAAATAAAAGCTTCAGCTCTCGTCAGTTACCAAAACAAGAACTTCAATTTTAGAGTTGAAATTTGTCAGTTACAGAAACAAGTACTTCAGCTCTACGTCAGTTACAAAACAAAAATCTTAACTCTAGAGCTGAAGTTTGCTAGTTACAAAAATAAAAACTTAAGCAATTATAAACAAAAATTTCAGTAAATAGAGAACAAAACTTTAGTAGCTTAAGTTTAGCAATTACAAATAAAAACTTCAGCACACTTGTTATTTCATGCACGTCTACTAGAATGCAAAGTTTTGTGTGATTGTCTTTACTACTTTAGTTCCGTATGTTGACGTGATGTGAAAAAATGGGTACACTTTTAATTTTTTTTTTACAAGGCGAGCACAAATTAAAACGTGACACAAAAAGTGGGTATAGATGCAAATGCCCCTAGCAAATCTCCATTCTCATTCCTTTTCATTTTTTAGGGGTGATATGATGGTAAATGTGTAATACTAATGGTTCTTGAACAGTGGTCTTCTCCTGCAGCATATTGTTCAGTTCCCCGCTTTAGTACCACTTATGGAGAGATACTAATTTATATAGCCGGTTGTTGTGTCACACTTTCGACCATCTTTAGAAGTCGGAGAAAAGAGGAAAAATGGGTGATTAATGGCAGGTTTAAGTTGGTGTCAAGGGGACGGGGCTACGTCGTGCACTTCCTGGAAATATGCTGTAGGTATTAAGTCTGCCGTTCTATTAACTTGTGTAGTCTTTTTAGATAGATTTAGTTTTAATTTCACCCATTTGAATTTGGACCGGGGCAAGCTCTTCTATTTTAGTTTCATGGTTTCCCTTGGCTATGTGGTTCATCCACGGGAGAGATCGAGCTTTAAGAAATAGTAAACGGTCTTATCAATACAAAAATGTATAACTTTTCAGGATTCAATTGTCCCGCGCCCATATTCATTACCGTAGGAAGGTAGAAGCATACAAATACTGTAATGTGCTTCTTCATAGATATCTTTAATATACTACTGTGAAAAAAAACATGTGCGGGTTGTTAATTTTGAGAACATAATTGTATCTTTTTCCAATATAACTCGGAAGAGAGGAGCATACACAATAAAATGTTGTGCAACGCGAGAAATTATTACAATCAACTGAAATTGACCATTCAGGGAACTACTTGATCTTACGTTCCAGATGGCTCGAACGTTGCAATTTGTCTCTCCTCTTGCATCTCACAAGTTTTTAGCTATTGGCTAAACTTCATAGTAAATAGAAAAAGAATTCGATTACTACAAGTGAAAACGGCACGGGCTAGCCAGTTTTCAGATTGTTAATTGGAAAATAGTCAGTGTTTGCAAAGTCATTCAAAATTAACTATTTTTTTGCTGCAATATGAAAAGTTCTAGCATCATATACTGGAGATTGGTGCACCTATGTATGAACTTCCAGCATATTATGCTAGACTAGTATATTATGCTAGAACTCCAATCACTACAAGAAGTAGGGGCTACAACTACATTTTTTTGATGAATTTATAATAAGTGTCAGAATTTGAATATTTTTGTGACATTTATTAAAAAATGTTGCTAATATAATGACATTCGATAAAAAAACGTGAGGAGTTTATGACATTTTGATTTAAATGACGCTATATTAATAAGCATTACCGAAAATTAAAATTAAAGAAATGAACTTTTACCATACTCTTAAAGAAATAAACTTTTAAATATGTGAAAAAAATAAATTAAAGCAAACGGCTGCTCCAATGATATAATTATTCTAGGCTACCATACTCTACTACGGGTTTACTCTACTACGGCGGCTCCATTGTTTTCCTTCTGTTGCTTCTTCTTTGCCTTTGATACTGTGGTAGACGAAAAGGATTGAAAAAGTAAAGTTGCGACTTGGGACACGATCGGTAGAGTTCAAATTCTTACGTATGATATATTATATAAAATTAAGAGAAGAATTCTGTCTCTTTCCACTAACTCGAATATGAAGTATTTCGATATCTCTTTCTCTACTACAATCGGGTATCATCGTGATTATTATCAACACTTCGTTTATTGATAATTATAAAATTAAGTTTAGTAATTTTAAGTTTTTATAGTGTGTAGCTTTGCTGATATTCTTTTTCTGCCTAAAATTGGTGCTTTATTGAATTTTTTCTACTTTTGTGCAGCTTTTTCATATCTTCATATAATGTACTAGTTTGGAGTGCTTGTTGGAAGGTAAAGATTTTTTTCCCGATTTTCTAAGTAAATTTTATTTATTTTTGATAAAGCATTAAGTTAATTTTATTTGATTTTCCATCTTGCTTTAGAGTAAGAAATTTATTATCTAATTTTAATGGAGAGTAATGAATATTATCAGATTTTTCATTAAAAGAAGTTCAAATGGTTGATTGTTGGCTAATAGGTCCCAATTGAATGATTTATTATTGGTGTCAATTTCTTGGAGTGAGGAATGTGGATATGAGGTAACGCTTATTTCAATTATGATACTGATTTTAAGCAGGATACAAATATTTTGTGATCATACTTAGCATTTGACAAGCTGATGAGTTTTGCTTGATAATGGAGTTTAGATGAAACTGGCTATGCATGTATTTTTAGTTTTACCTCTATTTAGTCTTGTTATAATTTTTTTATATTTTTAAGTTATATATGATATAGTATCAAGTATGTCCCATTCAAACATGTTTTGTGTCTCGCAAGGTTTGCACTACATAGAGCCAATATAGATGTATGTTGGTCTTGGGGCTCCATGTTTATTTCTTGTATTATTAACTTCTGCTGTGTGATTATAATGTGCTCCTTAACAGTAGTCGCTAAGGTTAGGATTGTTGTTTCCAATATCACCAAATTCAATACTCCACCAACTTTTACCAACTTATTTAATATTTGAACTATTGTGCATCTCTGTGTCAAATCAATGATAATATTGGTATTCTCCTTGGTTTCTTTTAGACAAAATAGTATGTAACTAATTTTTGTAGTTTTTATTTGGGTTTTATGAGTTAGATTCATTTGTTATTTTATCTTGAATAGGAGATAATTCACTTAGAAAGATAAGTATTGGACTATGATAACATACCACAACTTAAGCGAATAGCTGTTATCTTTGATTAATTCCTACTGCTAGTTTATAGAGGTTCCAATTTCCTTATATTCTTTCATGGAATTTATGACTTAAAGTTAGAATTCTGCTATAGATTGTGGTATTAGTCATCATTTGATCATTATCTCGGACAATCTTGTTCTCTTAATTCAGGAGATTATCAAATGGGAAGGTACACAAGCGACTTGGAGAGGAAGCTCCTAAAAGAAAATAGCATAAGGAATGGAAAAAAGAGCGGAAGAAAGTGAAAGAGATCTTTTTCTCCAATATCAGTTTGAATCCGGTATTGTTTAATTGTAAAGATGTACAACTATTTACAATTTTATTCTTGGAATGAATTAGAGAGATCTTTTGTTTTCTATAATTTGAACTTTGGTGATGATTTTCTGTGAATGAAATAAAGTTTTAATTACTACATTACATGATATGTTGCAAAAATATCAAATGAGCATTTCAATTTTGACATTAATGGGTGTGTTACATAAGTGTCACTAGTCACTCAAATTTCCCGACACTTTGTCTTAAACAGAATAAGCTATAAACTATTTATTTACCGACAATATTTTAAATGTTAGAAAATTTAACGTGACGTTTCAAAAGAGTCATGAAATAAATGTCATAAATTATTTACCAACATTAATATAAATGTCGGAAAATTCCCGACATTAAAATTTTACGACATTTGACTAAGTGTAAAATAAATGTCGGTAAGTAATTTTATGACATTTATGACACTTAATACGACATTTATTAATTGTCGTCGTAGCCCTTGTTTCTTGTAGTGAATATATTATGCTAGAATAATTTTCGGATTTTAAACAATATTTTTATTTAAATTTATCTTTATATGAGAAGTGCTAAAATTCGATTACATGAAAAATGGCTAGAATAGAGTGAATTACAAAAATTTACATGGCGTGCCCCCCTCCCCCCTCCACCTCCCCCCAAAGGACTTGTCTTGGCAAAATATTCACATTTTGAGTGATATTTGGAAAACACCCCTGCTTTACACTTTGACACCATTATTCTTCAATTTTAAATTCTTGCTTAGCGGTGAAAAATAGAAGTTGATGATCAATTATTGTTGAAATTATTTAAATGTTTGATAATTTATACTTAAATTTATAGTTCAAAAAATGATTATGCGGTAAAAATCTCAGAACTCCATGTTTAGACCTTAGAAAGTGTCGAAGACAAATTACATCTTTTTAATTTGGTATTATTTGATTAAATTGATGGTTGGAGATTGTTTATGTTGATATTTGAAAGCTTTGTTGAGATAGCAAATTTAAAGTGGTTTGATCGAAGTTACAAATTCGAAGAACACTTTGTTAAAATAATCCAACAAAGATATGCCAATGAAATAGATTTTGATGAACAACTTATCTGATAGGTAGAGTAAATATAACATAACTCCTACCAATCCGGTAGAGAAATCTCCGAAGAGCAAAAGTATGATAATTAGGTACATTTCGATGAATATATTTAACCCAGTAGAGAAAAACTGGAAGAGCTGTGTGTGGGCCCAGGAGCAATTTTTTCAATACCGTAAAATTTGAGGACCTTCAACTATCAATCTCCGAGTAAATTAAGTAGTAATCAAGCTTGCTTTGGAACCAAAAAGGAAATTATACTTACGTTACATTTTCAATGAATATTGCGGGTAGGAACTAAGGTAGGAAGAAAAGAAAGTATTTGAACTCATTATAAAGCGCATAAGCTAGAGGCAAACATTAGACGTTTCACGATGCTTTTTATTCGTTAAAATAGCACGGGCTAGTTAATTTTCAAACGGATCATTCAAAAATAGTTAATATTTGCCAAAGTTATTACAAAATAGCCACTATTTTACTGCAACAGAAATCGATTCAGCATAATATACTGGAGTTCAATGCACCTGTGTCTGAACTTCCAAACATATTATGTTGGACCGATATACTTTACTGGTTCCAATATACTCTGTTGATACTCCAGTATATTATAGCAAAGTATACTGAAACCCCCAACTCAAGTATATTATATTGGACTTTTCAAAATTGTGAACATTGTTTTTGTTTAGATATATCTTTACATGAAAAACGGCTAAAATTCGACGACTTTTGAAATTGTAGTTATTTTTGAATTTCTCCCCTTTTATTCAATGCTCGACAAAGCTTATCCATCGTACACTCTTTTCTTCTATGTTTGGTGGAGCTATTCCTCGGTGAAAGCCGAGTATAACAAGATACTTTTTCCTTCCAAAGCGAAATAATCAATTCTCTAGCTTATTAGGCTCAAATCTACCTAGCTCGATTTTGCTTTTCTTCCCAAACACAAAAGGCTTGGCTTTGCAAAATTTGACAGACCACAATTTTATGTATTCCATTGACTATCAAAATTCCCAGTGAATTCAGAGGAATGCTTCGATAAAAATTATTTGTTCTTGCCTATCGCTACTAGGTTTTTCCAAATTAGTCTCGCACATACTTATCTATATTATTTTAAATGTGAAAAGTTAAATTACTATATTGCACTTCCTATTAATATAATAAATATCATGTATATAATTAATAAAAAAGATGTAATGCATACGAAGAGAAGCAAAAGTTTAGCTTTCAAAGAAAAGCATAGCTTACACTGAAACAACTTACAAGATTATTTAAAACTTAAATTATATGCTGCATTATTTCATGTTACTATTGTGCTTCACTTCCATATGATCAACTGCAATTTATATTCATGATTGGAGTGTTGATACAACTGCATCATTCTCTTCACTTCAGTTAATTTGCTTTTTGTCCCTTTCTTTGCACTAATTTTTCTAAAGAAAATTCACCAAGTCATTAGGTTGGTTGTCGTGTGCATATATAGTTTATTGACTACAATAATGAAAGATTAGAAAGTAAGAAAGTAGAGAAAACACATGTTAAATTTAATTGTTTATGTGAAATAGCGGATGATGAATTAAAATATTTGACCAGAATGTGCTTTAGAAGTGATATAGTGGAGTTCAAACTGTTTTAGCCTTTTAACTTTGATATATTGCATCATTAATTAGACATATTAGTATGGCTCTTATTTGGCTTTAAACCATAAAAATATTGTTTATATTTTATGTCTTTAGTATACATGTAGATACACTAGAAAAGCATAATTAGATATTTACGCTTTCGGTTAGTAGTTAAAATATAGCAGAGAATGTTTTCTAGTGTGACATTGCTGGCAACTTTAATTTCTCAGATATTGATTTTTGACTTATTTTTGCTACCAAATAAAAATTTGTCCCAAAAATTTAAATTTCTTCCATAAAAATAATTGTTATCCGAAGAATTTTATTTCTCCAGTTAAAAGAAGGGTATTCTTTCAAGTTCGTTTAGAAATAATTTCATGTAAATTTATATATTGACATATAAATAAAGCAATAATGCGATATTATATTATATCTCACAACATAGTAACTTACATGACCAACTTTACGCTTTCAAGATGGATATTAATGTTTATAACAAAAGTCCTCGTCATGATAGAGCCATCGAAATAGATGCAAGAAATATTGTCTATAAGAAAGTATTAGGACAACTTTATTTTATGTTTGTGTCTTGTAAAATTAAGATCAAACAAAATCACACGTATCTAATTAAACTTTATTTTTTCATCTTTATAAATTTAGACAATATGCAATCATCTTAATCTCGACAAATAAGTCACTATAAGACCATCCACACTGATCATTCACATAAACTTGTATATTATTATTTCATGTATAATTCTTTACTCAAAATTTTATTTTAATAATATTAATACTATTTTACAAAATCATGTACTTCATGACATACACGTGCAACACAAGTCTCGCACATACTCATAATTCAGAAAATAAGAAAGTGCATTTAGAGCTAGCTGTGTTAAACTATATTGGCGTCCAGAAAAAAGCCACAATAAGACCCATCACTACCACAACATGGTCACTCAGGAAAGAGCATTATAATAGCCAGCAAATGCATGACGAATATACATAGTGTTGTGAGAGCAAAAATCTAATAGTAACTGATAAGGAAACTAATATCATATCAAAACAACTCTTGAACATATTATGAGACAGTGAGATTTCACCTTATCGTCTAATATACAAACTTCTTGATTAGGTATATCCAGCACAAACAACCTGTGATCTCCGAAGACCAAAATCTCGCGTGACTGCAGCTTGAATCCTGTCCGTAAGCCACATGGTATTATCAGTCCTGCTTTGTAATCCAATACCCGAGAGATTGTTTGAAACAAACATCAACATGAAAGGAATAATAATTCGAGCACAGCATTTGATATCACACTCAAAAGGTACAAACTCTGACACAATATTTCCTTGGGGGTGCTTTGAACTTCCTGAGAAAGTAAGTCTCATAGTATTCAATGCTTTTGAATCGACCTTCAAATTAAAGACCACAGGCACAAGTGACAACATGGTATTAGGGCACTTTTGAATCGTATCTCACAGCTAAAATATTGTTTTGAAACAGGGAAAGGACTTAACAGCCAAACACTACCATTCGCCACAGCCATATTATATCAGTTTGATTGCACCATTGCAAACTGAAATTTAGACATACTGTGTAGCATCCATGAAAACCGCACATCATACCTCCGTTCCGGGATGTTGCAGTCGAGTTAGTTGCCATTGCTAACTGATATTTGGCGTCAGCATTCACGGAAACCACACAAGCACTAGTAAAGAATGTTGCATGCAGGCAAGAACATATGAATACGACAAGGATATATAAGGCTCACCAACTGTCCAGAATAAATTCAGAAGATCCTTGCAAACACTCCTTCACACACAACCTCTTATTTGGTTGAATAATGAAGTCATTGATGGACATCATTAACGAAACAATTTTCAAACAGAAAGATGCTTCATCATTACATTAGTGTAGACGGGGAAAAAGAAAATACTACAATCCTCTACAATACCTCCACACCAGACAAGAGGGGTTGCTCTGATGGTAAGCAACCCTCACTTCCAACCGAGAGGTTGTAAGTTCGAGTCTCCCCAAGAGCAAGGTGGGAAGTTCTTGGAGGGAAGGATGCCGGGGGTCCCCCAGGGTAGGGGTAAGGTCTACGTACACACTACCCTCCCCAGACCCCACTACATGGGATTATACTGGGTTGTTGTTGTTGTTGTTGTTGTTCTGCTATCCATAGCGACCACACATGTGAACATCAGTTCCACAATCTCGAATTCGATTAATAGAATCTATCCTGACTTTCAAGTAGCGCTTGATTGAAGGATGAACCCCGAATCCGTACTTTCCGGTACTATGCCTACTCCCCTTGCCTCTTTCAAGTGGGTTGAACTCTTTCTAAGGCAAAAGGCCAAGTGTGTGCCACGAGTGCTCTGTCTTCGAAAAGGCAGAATGCTGTTATAGAATCCGCTATTCAATAAGCTTTGTATTCTAACCAAATGCCGTGGGGCAATAAGGGGTGCTTTATCTAAACTAGGCAGGAGAACTTGGCTAACTTTCCTAGAAGGCAACCTTTTGTGCGAGTTAGGCGCAAATCATGGGTTCAAACCTTTCCATAAACAGAAGCTTAGCATTCAACTGGAGATAGAGAGCAGGCCTATTATCCACAAAGTTTTAGACCTTGCACCACTGGCCCTCGAGAACTCAATTATCACGGCCACCATTCCAAACTGACACCATATGCACGCAGTCTGCTGTATCCATAAAGACCACAAAAGCGAATAGCAAATAGTGAAGAGCATTATGTTGCAGCAGTAAAAGAAATCATATATAGACATCAATGATGGAAGAAATATCCAATGCAAAAGTTGAATTATCAATAAATTGGAGTAGACAGAGAAGAAAGATGTACATAGTCTGCATACATGGATATCTCACATGTCAATCAGAACCTTCCCAATGGTTTCCAAGTGGATTACCATTGCAAAGTGATTTCTTGAGTTGTAGTCTGCAGCATCCATGAAAACCCAGTAGCATTGGCTAACAACCAGATTATTACACTGTAAACAGTCATGGGGTATCAGCTGTTTTTTTGACGATATATAATGGGTCATCAACCATTTAGAAAACAAGTTCACATGATTCTCAGACACACACATCAATACAAACTTATAGTTGAACATCGAGTTGGAAACCATTTATAGACATCAAGAACGGACCAATATTCCAGTGCGAAGATGGATCATCACAATATTGTAGCAGATGTACAACAGACTGTATTTCCTCAAATCATCAAAAGCACTGGTGGATCCTTTTTCGCTGAAGAAGCACGAAAATAAGTTGTTACCGCCATTTCTAATTTCCCATTGCATGATAAGCGATAACACCGACTGAAACTTCTCTACTATAATCAATCCGACAACACAAGCACTAATCCATCTTGAGACATTTTATCCAGCAGCAACGTAATTCCTGATAAGTGATATTTGGTGTGTTTGGTATGAAGGAAAATGTTTTCCATGGAAAATGTTTTCTATGTTTGGTTAGAGAGTAAAAAATAGTTTTTTTAGAAAAATATTTTTTTTGCAACTCTCCTACCCCTCCCCCTCCCCCCCCACCTCCCCCAACCCTCTCCTTCCCGAAGTCTCTAAAAATTGACACAATCTAAAGGAACTAATGTGATGCTTTACTTTTTAACGCAAAAATTGTGTATTTTCGAATCGGTAAATTTATAATTTCTAAACCCGTAAACTTCCGAACTCATAATTTTGGAACTTGTAAAATATTGAGCCTTTAAATGATAAAAAATAAAATTAAAAACTGAAAAATATATTTTAAAACTTTTTTGGAGGGGGGTGGGGCGGGGGGGGGGGGGGGGGGCGGGGGCAGTAAATCGAAAAAAAAATTTAAATTAAAAAAATAAAAAGTAATTTTTTTTTGTGCGGGGGAGGGGGTGGGGTGGGTGGTGCAGAAAAATAAGAAAAAACAGAAATTTAAAATTATAAAAAAAAAATTAAGGTAAAAGAAATTTTTTTTTGCGGGGTGGGGTAGAGGGGTAGTAGGGTGGATGGTAACGGAAAAATTGAAATTTTTCTAAAAAAATCTATTTTTTGGAGAGGGAGCGGGGTGGGTTGGTGAGGGTGAGAATGGTTGAGAAGGAGCTTTGGAAAATGTTTTCCCTTCTTTTGATAAGGAAAATATTTTCCTCCAATTGGAGGAAAATGAATTGATAAGGAAAATATTTTCCAAAACATTTAAGCCAACCAAACATGGAAAAATTGAAAAACATTTTCCATTCATACCAAACACACCCATTAACTTTAATCAAACATGACAAAGAGATGGCCAAAAACCACTGACAGATTTAGGAAGGAGATTCTCTATTAAAAAATAGCTCAAAACATATATATAAGGCAGACATTCAAAGGCAACTCCAGAGAACATTGCTACTGATTAAACACCAGAGAGAGACTGGTAGCACACTTGACACATTCTCTCCTCAGTCCGAGCTTGGGACCAGCTGATGACACGCGGAGATACAACGGTCACCTAAGCACAAATTGTCGCAACAAGTAAATCAAAACACAAAAGGAAACACAAGAACCATTGCTGGGGTCAAGGCACGACAAAATCATATTAAACAAACAAAACAGACTCAATGAAGATAATTAACCTCGTCCAAAAAACAGCCGAGAAAACAACCTGGAAATATGATGGATTATACAAATAGGAAATGAATACTGTGAGGAACAGACTGGGCAGTGACCTATAGGTTGAAAGGAACTGTTGCGAGTGCATTTGGGTCAATGACTGTACTTAGGGATACAAAGTGAGAGGCAGAGAACTACCTAGGAGAGGAACTAGGTTAAATTCATGACTCAATCGCAAAACAAACAAAGAAATTGAAACGATAGGCAATGACCTTCTAGATCACGTTCATAACCGAACGAAATGGACGACAAATTCACACACGTCAAAATCGAGATTCAATATCATGGCGCTAGAATACTGCTGCAAATGTTACATTTTTGGCACTGTTGATTTCTATATAACATACTAATACAAAGCTACTAATTAGGCACACCTCCAGAACGAGACAACGCAAGGACCTCCAACGAGCAAAAGCTCACATGGCAAAATGTATCCGATCCTAACTTAGACGAGCCTCACAGATATTAAGACACATGGTTATCAGGTGACTTCCAAATTCTATATCTCACAACTGAGATTTGTTTGGAACAGGTATCTACATGAAAGGAATAATCAGTCAAATGTTACATGAAAGGTATTTATATCAGACTCAAGGTACAACCTATGACACAATATTTTCATAGATATGGGTTGACCTTCCTGAGGCAATAAGCCTCGTGGTATTCAACGCATGCTTTTGGATCGACCTTCAAAGCCCAAAAAGCGGGAAGTGACAGCATGTCAAATGATATTAAGGGGCTTTTGAATCCACTTTTCTATCTCACAGCTAAAGTATTGTCTGAAACAGGAACTTACATGAAAGGACTTCACAGCAAAACATTACCATCCACAGCATTCTACATCAGTTTGATTACACAATTGCAGACTGACACTTGAGCATTATCTGCAACGTCATCGGACTTCACAGCAAAACATTACCATCCACAGCACTCTACATCAGTTTAATTACACAATTGCAGACTGACACTTGAGCATTATCTGACACTTGAGCATTATCTGCAACGTCATCGGAAACCCCCCACACACATGACACCTCGTTATCAGGATTGCCATGGAGTTGATTCCCATTGCAGATTGATATTTGGATGTGCTCTGCAGCATTCACAAAAATCACACAAGCTGACGAAGCCACCAAGCAATAGTAAAGAATACTATGTTTCAGGCAGGCAAGAACTTCTTAAAGATGATGAGAATACACAAGGATCACCAACTTTCCAGATAATAAATTCTTAAGACGCTTGAATACACAATTTGGGGCCTGGCTAAACGCGAACCTCTTATTTAGTTGAATGTTGAGTTGGAAGTCACTCAGAGACATCAAGGAGAAGTTTTCCACTGCAAGGGTGTATCATCATTGCATTGGAGTAGACGTGAAAAGAAAAAAAGGACTACAATCCCTCCAATACTGGAAATTTGGATGCAGTCTGCAAGCGTCCATAGAGACCGCACACATCAATATCGTTTTCCCAATGTTGCCATGATGACAAGTTTGACCACCATTGCAAACTGATATTTGCACTGGTCTTGCAGCATCCATGAAAAGCTCACAAGCAAATAGTGAAGAGTTCATGTTGTGCAGCAGTGAATGGAAGCATTTCTAGACATCAATAATGAACCAAATCTCCAATGCAAAGGTGTATCATCACTAAAATGGAGCGGACATGGAAGGAAAAACAAGCTTAGTCTGCACCGCATTGAAACCTCACAGGTCAAATCAGAAACTTCATCCATGAAAATCTATTAAGATGCCATCTACACCATCCATGAAAATCTAGTAGCAATAGCAAACAGTGAAAGAGTATCATACTGCAACCAAATCTCCAATGCAAAGGTGGATCATCACTAAAATGGAGCGGACATGGAAGGAAAACAAGCTCGGAAGGTAGTCTGCACCGCATTGAAACCTCACATGTCAAATCAGAAACTTCAATGGTCCACTATTAAGATGCCGTCTACATCATCCATGAAAATCTAGTAGCAATAGCAAACAGTGAAAGAGTATTATACTGCAACCAGGGAAGGAGAGGGATGGAATATCGGCTGTTTTTTGAGGATATATACCGGGTAAGTAGAAAGCACATACTGAAACTGCATATCCATATACTGCCGGGCAAAGCACTAAACTCTAATACTGCGCTAGGAGCCATCAATAACGAATCAATATGATCTTCAATAAATCGCAGCAGATGTGAGACAGACTGCAATCCCTTATATCATCAAAAACATTGGTGAAATTCTTCTAACTGAATATCAAAATTTCTAATTACCAATTGCACGATAAGCGAGCACAACTGCCTGAAACTTCTCAGCCGACTTGCCAATACAAGCTGATAACACATCTTGAGGCCTTTTATAGCCACGCTTTCTTGATAAGTAACATTAACTGTAATCAGACACGACCACAAAGATAAACAACAATGACAGATTTAAAGAAGCACATGTTCCCATCCTAATTGCTCAAGATAAATAACAAGAAACACTCAAAAAAAGCTCCAGAAATCATTTGCATGAACAAAAAAGGGACAACTATAATTGCACACTTGACACCTTCCCTCCTCCTTATTCCGGGCTTGGGACCGGCTGATTTGACAGGCGGAGTTACAAGGGTCACCTAATTACCTAAACAACAACTAGCAACAGGTAGACCAAAACCACAGGAGAAACACAAGGAGAAACCACAGTTGGTATCATGACAAGACAAGCCAAGATCATATGTTGAACAAATAAAACAGACTTCAACAAAATGCATCACTCAAGACGAACAATCTGGAAATAAGTTTGGATTTACACAAACAGAAATGAAGACTGGGAGGAACAGACCGGGTAGCAACCTCCTAATTAAAAAAGGAACAAATTGACGGAATTGTTGAAGAATGGATACAGATCTACGACTGTACTTAGGATACAAAGTGAGAGACACATGTCTACCTAGGAGAGAATATAGGATAGATTGACGATTCAATCACTAAACAAGAAAAAAAGAACTGAACCAATAAGACTTAGACTTGGCAATGACCTTCCAAGTAAAATTCATAACTCAAGGAATTGAAGGACAAAATCACACAAGTCAAAATGGAAATTCAAGGTCTTTGTGCTAGAATAATGTTGCAAATTCCATTATCCTAGAAAATTCTCACAACTTAAATTAGAGGTTGAAACAGACTCATGGTGCTGGAATACTGCAAACCATTCTGTGATAATGCAGCAGAACAAATACTTAGCTCCTTATGACTCCATGTAAGATTGAAAAGGGATTTGTTTTTTTTCACTTATAAGCTTTATAATACAATTACCTCATTCTCACAAAAAAGATAATGAGGCAGTGGATACACTCCTCACCCCACCCCCAAAAGAAAATCTCATCCTACAAAACAATGATGGAACCTCACCCGCCATAGAAAAATCTCATCTAGCCAAGTGACAAAAGCAAACTCTTCCTCGAGACTCTCGCAAAGCCGAAACTCCAAAGGACTACTTCCACATCAAAAAACCTTGTTTAAAGCAACAAAATCAATTCACAACACCTCACTCTAGTGTAAGCAGGAATCAAAAACAAGTTGCAGGTACAAATTCCATAGTGCCTGCTGATAGCCCATTACAATGTCAACATTCTCAAACGAATATAAAATCACATATGTGTTCGACCGCGTCATTGAATATCAAATGATATGAGAACCTATAAGCTGGGCGTCCATGTTCCTTTTTCCCTTTTGATGAAGGAAGGTATCTCTCCTATAAGGCTGGGGGGATCCTTCCACACAGAAGATATAATAAGACTCACTCAGATCAAAAAGCTCAATTGACAGCACATATGCTTAGACCGCATTGCATACACTCCCTGAGAAAAATCACATGGTATCACGTCCCTCTCTAGTTCCATCCTCTAATCTCACAGTAAAAGACTTTTATAAAAGCAGCTACGCGAGAGAAATGATTATCCAAACACCGGTTGCACTAACAAACCCAACCTAACATGGAATGCACTTCAAATTTCCTAAACAAGCCATAAAGACTTTACCCTGCCCATCTAGGATCCGAATCGTTCAGGCAAAAATAGCAGATATGATAGGACAGTTCCTCCAAAGAAAAGCCAGCAGATGTTGAAAAGCAGAGTCCCCGGACTATAATACAGGTGGTTGCTTTGTTTGATTTTTCCTTTACCATCTCATTCCTCCAAAAGGGGAAGAAAAAAGACCGAGCAGTAAGATATTGCTCACTGGAAACCCTGCAACAAAATCCACATCAGCCCATTATAGCATAATATTGCGAAAGCCAGTCAACATCCACCAGTCCTTAACAGGATTGTCTTCTACAGAAAGCTGACGTATAGAAAAACATTTGTGAAAGCTAAAGCCAAGAACAAAATGTAAAAGCTTCAGTCAGAAAATAACGAGGTATCATGCAATCTGAAAGAGAGAATCATGCAACGGAAGAGACCACAAGAATCCCAAATTTTGCAACATATGTACTAGTACATAACCACCCTTTGGGGTCAGGTTAAAGATAGGATAACATCACATCAGCAAAAATTGAAATCTCGACATCATTAACAAGAACAAAAAATCCACACTGCTGTATGACCCGGTGACTGCACAGAAGAAAGGCCCGGTTAAATACATAGTTGGCCAAACCATACCACCGAAGAATCATCAGAGATGCCAAAGACACATGACGAAAAAAGCCTTTTCCTTGATAACCTTCGCATTCACATACAAAAATAAAAAAAAGAGAGTACATGACCTTTTCTACAGGATGTGAGCCAGGTTTTTTTACAGGTACTATTGATCAGTTTCAGATTAGTGAATCGAGCTCTTTCTGGGGCAAACGCAGTTCAAATGGTAATGTGTTCATGGAGAAAAAAGTTTGGAGGGGCTCTTTTACAGATAGCGTCTACAATAGCTAACAGTTTGAAGCAAGTCTTCAAATGAATGAACATACAAAACATAATAAGCAAGAGAGAGAGAGAGAGAGAGAGAGAGAGAGAGAGAGAGAGAGAGAGATCTACCTAATTGAATAGTTTGAAACAAATGAACTCATACAAAACTCTAAGCACTAAAACCCCTCTGCTTCCTCGTGAAGACATTGATTGATTGATCAGAGTCTACGAGATCTAAGATGTTCCTCTCTTCCAGTTAAAGCAGCCATCACTATGATTACAGAATGAAACTGAACTTAAAATCGGAATACCATAAAAGCCTAAAGAAACGCAAATTGACGAACAAGGCCACGCCATCAGGAAAGAATTCACTGCTCTAAGACCCAACAGCAGCAAGCACAGAAAGAAGGAAGAGCTTAGTGCAAATCTCGTGAACCCATACCACCTTGGAAATTACTAGAGATGCCAGATAAAAAATTGAAAACGCCCTTTTCTCGAAGCCTGAAATATCCAGATTGCAGTGCAAGCACCAAAAGAAAACCAAGAGACAGTGTGCACACAATATGTAACAGCAACCTTTGAAATCCCAAATATAATCCTCTATTACGGTCACCATGTGCTATACAACAAACAAAACCAAGCTGGCGCGACAAGCAGAAAAGATGGAATTGCGTAGCAAGTACACCAAAAGAAGAGTAACACTTATATGTGATCTCATATCATCGATGAACATAAGCATCTGACTTGAACTAAAAATGGCAGCAGAATACACTATGCACACTTGTGAAAAGATTTTAACTTAGTTGGGAACTTCCATATAACACCAGTTTTGATAAAAGGTTAATTCGATACCTACAGTCAAAGACCTGGGAACTTGCCCTTATATCCTTCATAACTGACGCCATACCTAGGTATGGGACCGAACAAGATCACTAGATATCAGGGTAAAAGAAGTTGATGCAAGGAAAAAACCAATATTAGCATCAAAATCAGCAAATTAGATGAAAGTCAAGATATGAAATCCAAGTACATGATAGCTCCACATTGGGGTTTTGCCCTGCATGTGACACATTCGGTACAATCAAGGAGGGACTCACTCACCATGAAGATCCAAGTCAGCATGGTAGCGTTATTGCTAGTTCAGCTTGTATTCTGATTCAATAAGAAGTTTTGTGAAGTTCCAGGGGAGTGGATAGCTCAGGCAGTGTGGCAAAACAGTGTCCACCAGTGCGCACAAATAGAAGAAGAAGCTCATGTAACTGCTGTCCATTGTTGCAACTCCAAATAGAACTGGAATTTGATGCTAACATAGAAACACCATTTCCGATCATCAAGGGAAAAATAAACACAGTACTAATTGCATAGTGGAGTCTCACAACAAAACCATCTGAACCAACCCAAAATCTAACAGCATGCTTCATTCCCCAAATATTGCACCAAGATGGATCTCACCAGCTTTCAATTTCATCAGAGTCCCACATGCCGTAATACACAAGAAAACGGTCAAGGATGAGAACAACAAAATAAACTACACATGGAAGGAAAGCAAAGATAAGAACATTGAGAAACCAATGTAACTAGAGAAGGTCACAAAAAGCAGCACGGAAAAGGGAAGTCTGCGACTGCGACTGCGACGGCTATTGGTAGAGGGTAACTAGCCACAATCCACCAGAAGGCCTTTCTTCTATAAACATTACCACGACCTGATCAACCAATGCCAATGATGAAATACAAAGAAGAAACTCTAATCAACAAAGAAGATAGAGGTAACAGATCTAATAACAAACAGGATCTCAAACCCAAAAAGAGAAAATTCAAAGAACTCCCAAAGCCCGACTGCCCGCTTGAATTGCTTGGGTCCAAGCTTAACTTCTCAACGAAACTACGAGAGAATTGCAAATCAGAAACCTATATCCCAACAGCTGCAAGCACAGAGTGAAGGAACAGTTAAGTGCAAAGTTGGGAAACCCCATGCCACCTATGAAATCACTAGATATTACACACGAGATCAAAAAAACCCTTTTTCAAAGCTTTGACAATATCTGGATTGCAGTGCAAGCACTTAACACCAACCTCTGAAATTTCAAAATCTAATGCTCTATCACTGTCACCATGTGTTCTACAGATCCATCCAACAAACAAAAGCAAGCTCGCATGATAAACAAAAGAAAACAGAAGCAGAAAAAAAGACATGCAGCAAGAACACCAAAAGTAGAGTAGCACTATATGGGGCTATATCAAAAGATCCAGATTTGAGTTTTAAGTACTTATCAGGTGTCCATACGCATAAGAGATCTCTCTCATAAGTTAAATAATCCAAGAACATAAGCATCTGGACTGAAAACAAAAAAGTGGCAGCAGAATAAACTGTACACACTTGTGAAAGATTCATCTCAGTCAACAATTTCCGTATTACCAGCAGTGTCGACAGAGAGAAGGGAATCACAATAATTAGGGAAGGAAACTGGAACAAAAGTCTCAATAATAAGAAGTCCGAACTACAGAAACCTCAACGCAAATCAGCAAGGAAACAAGCGGCTCCACAGAAAGCAGAATTCACTGCTCTAAGGCCCAATGGCTGCAAGCACAAATAGGAGGTAACATTTAAATGAAAAGCTGGTGAAACCCATACCACTAGGAAATCAGAAGAGATGAAAAAGATAAGATTGAAAAACCCCCTTTCTTGAAGCCTGACAATATCAAGATTGCAATGCAAGCACCAAAAAGACCAAGAAACCATGTGTAACGCATACTGGATCACCAACCTTTGAAATTTCAAAATTCAATCCTTAATTACTGTCACCATGTGCTCTACACACCACCCAACAAACACAAACAAGTTGGCCTGATAAACAACAGAAAACAGTAGCAGAGAAGATATGTAGCGAGAAAACCAAAAGTAGAGGAGCAGTTTATAGGGCTATCAAAAGATCCAGATTTGAGATGGAGTACTTATCAGGTGTCCAACCAGGTGTCCATAAGTATAAGAGAGATCTCATCAGTTGGATCATTGAAGAACATAAGCATCTGGAATGAAAAAACTGTAAATGGCAGCAACATATGCTACACACACTTGTGAAAAGATTTATCTCAGTCAACAATTTCCCTATACCAGCAGTTTTGACAAAGATAAGGTTATCACTATAATTAGGATAGAAAACTGGATTGAAAATCTCAATACTCAATAGAAGCCTAAACTACAGAGACCTCAATGACAGGCAAGGAAAACAAGGCAGCTCCATGCAAGGAGGAAGAATTCGCTTCTCTAGGTCCCACTGGCTGCAAGCACAAACAGGAGGTAAGAGTAAGCGAAAAGCCACCACTAGGAAGTCACAAGAGATGCCGGAGACAAGATTGAAAAACCCCCTTTCTTGAAGCCGGACAATACCAAGATTGAAATGCAAGCACCAAAAAGACCAAGAAACCGTGTGTAACATACTGGATCACCAACCTTTGAAATTCAGTATCCAATCCTTAAATTACTGTCACCATGTGGTCTACACATCCACCCAACAAACAAAAACAAGTTGGCATGATAAACAAAAGAGAACAGTAGCAGAGAAGATATGTAGCAAGAAACCCAAAGGTAGAATGAGCACTTTATGGGGCTATCAAAAGAAACAGAATTAAGATTGATACTTATCAGGTGTCCAACCAGGCATCCATAACCATAGGAGAGATCTCACAAGTTGGATAATTGAACATATGCATCTGGACCGAAGATGGAAAAATGGCAGCAGAATACAACTTAAAACACTTGTGAAAAGATTTATCTCAGGCGACAATTTCTGAAATGCCAGCCGTTTGGACAAAGAGAGAAGGGAATCACTATCATTAGGGAAGGAAACTGGAATGAATGTCAATAATTATAGAAGTCTGAACTACAGAAACCTCAATGCAAATAGGCAAGGAAACACGCGGCTCCATGGAAGACGCATTCACTGCTCTAAGGCCCAATGGCTGCAAGCACAAATAGGAGGTAACATTTAAGTGAAAAACTGGTGAAACCCGAACCACTAGGAAATCAAAAGAGATACCAGAGACAAGATTGAAAAACCCCCTTTCTCTCGAAGCCTGACAAATACAAAGATCGCAAGCATTGCAAGCACCAAAAGACCAAGAAACCATGCATAGCGCATGCTGGATGACCAACCTTTGAAATTTCAAAAATCCAATGTTAACTACTGTCAGTCTGTCACCATGTGGTCTACACATCCCCACAACAAATAAATACAAGTTGGCAAGATAAACAAAAGAAAACAATAGCATGTAGCGAGAAAACCAGAAGTAGAGGAGCACATCAAAAGATCCAGAATTGAGATTGAGTCCTTATCAGACGTACTTATCAGGCGTCCAACCAGGTGTCCATAACTATAAGAGATCGCATCAGTTGGATCATCGAAGAACATAACATCTGGAATGGAAAAAACTGAATGGCAGCAAAATATGCTACACACACTTGTGAAAAGATTTATCATCAGCCAACAATTTCCCTATGCCAGCAGTTCTGTTTTGACAAAGATAAGGGAATCACAATAATTAGGATAGAAAACTAGATTGAATATCTCAATACTCATAGAAGCCTAAAGTTTCAGAGACCTCTATGACCGGCAAGGAAAACAAGGCAGCTCCATGCAAGGAGGAATTCACTTTTCTGGAGCCCAATGGCTGCAAAGGACAAACAGGAGGTAACAGTAAGCAAAAAGCTGGTGAAACCCATACCACTAGGAAATCACAAGAGATGACGGAGACGAGATTGAAAAACCCCCTTTCTCGAAGTCTGACAATATCAAGATTGCAATGCAAGCACCAAGAGACTGTGTGTAACATAGTGGATCACCAACCTTTGAAATTCAATATCCAAACCTTAATTATTATTGTCAACATGTGGTCAACACATCCACCCAACAAACACAAACAAGTTCGCATGATAAACAAAAGAAAACAGTAACAGAGAAGATACGTAACGAGAAAAGCAAAGGTAGATGAGCACTTCATGGAAATCAAAAGATCCAGATTTGATATTGAATACTTACAGGCGTCCATAACCATAAGAGAGATCTCACAAGTTGGATAATTGAAGAACATAAGCATCTGGACTGAAGATGAAAAAATGGCAGCAGAACACACTACAAACACTTGTGAAAAGATTTATCTCAGGTGACAATTTCTGTATTACTAGTTGTTTGGATAAAGAGAGAAGGAACCACTATCAGTAAGGAAACTGGAACGAAGATCTCAATAATTATTGAAGTCTGAACTACAGAAACCTCAATGCAAATCGGCAAGGAAACACGCGGCTCCATGGAAAGAAGCATTCACTGCTCTAAGGTCCAATAATGGCTGCAAGCACAAATAGGACATTTAGGTGAAAAACTGGTGAACCCCGTACCACTAGGAAATCAAAAGAGATGCCAGAGACAAGATTGAAAAAACCCCTTTCTTGAAGCCTGACAATACCAATATTGCATTGCAAGCACCAAAAAGACCAAGAAACCATGCATAGTTCATGCTGGATCACCAACCGTTTAAATTTCAAAATCCAGTCCTTAATACTGTCACCAGGTGGTCTACACATCCCCACAACAAAGAAATAAAAGTTGGCGAGATAAACAAAAGAAAAAAGTAGCAGAGAAGATATGTAGCGAGAAAATCAAAAGTAGAGGAGCACTTATGGGGCTATCAAAAGATCCAGAATTGAGATTGAGTACTTATCAGGTGTCCAACCAGGTGTCCATAACTATAAGAGAGATCCCATCGGTTGGATCATCAAGGAACATAAGCATCTGGAATGAAAAAACTGAAAATCGCAGCAAAATATGCTATACACTTGCGAAAAGATTTACCCTCAAGTCAACAATTTCCCTACACCAGCAGTTTTGACAAAGATAAGGGAATCACTGTAATTAGGATAGAAAACTGGATTGAAAATCTCAAAACTCATAGAAGCCTAAAGTTTCAGAGACCTCTATGACCGGCAAGGAAAACAAGGCAGCTCCATGCAAGGAGGAATTCACTTTTCTGGAGCCCAATGGCTGCAAAGGACAAACAGGAGGTGACAGTAAGCGAAAAGCTGGTGAAACCCATACCACTAGGAAATCACAAGAGATGACGGATACGAGATTGAAAAACCCCCTTTCTCGAAGTCTGACAATATCAAGATTGCAATGCAAGCACCAAAACGACCAAGTGATCGAGTGTAACATACTGGATCACCAACCTTTGAAATTCAATATCCAAACCTTAATTACTGTCAACATGTGGTCTACACACCCACCCAACAAACAAAAACAAATTGGCATGATAAACAAAAGAAAACGGTAGCAGAGAAGATATGTAGCGAGAAAACCAAAGGTAGATGAACACTTTGTGGGGCTATCAAAAGATCCAGATTTGAGATTGAATACTTATCAGGTGTCCAACAGGCGTCCATAATCATAAGAGATATCTCACAAGTTGGATAATTGAAGAATATAAGCATCTGAACTGAAGATGAAAAAATGGGAGCAGCAATTTTGACAAAGATAAGGGAATCGCTGTAATTAGGATAGAAAACTGGATTGAAAATCTCAAAACTCATAGAAGCCAAAACTACAGAGACCTCAATGACCGGCAAGGAAAACAAGGCAGCTCCATGCAAGGAGGAATTCATTCTCTGGGGCCCAATGGCTGCAAATCACAAACAGGAGGTAACAGTAAGCGAAAAGCTGGTGAAACCCATACCACTAGGAAATCACAAGAGATGCCGGAGACAAGATTGAAAAACCCCCTTTCTCGAAGCCTGGCAATATCAAGGTTGCAATGCAAGCACCAAAAAGACCAAGAGATCTAATGTAACATACTGGATCACCAACCTTTGAAATTCAATATCCAAACCTTAATTACTGTCGCCATGTGGTCTACACATCCACCCAACAAACAAAAACAAGCTGGCATGATAAACAAAAGAAAACGGTAGCAGAGAAGATATGTAGCGAGAAAACCGAAGGTAGATGAACACTTTGTGGGGCTATCGAAAGATCCAGATTTGAGATTGAATACTTATCAGGTGTCCAACAGGCGTCCATTATCATAAGAGATATCTCACAAGTTGGATAATTGAAGAACATAAGCATCTGAACTGAAGATGAAAAAATGGGAGCAGAATACACTACAAACACTTGTGAAAAGATTTATCTCAGGTGACAATTTCTGCATCACCAGCCGTTTGGACAAAAAGAGAAGGGAATCACCATCATTAGGAAGGAAACTGGAATGAAAATCTCAACGATTATATAAGTCTAAACTACAGAAACCTCAATGCAAATCAGCAGGGAAACACGCAGCTCCATGGAAAGACGCATTCACTGCTCTAAGGCCCAATCGCTGCAAGCACAAATAAGAGGTAACATTTAAGTGAAACTGGTGCAGCAACCCGTACCACTAGGGAATCAAAAGAGGTGCCAGAGACAAGATTGAAAACCCCCCCTTTCTTGAAGCCTGACAATGCCAAGATTGCATTGCAAGCACCAAAAAGACCAAGAAACCATGCATAACACATGCTGGATCACCAACCTATGAAATTTCAAAATCCAATCCTTAAATAATGTCATCATGTGGTCTACACATCCCCACAAGAAACAAATACAATTTGGCGTGATAAACAGAAGATAACAGTAGCAGAGAAAATATGTAGCGTGAAAACCAAAAGTAGAGGAGCACTTTATGGGCTATCAAAACATCCAGAATTGAGATTGAGTACTTATCCGGTGTCCAACCAGGTGTCCATAACTATAAGGGAGATCTTTTCAGTTGAATCATCGAAGAACATAAGCATCTGGAATGAAAAATCTGAAAATGACAGCAAAATATGCTATACACACTTGTGAAAAGATTTATCCCCAGTCAACAATTTCCCTATGCCAGCAGTTTTGACAAAGATAAGGGAATCACTATAAGTAGGATAGTAAACTGGATTGAAAATCTCACTCAGAAACTACAGAGACCTCAATGACCGGCAAGGAAAGCAAGGCAGCTCCATGCAAAGAGGAATTCACTTCTCTAGGGCCCAATGGCTGCAAGCACAAACAGGGGGGCAACAGTAAGCGAAAAGCTGCTGAAACCCATACCACTAGGAAATCACAAGAGAAGCCAGACACATGATTGAAATTCCTCCTTTCTCGAAGCCCGACTATATCAGTCGAAGCCTGACAGTATCAGGATTGCAATGCAAGCACCAAAAAGACCAAGAAACCGTGAGTAACCAGGGACCACCAACCTTTGACATTTCGAACTACAGCCCTTAATTCCTGTCACTATGTGGTCTACACGTCCATCCAACAAACATAAACAAGTTGGCGTGATAACCAAAAGAAAACAGAAGCTGAGCAGATGACAGGGAAACCACCAAAAGCGGAAGAGCACTTTATGAGGCTACCTAAAGAGGCAGAATTGAGTACTTATCAGGTGTCCACAATGATAAGAGATCTCATCAGCTGCTTCGAAGAACATAAGCATCTGGAATGAAAACTAGAAAAACGGCAGCAGAATACACTATACATTGCTTGTAGAAAGAATAATCTTAATTGCGAGCTTCCATATAACATCAGTTTTTGACAAAGCTTATAGACAATAAAATCTCCAATACCTCTCAAGCGTAAGACCTGAGAACTTGCTCTGCATCTTCCCGAACTCAAACACCAAAGCACCTTCAGAATCACTTGCCCCCTTAGATCAATTTTAATACGCACCCCATTGAAAACTACACCACCTGGGATGAAATCCACCAGATGACCAAACCAAAATATGCATTGAAGAAGTCAAGGTAAAAGAAGTTGATGCGAGAATAACACAACATTAGCAGCAATATTATCTGCAAGACATCAAACCCAAACCGATAGCTCCATGCTGAAGTTGTGGCCTGCTTGTCTTGTGACGCATAGGGCTTAGAACAGATGACGGACTCATTCATCTGAAGATCCAAGTCAGCAGGGAGCAAAATTGCTTGAAGTAGCAATAGCTCAGATAGCATGGAAAGAAGTGTACACTACCGTAATTTCTCAAAATAGGAGGGGGGCTCATGTTGAATCAGAGACAGAATAATCCCTCTATCCGTAGTTACAACTCCAAATCGAAAAGGAACCTGATCAAAAAAACTAAATAGCAAGATACCCCCCTATCGTCAATGGAAAAAATAAATGCAGTACTAACTGTGCAGCAAAGACTCGCAACAAAAATATCAGAATTGTGCACAAAACCTGAAAGCATGCTTGATTCCCTCAAAATTCCATCTAGAGTGGATCTCACCGCCTTTCAATTTCTTAACATTGCAAATCAAAGGATTGCAAACAAAAACCCACATATCATAATAACAAGAAAATAATCAAGGATGACAACATAAAAGATAAACTATACAAGGGATGAAAGCAACCTTATGAACATAACCAAGGTAAGAAGTGGCAGACGTCACAACAAGAAGCACGAAAAAGAAAATTCACAAAACGCTGTTTATTAGGGTAATCAGCCAGATACCATGACTATGAGTAGGATGAAGGTACTAGCTACAATTCCATGAAAAGAAATCACCAACCGGAAAGTCACCATAGAGAAGACACATCAAAACCACTGGGAGCCCTTGGAATCTCCTATAGTTGCTACCCAGACCTGATCAGACATTGGCAACATTGACAAACAAACAACCCTCTCTAATCAACAAAAAAGAAAAAGAAAACAAAAATAATTGCAAATTGAATGCACACACAAAAAAAAAAAAAAAAAACTCAAAAAGGACTCCCAAACCCTGCCCACTTGAATTGCTTGGCCCGAGCTTAGTTCTCAAAAGTCAGATCATAGAAATGCAGATTAGAAACCTACATCGCACACAAAATACAGCAAATCAAAAACAAAATAATTAGAAACAGATAAAGCACCAAAGGAAAGCAACAATATGAAAGTAGAGAGTACTGGGAGTGACTGAGAGCTAAGAAATCAAAACCAATCTCAACGCTCCATGAAAAGAAGAATTCATTGCACTCTAAGACCCAACGGCTGCAAGCACAGAAAGAAGGGAATAGTTAAGTGTGAAGCCCATACACCTAGGAAATCACCAGAGATGCCAGAGACAAGATTGAAAAACCCCCTTTTCTTGAATCCTCTGACATTGATCTGTAAACAACATGTAGAGGAGCGCATTCTGGACACCAACCTTAGAAATTTCCAAATCTAATCCATCCAACAAAACTGGTGTGATAATCAAAAGAAAATTGGAGCAGAGAAAACTAGTAGCGAGAACAAATATGGAGAAGCACTTTAGGCGGCAATCTAAAGATTGAGAATTGAGTACTTATCCGTAAGACACTTATTCCTTTAGAACCACTTGCACCATGTACCCTCGAAAAGTGACATCAAAACCTAGGAATGAAATCCACCAATGACCGGACCAAATAAGCATTAAAGAAGTCGGGGTAAAGGAAATTGATGCGAGAATAAGACAACATTAGCATATAAGATGCAAGATATCAAATCCAAACCGATAGCTCCATATGGAAGTTGTGGCCTGCTTGTGAAACACAGCAGGCATGGAGCTCATGTCAAATCAGAGACAGAATGATCTCTCTGTCCATGAGTACTTATTCGTAAGACACTTATTCCTTTAGAACCACTTGCACCATGTACCCTTCAAAAGTGACAGCAAAACCTAGGAATGAAATCCACGATGACCGGACCAAATAAGCATTGAAGAAGTCAGGGTAAAGGAAGTTGAAGCGAGAATAAGACAACATTAGCATATAAGATGCAAGATATCAAATCCAAACCGATAGCTCCATATCGAAGTTGTGGCCTGCTTGTGAAACATAGCGCACCTGGAGCTCATGTCAAATCAGAGACAGAATGATCTCTGTGTCCATCGTTACCAACAAGAACTGGAACCTGATCGCTCCCATCATCAATGGAAAAAATAAACATAGAACAAATTGCATAGGGAATATCTCACAACAAAAACCTCAGAATCGCCCAAACCTGAAATCATGCTCTGATTCCCCCAAAATTGCATCTAGATCTAGAGTCAGGAATCGCCCAAACCTGAAATCATGCTCTGATTCCCCCAAAATTGCATCCAGATCTAGAGTCATGAATCGCCCAAACCTGAAATCATGCTCTGATTCCCCCAAAATTGCATCTAGATCTAGAGTCGGACTTCCAATTTCTCAAACAAAGGACTGCAATTCAGAAACCCACATACTGTATAATACAAGAAAACGAGAATGGAAACCACTAACCTACATCCCGCTGTACAGGGAGAAACTAGAAGCGCAATTGAAACCAAAGCAAACTGGAATGGAGGAATCAGCTTCGGGCGAGTCTATTTATAATGCTGTGAGGCTGGAATGGACGGCTGATATTAAGCGATGAAGATAACACGTTGCGCGATACCAGCGGATGTATTTGGACCAGGAAATTTCTAAGGCGGTGGAAAAGTGGATTAGGTCGGCATCTTTTGAGTATTAAATTTAGCAATATTTTGCATTAATTATTACGTGGTCCACACTTAAGGTACTTGTTTGTAATGGCTTTTTGCAACCCAAAAAAAAATTAGCAACCATAATAAAAAATTTGTTTTCTACAAGACAATACAATAAACTCAATTGCGTTTTTTAGTTGTCGGAAAGCTTATCTTATTTTTCTTTGAAAATTACTTCCCTTTGATTTCTAGCTTGGATGCAAATTCTCATAAATTTAAAAGTTATCAACTAAAATAATATTGTAACATAATCTATATATTATGCTAAATATTGAACGACTAAAATTCTTAAGATATTGATTGACTTTTATGCCCTTAAATATCTTTATAATTTATGAATCTAATAGTAATTATCTAATAATAATAAAAATTGATTTGAACTATACATATTGCCGACCCTACAACGTCGATCCTACTTGAATAAGAAAAGTAAGTCCGTAGTTTTCTATCAAAAAGAATTATTGTTCCTATTTACAATTCACTGTAACAACCAAGGAAACAAGGCACGTAGTAAAAGAAACAATTGTACTGTGCTCTAAAACCATTTATAATATTTAAACAAATTAAAAAATTACTATCCTTTAAAGTTATTTTTAATTAATTAATATAAAGCTAAAACTAAATTATATGATATATTATGTGTTCCTAAGTATGAGGAGTTATTACATAATATATTGAGTTAACTTTTAAAATATTAAATAATAAATATAATTAAATTATAATCTTTTAAAATATAACATCTACTTTTAAATGATAAAGAAAAATATAGGGCAAGTTTATATGAATATTTTTCTTTTACTTGATAATAAAACGGTTCTACTAGTACAAATGATATTGTTCTTTTTAATTTATTTATGTTTTCTTTAGTATAAGTAATTGATCCCTTTGCAGATTTTTCAAAGACAATAGATAGATATATATGTTAGATTGTTTCGGAACAAGTTCGATCAATTCTTCTATACATCAAAGTTCAACAAGTTTTTTATTTGATTGATTTATTTTTATTAGATGCTCGTATGCCATAAATAATTTACAATTTAATGTTACACCAATTTATATTAAAATAGAAAAAGTAAAATATTCAAAATATTATTATTAATGTATTGCGTGATGATTGGTTAAAACAGTTTAAAGCATGTGAAACACAATTATTTGATAGCCACATAATTCTTGATTATTCTTTACAGTACATATTAAATAGTAGGGATTTATCCAAAAGTATTAAAATTGTTTTAGCTCAAACGATTGAAATGAGTTTCAAAATTCTTCTTCGTAATTTTTTATAATATTTTCAAGTAAAAGGTGTGAACTCGAAGCAATTATGTAATTCATGTGATTAATCATGTATTTTATCATTCTTACACATGTTCAAAAATTATGAAAAAACTTCTCAACTGTTATGAAATAATAAAAGAACAAGAATAATATTGCAGAGAAAAGTAGGGAGATAGAATTCTTATTGAATTTTGGAATGAATTACAATGGAATATAACCCTCTATTTATAGGAGAAATATGACTTAGTCACAAAGTAAAACTCTCCACAAGATAGACATTCACTCCAAGTAGAATTCTATTCTTAACGCTCCCCCTTGAATGTCTACTCAATAAGTAATGTGCCTCATTAAAACCTTAACTAAAATAAAACCCAATGGGAAAAAAAATCTAGTAAAGGAAAAAGAGTACACATATCTAATAATACGCCTTTTGGTTGTCTCGTTAAAAACCTCGCAAAGAAAATCCAGTGAGACAAAATCTTGTAAGGAAAAAAGAGTGCAACGCGCATTAACTCATCAGATCCCCCTGATGAGAGCATCAATTCACATTCTTAAGCCTTCATATCCCAATCTTGTACACTAGCTTCTTGAATGCTGACGTCGACAAAGATTTTATATCAGTTTCAATATATTTTCATAACGACGTAACATAGAGATTTCTTCATTCATATATTCAGGTACCTCAATCTCTCATGAGATATTATGAAGTGTTATGTCATATGATCTTCTAGATCACTTGCCTCCTTTATTATGATCATTTGCCCACCTTCTTTATCAAGAAGTTTATTTGAAACCGATTGTCTATACGCCTTAAGCTTACCATAGACTTTGTCCTTCTAAGACTTAATATGAGCATTTGCAATGAGAATATAGTTACTTTATTTGGGTCAGCAAATGCGTCTGGCATTCTTTGCAATAAATTGCAATTTATTGCATTCTTTGCAATAAATTGCACATGAATTATCCTTTTATAAACTTTAAGTTCATATTATTATATTTGAGGATCTAGATGTATAAATGATAATTCATTCTATGTAACGTTTTCTCAACTGTTGTATCTTGTCTCCCCCTCATGTTAGAAAAACTAACTTGTTTTCTCAACTTTGAGAACTCATCTTTGCGTGTTATGGTTAATCAAAATATACATCGCACATCAATAATAATAAGATGGAATTATTTGGTTCCTGACCCTGAGCCACTTGTGAGGGGAGAAAATAATATACTTTCGTATATAACGTATATCGAACTGATATACAAAACTTTGTTCTCATAGGCAATTGTTTAGCTATCAAGTGGAGGCACTCAATAAATCATTTTGCTAAACCAGTTGTGATGTAAATCAACTTGCATAGAAAATCTGGAATATGCTCTAAATTAAATTATTGAACAAGTTACCTCGCAAACACCATGTTGCTGGTTAATAATAATCGCGCATGTAACCATCTCATAGATGCATCTTATGTGGTATACATGGCAGGTGAATGGGCCCATATTCACATTTGAAATTTCCAGTATGTATGAGATTCAATCCAAATTTTAATTTGTATATTAATTAATGAGAACAGACACATAAAAGAATTCGTAAAGAACTTTCTAGTTCTTTAATATTTACCCATATGAATTCTCTTTATTTCTGCACATCATACTTAAATTAATATGGGTAAATCAATTATGCCAACTGAATAAATTATCAATATTGATAAACTTTAGGTTTACACCATGATGTGTGCAATTATGAATAAACTCCAAGTTTATTATGATATGAGTTTTTATATCAATAAATATTCGCTTCATTGTGATATTTTTTTATTTATGTAGTACAAATTGAAGAATAAAGTGGGTAGCTTTTCACATACATATTACCCCGCTACAAGTTGTAGTAATAGAAGATATTAAATCTTTTCTTTATTTATAGTCTCAATATAATCAACAGCTTTCGCGTATACTTTGGAAACTGAATAAGTTTCTTTGAGACGTACTACAACATAATACCTTATTGGTAATTAATTGTGTTTCTCCAAATAGTGGTAATTGGCTCTTCCAGAGCTCTCAATTAATTGATAGTACCATATAATCATCAACACCTATATGGTGAATATCTCTTTCAAATAGAAACTTATATCATTATGTTCATGGCCAAAATTATATGCAAGATATGTTTCTTGCATTATTGTTGTCCTTTAATAATCACATTGCCAAAATATTTTGGCGTACAATAGGTACGTGACCAATGGTCATTCATGCTATAATAATGATATTATTTTCTTATATCATTCAAATCTCCTTCTAGAGGTGAGTGTGGTACATTCAATACCAATAGCATGTTCATATTCTTTCAAGAATGAATATGTCTTCATAAATCAGATGTTGTCACATTCCCATCATGAATGGACCATAATCATTTATATGTGTTATATAAAATCTCACGTCAACTCAATGACAAATATTACTTTCACAGAGTGAATGATTATTTTGAGAATACTTATTGTTCTCATTACCACAATGATGACAATATAATTTCGTCTATTGCCACGTCCATATCCATTGATTATTCAAAGTAATAATTTTGTCTTCTTTCAGACTTATTACATACTGCTATCACATTCTCTAAAGGAAATGAGAATGGAGCAAATCCAATGGGACGGGTTTTCAATTCTTTGCCCATAATTATACATGAATTTAATCATGGCAAGACATAGAAATTTTACCACTTCATGTGGGTATAATTTCTTAAAAACTCCATTAGAGTTACAATCAAACTTTGTTGTCTTTGCCTGTATATAAAATCAAATTATAGAATTTCAAGAATTTGAAAGAGAAAAGTAAAATACTTACCTTAAATCCAGAATTTTAATCATGAAGGAAGTTCATGAAACAATTGACAATCATTATTTCCAATCCCAAAGTTTCTACTCAATTGGTTAGAGTCTCGTGCTGATAACGTGTTATGAAATAATAAAAGAACAAGAATAATATTGCAGAGAAAAGTAGGGAGAGAGAATTCTTATTGAATTTTGGAATGAATTATAATGGAATAGAACCCTCTATTTATAGGAGAAATATGACTTAGTCACAAAGTAAAACTCTCCACAAGATAGACATTCACTCCAAGTAGAATTCTATTCTTAACATCAACAATGTTACGTTATATGTTTTTTTTAAATTATCTTAATAGGAGTCACATGTAATTATTTTTCTTGCATGATTGTGACTATTATTTTTATTATATTTTAAGGAATGGGATCATTTTGAGTGAAAAATGTACAAAAATCAAAATCCCTTGTAATTTATTAAATAACCATGGAGTTCACAATGCTTAAATCCAGCACAAAATACAAAATTAATCGCTTTGTCAAAATGATTATATTAGTAAGCCAAATAGTATATAAAATATGTATAGTATATATATAATTCACATATATACCAAAAAAATATTTATTTGCTATTATTTTTAGAAGCAACTAAAAATATATACTTATCTAAAATCTTTAATCATGGACTTCATTTATCATAACATTTGTATAATTAATATTTTATTGCTTTGATTACGATAAAGCAACAATGATTATTTCACCTTATAAATAATTTGTTATTAAATTTAGTTGGTTGTTCTTTCATATTAAAGTTTTGATTAAAAATTTTAAGTGTAACGCACGTACATAGTAACTACTGAAATAAAAAAGGATGAGACTTCGTTTTTTTCTTGTTGTTGTGTATGTGTAATAAAAGATGGGAGTCCAAAATTTGGCCTGTGCGAATGCGTGAGGCCTTACGCGAACGCGATGAAAGAGGAGTGCAAAGCTTTGCGAACGCGGGAGCTTGCATGCGAACACGAAGAAGAAAATGAGGCTAGGCCCTCAGGGTCAAATAACACTATACGTTCGCGAGGGCAGGGACGCGAACGCGATGGAGGAACAATCTGATGCTATGCGAAGGCGAGAGCTGGGACGCAAACGCGAAGAAGGGGAAGCTAAGGCATCGCGAACGCGGGAGGATAGGCGCGAACGCGAAGAAGGAATGGTTTGTGCACCTGTTGCAGATGTTCTGCAATTTTTCCTAAGTTGAAATCACTTTGAAACGCCTCTGAAATACTCCCAAGCACTCGGGGCTCCTAACCACCGCATACGCTAACTCAACAACATCCTACGAACTAAATCGTGCGATCAAATCGCCAAAATAACATCAAAAATAATGAATCAAACCTCAAAATCACAAGTTTTTCCTCAAACCTCACAAACTTTCAAATTTAGAACTTATAGTACGAAACATGTCAAACGACGTCCGATTTTAACCAAACGTTACATAAATATCTTAAATCACATATAAGACCTGTACCGGGCGCCGGAACTAAAACACGGGCCCGATACCAATACGATCTAATAAATTTTCATTTCAATTTTCCTTAATTATATCAGAAAAATAATTTTACTCAAAAATTTATTTTCTCGGGCTCGGAACTTTGAAATTCGATTTCGGGCATACGTTCGAGTTCTATATTTGTCTACGGACCCTCTGAGACCGTCAAATCACGAGTCCGGACCCGTTTACCCAAAATATTGGCCAAAGTCAAACTTATTATTTTAATATCAAATTTTAGCATTTTTCACAGAATTTCACGTTTAGGCTTTCCGACTACGCGTCCGGACTGCGCACGCAAATTGAGGTGACTAAAAGTGTGATTTTGAAGACCTCGAAAGCACGGAATGAATAAGAAAACAAGTGATGACCCTTTGGATCGTCACATTCTCCACCTCTAAAATAAATGTTCGTCCTCGAACCAACCAAAGAAACAAATACCTGGGTCGGGGAATAGATGGGGATAACGGCTTCGCATATTGGACTCAGATTCCCAGGTCGATGCCTGAGGAGGCTAACCTCTCCACTGAACATGAACGGAAGGAAAACTCTTGGATCTCAACATACGAACCTGCCGGTCTAGAAGGGCCACCAACTCCTTCTTATAAGACAAGTCTTTGTCCAACTGGACAGTTCTGAAATCTAACACGTGGGTTGGATCGCCGGGATACCTCTGAAGCATGAATACATGAAAAACTAGATCCACGGTTGATAAGCTAGGCGGCAATGCAAGTCTGTAATCCACCTCTCCCACTTGATCAAAAATCCCAAACCCCATCACGCCCTTCATAGGCGACACTCGTAGCAATACCCGCTCTGTCACGACCCAAACCCCGCTCCGGTCGTGATGGCGCCTCTCGTGAATACAAGACCAGCCAACCAACCCTATTTGCCCCTTTCAAAAATAGATAAACATGAATAAACAATTTTAAAAATGATTCAATAATGTTACTTGGCGAAAGTACAACGAAACACAATCCAAACCGGGGTGTCACGAGTCACGAGTATCTAGACGAGTCTAAATACAACTATAAGGCCAGTAATATACAAAACAAAATCTAGAATCAAAGGAAGAAATCAGGTGTCGCGAATGCTGGCGGTCACCTTGCTCAACTACGATAGCAAAATCTTCAACCAGCTCAAAACCCGTTAACAGGTGAACAAATACCTGCATCTGCACGCGAGGTGCAGAGAGTAAAGTGAGTACTCCGACTCATTGAGTAATAAAAGTATATAATAACTAAGCAGCAAAATATCACGTAAAGGAACCAACATGTTGTATAGAAGCCAAGTACAATTTTTTGAGAAAAACAATGAAATCTATGAAATCTTTAGAAACATCTTGTCTTAGTTCAAATCTCTTTTGTAAATGATCCTTTTAATAATTACGGAAACAATTTCAAAATAATTAGTGCTAATAAGCACATAAAAATTCGCCCCTCGAGCACAAATACCATAGTATAACAAGTAAAAGGGCAAATAAATATGCAAGATAAGCACATAAAAGTTCGGCCCTCGGGCACATCTCAAAACAGTACCAGCCCCTCGGGCTCAATATCAATCGCTCAGAACAGTAACCTGCCCCTCGGGCGCCATATCAAACACTCAGTACAGTATCAGCCCCACGGGCTCCGTATCAATCACATAGTACAATATCAATCCCTCGGGCTCACTCTCAATCACATGGGTACTCGTGCTCACTGTGGGTGTGCAGACTCTGGAGGCGCTCCTACAGCCCAAGCGTTATATTATCATAAGGCTTGAAAGCCTGTACATATCAACATGAGGCCTGAAAGCCTTCTCACAATAGACTCGAGGTCTGAAAGCCTCCTTACATATAGCTCGAGGCCTGGAAGCCTCCTCACATATAACTCGAGGCCTGAAAGCCTCCTCACATCACTCAACATATCCTCACATATGGCCCTCGGCCTCAAACAGTCCAAAAATAATCATAAGCCCCTTGGGCATCAGCAAAACAAAATGCTCACCTCAAACACTAGTTTAAATATCATTTAAATCTTAAGGTTGAGTAAAAATATAGTTGAGTTCATGAAACATTGTAATTCAATTGGACTGAGTTCAAATAATATTTAAAATAGTGAGAAACATAGTGATCATAGCTCATAAGGATTTCAAACACTCGGCAATAAGACCCAAGTATGGAAATAAGCCCCAAATCATGATAATATCAAATAAGTTTTAGTCAAATATGAGGTAAAATCAACAATCGGGACGGACCAAGTCACAATCCCCAACGGTGCTCTATCCCATGCTCGCTATCTGGCGTGCAAGTCACCTCAATATAGCACTACGGTGTGCAAATCCAGGGTTTCAAATCCTCCGTATATCATTTACAATCATTATTCACCTTGAACTGGTGAAATCTCTTGCTCGCGAAGCCTTTGCCCCTCAAACCGACCTCCATGCGCATCGAATCTATCCAACATCAGAGCGAATACATCACAATATTCCAATGGGACTATACCCAATCAAAAACAATCGAAATATAACAAAAATCTCAAAATTAACAAAACTCGAGCCCGGGGCCCACTTCTCGGAAATTAGAAAATTTAACATTGATGGAATCCTCATCTTCTCACGAGTTTATACATGCTAAGAACTCTCAAATCCGAGCTTAAATGACCTATCAAATCCCAATTTGAAATATCAAAAACTCAAGCCCTAGCTCATCAATTTTTGGTTTAATTCCCATGAATTTCTAGATGGATTTTCCAATAAGAATGAGTTTTAAGTTCAAAAATCTTACCTCCAATCGATTATCCTTGAATCCATCTTCATATTCCTTCAAAGAGCTCTCAAAAAGATCAACAATGAAGTAAATGAGCCCCAAAACCGCGGATGAAATGTTTTAAAATATTTTGCCCATGCCACTGTAACTAACCCTATGCGATCGCATATAACAAATTTCTGTCCCCAATTTTTAACCATATGCGATCGCATAGACCTCTATGCGATCACTAGCACAATGACTTTACACTGTGCGATCTCAAGCCTCCCACCGCGATCGTATTGAACAACCAAACAGCCCCTCAAATTCCTTCTATGCGATCGCATAACACCATGTCCGATCGCATAGAACAAAAATGCTCTGCAATTTTTCTGCTGCATTTTACAACTCCAAACATCCCATAACCATCCGAAATAACCTCGAGGCCCCCGGGACCTCAAAAAAAAACACAAACATGATCCAATACCTTATTCAAACTTGCTCTAATCATCAAAACACCATGATTAACACTAAAACCATCAAATTACATCAAATCCAATCCTAAGCTCTTCAAATTCTTCCGAAACTCGCATTCGATCAAAAACCAAACCAAATCACACCCGAATGATTTGAAATTTTGCACACATATCCCAAATCACCTAATGAAGCTACAGTAACTCTCGAAATTCCATTCTGACTCTCAAATCAAAACCTCACCTATCAACCAGAAATTGCCAAAATACTAACTTCGCCAATTCAAGCCTAATTCTACACCAGACCTCCAAAATCAATTCCGATCACACTCCTAGGTCACAAATCATCCCTCAAAGCTAACTGAATCACTTAAATTTAGATATGATCCCTACTCATAAGTCAACCTCCGATTAACTTTTTCAAACCAAACATTTCTTAAAGAGACTAAGTATCTCATTTCCTACCAAAATCAATCCAAATCAACTCTAACACACCAAATATTGATAATAAAATATGGAAAAACATAAAATAGGGGAAACAAAGTGATTATCAACGGACATGTAGTCCGAGTGCACTATTCAGATATTGGAGGACATATTGCAAGCTTGTGTCATCGATTTTGGGGGTTCATAGGACTAGTTTCTACCGCTCGCGAAGATTTCATATAACAATTATCAATCGATTATTCAGATGGATCCATATGAGGCTTTTCATGTGAGACGATGCAGATCTCCACTAGGTTGGTTTGTGTCGGGCGAGGTTAGACTTTTGGGTACTGACTTGGTTCATGATGCTTTGGACAAGGTACAAGTGATTTAGGAGCGATTTTGTACAGCCCAGTCAAGATAAAAAAATTATGCTGGCAGGAAGGTTCGTGATGTGTCTTACATGGTTAGGGATAAGGTTCTACTGAAGGTTTCACCCATGAAGGGTGTTATGAGATTAGGGAAGAAGTTCAAATTGAGCCATCGGTTCGTTGGGCCTTTTGAGGTGCTTCAGAGGATTGGGGATGTGGCTTATGAGCTTGCTTTGCCATCTAGCTTGACGACTGTGCGCTCGATATTTCATGTTTCTATGCTCCAGAAGTATATTGGCTATCCGTCTCATATTTTAGATTTTAGCACGGTTCAGTTTGACGATGATTTGACATATGATGTGGAGCCAATGCTATTTTGGAGTGGCAGGTCCGAAAATTGAGATCAAAGGATGTAGTTTTAGTGAAAGTACTATGACGAGGTCGGCTCGTGGATGAGGCTACTTTGGTGATCGAGAAGTAGATGTGGAGTAGATATCCTCACTTGTTTGAGGCTTCAGGTATGTTTCTGGACTCGTTCGAGGACGAACATTTGTTTAAGGGGGGAATATTTAATGACCCGATCGATCATTTTATGAGTTATAGATCCGTTCCCCCTATTTCTGCTTCTTTATGTGTACCTCAGTTGTATTTTATTGTATTGTGTTGGTTAGTTCGGGTCCGGGGTGATTTTGGTCTGAAATGAGACACATACTCTCCTATTTAGAAGTTTAAGTTGGAAAAGTTAACCGGATATTTATTTATGTGTAAATAATAGCGGATGTGAATTATGATGGTTTAGTTAACTCTGTTAGGTGATTTTGGACTTGGGAGCTCGTTCGGAATGTGATTTTAAGGTCCGTATTAGATTTAGGCTTGAATTGACAAAATTTCATATTGGGCATTTCTCAACCGGCAGCAGAAATTTTGATCTCGGGGTCTGAATAAAATTTTGAAAATTGGAGTAGGTGCGTAGTGTCACTTCTGACGTATATGCAAAATTTGAGGTCATTCGGACGAGGTTTGATAGGTTTCGGCATCGTTTGCGAAATTTTGAAGTTTAAAAGTTCTTAGGCTTGAATCCGATGGTGATTTGGTGTTTCGAGGGCCTAAATTTGATTTAAGATAATTGACGGATCAAGAATGGGAATTGAGGAAATGCTGAAGATTTCTTTCAGCTGTCATAGCCGAGTAAAAGTTCGAAGGTTGAAAACTGAATACGTACAAGAAAAACGATTTTTTTTGTTATAAATAGAATTTTATTTATGGTGAATATCTATATTTAGAGAGATTCTAGGGTTTATTACTTGGTGGCTAAGTCACCATCTCCCTATAAATAGAGGGTTCTATTCCATTATAATTCATCCCAAAATTCAATAAGAATTTCCTCTTCTCTCTTTCTCTGCAATATTGTTCTTGTTCTTTTATTGTTTCATAACACGTTATCAGCACGAAACTCTAACAATTGAGTAGAAGCTTTGAGATTGAGCACAATGATTGTCAATTGCTCCATGAACTTCGTTCATAATTAAATTTTAGATTTAAGGTAAGTATTGTACTTTTCTCTTTCAAATTCTTGACATTCTATTATTTGATTTTAAATACTCAAAGACGATAAATTTTATTTACAACTCTAATGGAGTTTGAAAGAAATTATAACCACCCAAATTGGTAAAATTTCTATGCCTTGCCATAATTAAATTCATGTATAATTGTGGGCAAAGAATTGAAAACCCGTCCCATTGAATTTGCTCCATTCTCATTCCCTTTAGAGAATGTGATAGCAGTATGTAATAAGTCTGAAAGAAGCAAAATTATTATCATGAATAATCAATGGATATGAACGTGGCAATAGACGAAATTATATCGTCATCATTGTGGTAATGAGAACAATAAGTATTCTCAAAATAATCTTTCACTGTGTGAAAGTAATATTTGTCATCGATTTGACATGAGATTTTATAAAGCACATATAGATGATTATGATCAATTCATGATGTGAATGCGACAACATCTTATTTATGAATATATATTCATTCTTCAGAGAATATGAACGTGCTAGTGGTAGTGAATATACCACACTCACTTCTAGAAAAAGGTTTGAGATGATACCAAATAATGTTATAATTATCACGTACCTATTGTACGCCAAAATATTTTGGCATTGTGATTATTAAAAGACAACGGTAATGCAAAAAATAAATCTTGCATATAATTTTGACCATACACATAATGGTATAACTTTCTCTTTAGAAGAGATATTTACCACATGGATGTTGATGAATCTGTGGTAGTACAAAATTAATTGAGAGCTCTAGAAGAGCCAATTATTACTATATTGGAGAAACACAATTAATTACCAATAAGGTATTGTGTTGTAGTACGTCTCAAAGAAACTTATTCATTTTCAAAGTATACGCGAAAGCGATTGATTATACCGAGACTATAAATGGAGGAAATATTTAATATCTTCTATTACTGCAACTTGTAGCAGGGTAATATGTATATAAAAAGTTACCCATTTTATTCACATGGGTAAATATTAAAGAACTAGAAAGTTCTTTATAAATTCTTTTACATTGCTTGTTCTCATTAATTAATAGACCAACTAAAATTGGGATTGAATCCCATGAATGTTGGAAATATCAAAGGTGAATATGGGCTCATTCATCTACCATGTATACCACATAAGATGCATCAATGAGATGATTACGTGTGCGATTATTATTAACCCACAACATGGTGTTTGCGAGGCAACTTGCTCAATAATTTAATTTAGAGCATATTTCAAATTTTTTATTCAAGAAGTTCATCTTGATAAGTTGGTCTACATCACAACTGGTTTAGCAAAATGATTTATTGAGTGCCTCCACTTAATAGCTAAATTATTGCTTATGAGAACAAAGTTATTTATATCAGTTTGATATAGGTTACATACGAAAGTATTACATTCTCCCCTCACAAGTGGTTCAGGTTCATGAACCAAATAATTTCATCTTATTATTTTTGATGTGCAGTGTATATTTTGATTAACACCATAACGCACAAAGATGTGTTCTCAAAGTTGAGGAAATAAGTTAGTTTTTCTAACATGAGAGGGAGACATGATAAACAATTGAGAAAAATTACGAGGAATAAATTATCGTTTCTGCATCTAGATCCTCGAATAAAATAATATGAACTTGAAGTTCATAAATGGATAATTCATGTGCAATTTATTGCAAAGCATGCCAGACGCATTTGCTGACTCAAAGAAAGTAACTATATTCTCATTACAAATGCTCATATTAAGTCCTAGAAGGACAAAGTCTATGGTAAGCTTAAAGCGTATAGACAAATCAGTTTCAAATAAACTTCTTGATAAAGAAGGTGAGCAAATGATCAAAACGATCATAATAAATGAGGCAAGTGATCTAGAAGATCACATGACATAACACTTCATAATATCTCATGAGAGATTCAGGTACCTGAATATATGAATGAAGAGATTTCTATGTTATGTCATTATGAAAATACATTGAAACTGATATAAAATCTTTGTCGACATCAACCTTCAAGAAGCTAGTGTACAAGATTGGGATGCGAAGGCTCAAGGATGTGAATTGATGCTCTCATCAGGGGAATTAATGCGCGTTGCACTCTTTTTTCCTTACAAGGTTTTGTCCCACTGGGTTTTCCTTGTAAGGTTTTTAACGAGGCACCCAAAAGGCGTATTAGATATGTGTATTCTTTTTCCTTCTCTAGAACTTTTTTTCCTCTGGGTTTTATTTTAGTTAAGGTTTTAACGAGGCACATTATCTGTTGAATATACATTCAAGGGGAAGTATTATAAATAGAATTGTATTTATGGTGAATGTCTATATTTAAAGAGATTGTAGAGTTTATTACTTGGTGGCTAAGTCACCATCTCCCTATAAATAGAAGGTTCTATTACATTGTAATTCATCCCAAAATTCAATAACAATTCCCTGTTCTCTCTTTCTCTATAATATTATTTTTGTTCTTTTATTGTTTCGTAACAAATTTTACATAGAGATGAAATAGTGCTGCCACGTTGGGCAGGCCAATGTATTGACGTGGTGACTATGCAAGCAATGTTGTAGTAGAAGGCAACAAAACTAAAGTCTTTAATAATAAGGCTTAATATCACGTGCCTAATGACGTGAGTGACTAGACAAAAATTCACCGGACAATAAAAGATTTTTTCAATCCAGGTATGTTCATATTCAGTATAAATACATTGTAAACATAAATTCTAAAGGACTTTTAAGTTAACTTTGAAAGATTTGAAAGAGCATTGAAGGCTACAAGACACACAATTTCTTCTTTCCATCAATTCAATACGAGAATTTGAATTGTAATGTTAGATTGATGCTTTCTTACTCTTTAATTATATTTGTGCTAACTTGCTTCATAATTATGGAGTAATTTACCTTAGGGTTTGACATGATTTGGTGAATTAGTTGTTGTTTATGAATTTGATTACCGCTTAATTGCATGAATTTATTGGAGGAACTTTAATATAATTGTGATTTTATTCTTTATAGTGTTTAATCGAATGAAGAACATCTTATTAAATATTATTTCATTGTATTTCTTAGTTTATTTTGATGACTCTTCAAAGCAATCAAGAGAGATTTTTGAGTTACGATTTAAATTAATATTGAGAAATATTCGCGAGAAGTTTCTCTAAGATCATTCCTACCAATAGATTTTTGCAATTTTCACTGCACTTCACATTAATTTATTTGAAAGAGATCTAAATTAAGAGAGGAGTCAACATAGAAAATATGAGCTAATCGCCTATTGAATTCGTGAGAATCGATACAATCTCGAGAGTGAAATATAACAATATCATATCCAGAATAACCACCGTGCTCTTATCATATCAAAATCCTTATTTCTCATATTGATATGAACCCAACTCTGCCAATCTCTAGTTCTTTCAATTATCAATTGCTTTACTTTAGTAATTAAAAGTAGTTATAATCATTCAAAATTAAATTTTTATCGTCCTGAATAACGTAAGCCAGAAATTACTAAAGCAATATTTAAATTCAATCCATGTGGAGATGATAATTTAACTATACTATATTTGGCTAGCGATCATCAATTTCATGTTGTGTTTTGCGCTCGTCAGAAAATGAAAAGACTAATACGAAAAATTAAGAAAGTGAGATCAAAAGAGATGAGATAAGAGAAAAACAAGAGAATATGAATAAGAGTATATTTTATTCAAACCCTAATCTTTCCAACTCTTCTTTCTTTAGTCGTTCGGATTATTTTATAGAAATTGTGAAGATGATCAACTGAGTATATAACATTGGAAGAACTTCATAACTTGGGAATAATATTTATGTTTGATCCTGCTGATTCACTCTATGATTATGGTTTGCGTTTGAGCCAAGCGCTTATTATTTTATTGGGAGAAGTGTTCTTTATTGATCGTAAGGATGATTGGTTATAATTCAAGAGTGTTCACTTTGATTGGAAGTGTCTTTACTATGCATAATTATTTGCAAGCATGAAATACTTGATGTTTTGTTTCTTGGTGCTAAAAAACCTTTATGAAAACTTGAGCTTGATTATTTTGACACTTGGCATGAAGTGACTTTGAATAATAAGAGAGTTGGTAGATCCAAATACACTCTGTACATGTGGTAGGTTCTATGTTTAGACCATCTAATTTAGTTTTCTTGTTTGTTAAGTTCATAAGAGTCATACGTTGTGCTGTTTGGGAGATTTTATAACCCCATGTGATGATGTTTTCTACATGATTTTTAGAGGATTTTTTGTCAATTAGGAAAAATTGAGTCAAAAGAATACAAAAGCACTTTCTTGTTTTATCATTTTCATGCATATATTTGCCTTTTGATGAGTTTTCATTCTTTTCCATGTTTTACAAGGTTCAAATTCGGGACGAATTCTTTTCAAGAAAAGGAGGATGATACGACCCAAGATATCTAACGTGCTCTTTAGATGTCAATTGATGGTTTCGCACTTAGAGGCTATGTGTGTAATATGTCATCAATTGAAGACTGCACGTAATTGGAGGCTATACTTGTAATAAGTGACTATACTTGTAATAAGTGACTACATTTAGTTCCTTAGAATTAGCTTATGAATATTTGGATCATTTGTAGTCAAATACTATTACTCTATAATTTAGGTTCACTTTGATGCAATTATTGAATATTTGATCTTTATCAATTGTTATTCAAGTACTATATTGTTGGGTCTCTTCTCAAATTCTATCATTTACATTTAACTTATTGTCTTTCGCGTTTAGATTCGTATCAGTTTGTCACTTGAAGAGGACGGATGGTAAGAAAATGCAAATAGCACTACATAACTACAACAATATATCCAATATAATCCCATAAGTGAAATCTGGGTAGCGGTAAACAACTGCAAGGCATAAAATTTTATCTACATAGGGAAGTGCCAAATAGCACTAACCAGAGTAGTTATTGTTTCTACAGTTACCGCCTGATTATAGTGAATACGCATTTCTATGAGATGACCCACTCCCAGTGCTCCCATGTCTCCTCACCAAATCAACAAAAACCACATTCTAGAGAATAGAAGAAAAGCAAAGAGAGTGAAGGGGTTGCAAGAAACAAAGAAACCATAAAATCCATGTATATTCTATATGAGAAGAGAGGTACATGGGCGCAGATAGTGAGAAAAAGAGGGATTCAAAGCCATTCTTCATCCAATTCGCTACTGTCACGACCCCAAATCCGGTCGTGATGGCGCCCAGCACATTGCTAAGCCAGCCTGACCAATCAACATCAACAACGGAGCTAGAAGCTCTCTTTAACCCATTTAAGCATTTCAAAATATGAAACAATAGTAATACTTATACTAACAACGGGGAAACCAAGTCCCAAAATATACTAACTCCCATAGACCGAAGGGTCAAGAGTCATGAGCCTCTACTGAACATGAGTGTATAAAGGTTTACAAGATACCAAGTGCGGAAAGAAATATCAATACAGAATCAAAGACAGTAAGAAGGAATATCGGGTCCTGCGGACTCGCCAGCTACCTCGAATATTGTCACGACCCGGATTTTCCCCCAACATCGGGATTGTGATGGCGCCTACTCGTGGTAGCTAGGCAAGCCACTGTATTCATACTATCCTGGTAATAAACAAGGGTAAGACAGCGCAGATAAGAAATCCGCAATAAAGCACTATGTAAAGCTATAATCAGCTACCCTGTCATAGAATCAATCTTCACTATACCTGTACCAACAAATACCAATAAATAGCATAACAGCTAGCAGATGTAGCTAAATGCAATGCAATGCATGATATGACCGCTACGGCGCGTAGCCCGACTCCAATTTTGGGTACCCGTGCTCACCGTGGGGGTTCAGACTCCGGAGGGGCTCCTACAGCCCAAGCACATCTCATAGAGATATTCCTGCGGCGTGCAGTCCGATCCAACATATATCCACTGCGGCGCGCAGCCCGATCCACTACCAGTCAGCTAATATGCAAATACAGCCTCACAGGCTCAAAAGTAGTTTTGAAAACTCTTTTATCATTTTTCGATTGGAAAACAGTAATATCAAGTTCCAGAGGTTGGAAATAGAATGATAACAGAAATAGCTGCAGACTAGTAGTAAACTAGCATGTCTATATGATAAGACAATGACAACGATCCTCGCGGGATCCAATAACTGGCTCACAGCCCACAATATACTCAACCGTCCAGAAGGAGGTTCAACGGCTCGAGAATAGCCAATAATATAGTATCAACAGGTTGGACTAATCTATAGTCTCCAGTTCATGATCGACCCCGCACTCTCAAGAGTGTGTGTGTCTCGCCGCTATACAGCGTCACAAAGTGGTATACCGGGGTTTCGAACCCGCCGGTCATCACCCACATCTATTACTCACCTCAATACGGCGCGACGACTACTCCGCAATGCCCTTGCCACGAGAATCAAGCTCCGCACGCGTAGAATCTGATCAAATACAGTAGAAATACAACAAATTAGGCCAATGGGACGACACCGAATCAATACAACTCGATTTACATCAAAATTCCCAAAGTTGTCAAAACCCGACTTTCGGTACGCTTGACGAAAAATTACAAAAGTTACATATTCGGAATCCTCATCTCGATACGAGTCTAGGCATATAAAATTTACCAAAATCGGACTCCATTGCCCACTCAAATCAGTGTTTTTCTTTAATTTAGGCCTAGGGCTCAAACCCACCTTTAATCTTCCATTTACAGAAATTTAACCCATGATTTCATGTTAAAATGATGTAATTAAGCCACAAAACTTACCTCCAACGAATCCCCGATGAATTACCAGAAATTCCCGTGAGTTTCTCTCTCTAGAACTCAAAAATGGCGTTTTGGGGTATTAAACCCGCGACTGGTTCTGTTCTGAACTTATCTTCACTGCCAGCCTCTTTTGTTCATCGCGTTCGCGACGCCTCTCACGCGAACGCGATGCCTTTTTCCTCTTCTTCATCGCGAACGCGGCACTCTCTCACGCGTCCGCGAAGATCAACTCCGCAGCCTCCCGACTTTTACTCTACGCGAACGCGACGTGAAGTCACGCGTCCGCGATGCCTTAACTTTTCCTCTTACGCGAACGCGACCCACCCATCGCGGACGCGATGGCCAACTGGCCGCAACCTTCGCGAACGCGGCATTGCCCTCACGAATGCGATGCCTTACTGAACCTGGCCTTCGCGAACGCGGAACCTTCCTTCGCGAACGTGAAGGCTTATTTTATGCCCAGTGATCTGCAGATTTCAGCAGACCATTTCATGCTTCCAAATGCCGGATGATGGTCCGGATTCACCCCGAGGCCCCCGGGACCTCAACGAAAACCACCAACATACCCCAAATCACGATACGAACTTGTTCCAATCATAAAAACACCATCCTAAACATCAAAATCACCAATTACACACGGATTCAAGCCTAAATTTCTTAAAACTTTTCGAATTACACATTCGATGAAAAACCCGACCAAACGACGTCCGAATGACCTGAAATTTTGCAGGCACATCCAAAATCACCTAACGGAGCTACTGCAACTGTCGGAATTCCATTCCGACTCTCGGATCAAAATCTCACCTACCGTTCGGATTTCGCCAAAATTCAACCTTAGCCAATTCAAGCCTATTTCTACACCGGGCCTCCAAATTCAATTCCGATCGCTCCCCTAAGTCACAAATCACCTCTCGGAACTAACCGAATCATCAGAACCTGATTCCGAGCCCTCTAACCAAATAGTCAACTCCGGGTTGACTTTCCTTATTCAAGTCTCCTTCAAAAGGCTATATGCCTCATTTTCAATCCAATTCACTCCTAACTCACCCGATAGACTCTAACACTGATATAAAATCATAAAACATGCATTTTCAACATAACGGGGTGGTAATTCCCGTGACGACGGGCCGGGTCGTCACAACTACTGTTAGCAGCGTTGTTCCAGTAGGCCTATCAACCAACTGGTGTAATAATGTAAAGAGTGTTTGTAAATTGAAAACTCTGAGGCAGTGATCTATAAATTTTATCAGTAGTTCGGTAGACATGTAAGGTTCCAAAAAATAAAAGATAGAATAAACATGGAGGAAGGAAGGCACCAGTGGAAGGGTCTACTTTTGCATTCCAACCTCCAACCTTCTTATCCCTTGCCCCAAATTACAGTGAATAAAGGGGAAAAAGAACGAACGACTACTATGGGGAGTTAGAGAAAAAGGAGCTTATCAAGCGAGAAATTCAAAAATAGCCAGATTTAATACTAGACGTTGCAAAATAATCAAGTTTTAAAAGTCATCGAAATTTAGCTACTTTTCATGTAAAGAAAAATCTGAGCGAAAACACTGTTCAAAATTCGAAAAATGCACCACAAATTTTTCGGAAGTTCCAGCATAAGTATGCTTGAACTCTCACAAATTTTACGGCTGGAGCTCCGACATATTTACGGGAGTTCCAGCAAGTATAAATATCCAGTATAATATACTGAAGTTTGGAGCATTGATGCTTCAGTCTCCTATAAATTTTACAGGAATTATCAAAGTATACCGCTCTAGCATAATATGCTGAAATTCGTACACAAATGCACCAGAACTCCCGTAAATTATACGGTGCCGGTTCCCTGTTGCAGCAAATAGTGGCTATTTTTCATTAACGTCGTAAACAATGTTTGAAAGTGGGGATTTAACAAGAAGCAAAACACCAAGAAAATAAAAATCTTTTGGTAATGATTTTTATACTTATCTTGTGGATAATGATCCCTTAACATATTCTGAAGCTATTTCTTCATGTGATGACTATTTTTCGATAGCCAACAGTAAAAGTGACTACGCCACGCGATTTTGACATTTTTCAATACAGTGTCGATCCCCAAAATGTTGTCCAGTGCACATGCCTGCATGATACAGAGATGCAAATTAACACCAACTGAGAAAATCCTATAATTAATGAAGCGAAGCTTGTACAATTATCAGCCAATCAACAACGGCTAGTGTTTCCAGAGTTGGAAACTATACTACTTTTGAATGCAAAAGTTTGTTCAATTAAGTAAATACAAGCTTAATTTTCCAACTTAGCTCTATCAGATAAACATGACTGTTCAATACCCTATCGTCGTACAAAATTAAAAACAAGGTATCAACATTTAAATGTGCCCCCCCGCCACACCACCCCGCCCAAAATAAAGAAACAAAAAGGATACCAACGCAAAACATACAAACAATTCATCTTTGAGGTCCTTCCATACATTAGACGACCTAGAACAATAATAGTTCTGCCGTCAAAGTCTTTCGAGCCGACCATGAATATATGGACACAGAAGTCAGAGTTGGATAGCTGTTGATCTTAACTGTTAATTTGAAATCTTCACCTGTAAGCTTAGCCTAGAAGATACAAGCTAGCTAACAGGAGAAAGGAAGTCGAAAGGCACCATCTAACTATAGTCCAACATCCTAGTCTAGAACAAATCAAAGACTAATTGTTCTCTAGACCAAATAAAATCTACTTATATTACTTATTATATACAGGGTAGCGGTGCCGCAAGCACATGAGAATGTCTAGTTGAGGAATTACACCGCAAGCACAGGAGAATGTTATAGTTGAAGAATTACACCAGACCCTTTTTCAACTTCTATAAACAGTGAAACTCAACTTCTATAAACAGTGAAACTCAGACTCCTTTTACAAGAAAAGTTTCCCGTGTTCACCAAGAACAAACAGCATTGCCAAGGATATTAAGTTGGCCACAAAACGTGCCAATTAGATTATAGACCAGTAGTTAACATTCCACCGGAAGAGATGACAGGCCCCTAGAGCTTTGGTTCTGTCACGCCCCAAACTAGCACCTGGTGCCTAATTTGACTGAACATACTAACCAGTAAATCATGTACCATAACATATATAGAAACATCTAGGCCGACAAGGCCGTAACATATGACATCAGCTCATAACCAACCGAAAATGACTTGCATATAAGGGCCGCCAAGGCCACTATATAAATTAGTACGACTAACGTCCGGTCATTTGCGTCTACAAAAGCCTCAAAAGTGCATCTGACATAAGTAACGTGGTCAAAACAAGGCCCCAACTGAATAATCAAATGTAAGTAACAACAACAATAACAACAAAAAAACCGAGTACAATCCCACACGTGGGGTCTAGGAGGGTAATGTGCACGCAAACCTTACCCGTGAGGATAATCAAATGCAAGTACAGAACTCAAATGAAGGAATTATGAAGCAAACAACTGAATGTGTATCTCAAGTATCAAGGCAACCTACAAGGCATATACTATACTCTTACTAACCTGGATACGTCTCGTAATCTCGTTACTCTGGGCCTATGGGAGTAATACACAAACCAACACACACATCATCTAAATCTATAGTACGCAAGTTGCGTAATCACATAACAATCACTCTATTATATCACAATATGATCTCTTACGTATGTGCTAGCTGCCAAATTAGTGAATTATCGAGCTGATATCTCCCAGACTAGCGAGTTCGTCAATATGATCTCGTACGTATGTGCTAGCTGCCAAATTAGTGAGTTATCGAGCCGAGATCTCCCAGACTAGCAAGTTCATAACTACCAGGTTACCAAGATCTTCCAGGCTAGCACACATGTAACTACCAGGCCACTGAACCTGTTCGTAATGCCTATCATAACATATAACAATACAAAGCACATAAAATTCTCATGTCAACTCCAACTAACATTGGCCAAGTTACAGAAGTCTTTCTGAGGATGCCGATATGGCTAATATACACTTTCTAGGAGAAGCAAAAGACCACCAATAATCATATGAAACCCTTCTTATCAGAGCAGTACCAGATGAAGAAAGTAGTAGTGACAGCTATATGAGGGCAGTGATCTATAACACATGGCAGACAAGGAATTGGTAGATATTCAGAAACACGTGAATACATAATTTGCTACTGCAAAGATGAAAACGGAGCTCAAACATAAGTTAAAGGATATACAAACATGTCGGAAAGCACATAAAGGTAGGCAATTACTTCACAGGTTATGTAATTAGAGTTCCAATACTGGAGGGTAGTGAGTTGTAACTATCATATGTTTTTTTTCTGCTGTCTAGTTTACTAGAGGCCTTAACAGTAGTGTTTTGTGAACTGTAGTTATAGGTGCTTATGAGATGTATTAATTTGAATTGTTAATGGTAATAGTTCACATTTATTACAAAAAAAGAAATACATCCAGCACCTCAAAAGTAACAAGAACAACTCCAAAACGTCCTATAAACAGCCCTCAACACAACTACAACGTTTGACCATTAACTTGTATCATCTAAGCAGGAGAAGAAGATCTTACCTTAAACAACAAGATCCAGCCCTTAAGACACCTTGGTTCAACCTGCAGAAATCTCCAGCTCAATAACAACAAGCGAGAACTAAGCTTATACAAGTACTACAATCTTTCCGAAGGAAGAATTACCTCAAAACTTTGGTGGGATTTGCTTGAATGATATGGAAATGCTTTGGAAGCATTTAGGAAGCTTAAGGATCTGTTTTGGATGGAAAAATGAAGAGAGGGAAAGGCTGCATCACTTCATAAAATCAAAAATAATCTCCACGTGGGTCCCAGTGGGCTGCCTGGGCAGTCCGGCTAAAACGTGTATACGTTGGAAATTAGACTCGTAGACCTTCAACTTGGTGGGTGGATCAACCTCGTAACTCCAAGTATATTGGGAGAAAAGCTCGATGATATCAAACCCAAATTTCAGTGAACTTATCAACGTAAGTAGCGATAACTTTTGCCAACTTCAATTATGCAACTTACTTGACTTCAACATTTAATATACGACTATTATACGATTCAAGTACCTCATAACACGATTTTCTTGGCATGTTAAGCACTCCTAGTATTACTCCCAAATGTATGGGTTATAACATCGGCCCGTACCTCCAATGTACGCTCCATAAGTCCCTCTATAAGTTGAAAATTTTGCGAAAATTCACTCGCTTCGATTCCATTAACCTCTAACCCTTTTGACACTTACTAAACATAGTCATAATCACTTATAAGCTTAGGAATAGCCCATCTCTCCAAGCTTATGACGACTAACTCACGACGTAACTTAATGTATGAAAAATACGGGATGTAACAAGTTCACTGATAAAAGTAGTACAACGAAGGATGGGCAATCAGAAGAGCGGGGCCATTATTCTCAAGCTTGAAAAGCGAGAGAACATATTGCTCAGTTTAGAAGAAAATAAAAAACACAAGAAGTTGAAGGCTGAAAATTAAGTTGAATAAAATTGAAGTTTAGGCATCCAAGATGCTAATGGAGATTCTGGAAGACGTGGTGCACAAACTGACAAAAGAATCTTTTATGGAGAGAAAAATAGGTGCCCATTAGAGTCGCACTATCAATCTGCAAAAATGCACTTCGAAGTCCATAACATTACATTTTTATGCTGTCAAAGACCAACCAGCACAAATAAAAATTAGCATCAGACGTGTTAATTGAACGCATTCGACTAACATGAGGAGGGAATCTTGACTGAGTCACCAAACTAGTGATGTATCAGTAACAGATTTGACTGCAGCACCTACCTAAAAAGTACTATATGGTAATGATTCAAATTACACTCCCCAGCAACCTAAACAATAAAAATCCAGAATATTTCTAATGGTAATGCAAACTTAATTAACGCAGCCCAAAAGAGAGTCCTAAACTTATAAGCAATATCTCCAAAAACTATATCAGAACAAATATGAGGCCATTCAACGAAAAATTCTTTCAAATTTATGAGAATAATCTGATATTCCTTAGGGGTCATTTGGTATGAGGTATAAGGTGAGATAAGGTGGGATAAGGTGTAGGATTAAATTTATACTCTGTTTGATCGTGGTATAAATTATCCCGCTGTTTAGTTAGCGGTATAAATTTATCCTGGGATAAATCTATACCTCCAACCAAACAGAGTATAAATTTAATCCCAGACTTAATCCATATCCCATCTTATCCCACCTAATCCCATCAAATGTGAGATTATTTTATCCCATCTTTCATGTGGTATAAATTAGTCCTGGGATTATAATCCCGGGATAATTTAATCCACGTACCAAACGGCCCATTAGAGTTGCCTTACACACTTTGGTTTGCAAGTCACTTCTAGTGTCTTTATTCAGCATCTGCTAGAGGTCATACTTCCACAACAGATGAATCAAAACACGTTGAAGAACCTAAGTTTGAGATTCTTTTTTAATTTCTTGAGGCATCAACTTTGTGAACAGACAAATTACCTTCAGATATAGAAGATGACCACCATTTTGCCTCTCTACCAAGTGGTCTAAAGGAGTGCAGTCGTTGGGAGATAGCCAAAACACTAGAAATAAACATCTTGCTAATGGTTGACTGTGAAACTCTTCATTAAGGCTCAATAAAAAAAGCACGAAGCGACCCGGCATGCCTCCAAAGTAGTCCTAGAAAAAAAGTAAGAGGCTTATAAGAAGCAGATACACAAGTTAACAAAAACTTGGTAGTTCAGTAAAAATAGTAGGAATAACATGCCGATTATCCACTGAGTTTCAAACGATGAGCCAACTGGCCCTTGGCGACTTCTTAGTTATCCAAAAAAGAAAGAAGCAAATACCGACACAACAAGCATCAGTTGAAAGTATCTCGACCAAGTACTAGTTTACTGATAAATCAAGTTCTGTCACTAAATAACACCAAATTGGTGAAACTATTACCAAAAATATACCAATAAATCTAGCCATCATCATAGAATATGGAATAGAATATGATTCCATATGGAATTACATCTTTGCACCAACAATTTCTTACTTTTTGGACCGAACTCTAAATTCTCTCAATAGTTGTACTCCTGTTCCACTTTATACGCCATTACTACCTCCAGGGGATCAACAAAATTTTTGCTATGATTTTTCATTTACTTTTAAAATATTTTTACTTTAAAAATTGTAATGTTTGTATGTGATCTATATATGAACTGTCCTAACAATAAGTCAATATCCGAATTAATATTGAAGACCCTTGATACTCCTCCATCTGCAAAAAAGTTATCCGACACCGGGGACTACTATTTTTTTTCACCCAGACCCAAAAATAAATGCAAAGAAAGCCATGTCCCTTGCATCTAATCCGAGCTCATCCTCGGCTTTTGCGGATGTTCCCATCACTACCTGGGAAGTAACCATGGAATGTTAAATTGGAACATTAGGCGAACGAATAAGTCAACAGCATACACTGCTGTGGACCAGGATGTGATCATCATTCAAGGGCCCTTTCACAAAGATAACACAAGCGAACTATAATCTGTCCTCTCCACTCATCCTTATGTTGTCGGCTATGAAAGCACCCAATTTAGCGGACGATGTGTACAAGGCCATTTTTTTAGCACCTTTGACTTCTATAGTAGCTTTACAATAACAGACCTACTAATTCGGTACACTTCTAGAACAAAACAACTTATGGATTTCCAAAAGGCAAAAGAACAAAGTTCACCTAACAGCACGGATCGATCACATCCTAAGCTTAGAACGCTCCAGATATACTAAGCCATAAGGCATCAGGTGACATTTTGGGATAAGATCTGCATACAAGTTACCCTCCCCAAACCCCACGGTGTGGGATAAATACTGGGTATGTTGTTGTTGTTGCATCAGGTGACATTCAAATTCATCGTTTATCTCATAACTGAGAGATTGTTTGAAACAAGTACATGAAAGGAATAATAAGCCAAATGTCACATGTCACTCTATAAGCCAAATGTCACAATACAACCTATAACATAATATTTCCTTAGGTATGTGCTGACCTTCCTGAGGAACGTGACAAAATATGTCTCATGGCATTCAATGCTTTTGAATAGACATTCAAGACACCAAAAAAAGAAGCTAAAGTGACAACAAGTAACTCACCTTAAACTATTGTTTGAAACAGGAGTTTAGAGTACCTGCAGCCCCACGATAAGTGGAACGATATTAAGGGGGCTTTTGTCCATTCTTCTATCTCACTGTTAAAATACTGTTTGAACAGGAACTCACATGAAAGGACATATCAGCCAAACACTACCAATCTGGCACAACATTCTATATCAGTTTAATTACTCTAGAGGTGGCAAAAGGGCGGGTTGGGTTGAATTTTGACGGGTCAAGATAGGTTAGGTCAATAAATGAATCATTACCCAACCCAGTCCAAAGTGTACTTGGGCTAAGATGGGCTAAACAATGGGTCATAACCCAACCCGCCGACTTGACCCTTATTTTAGAACCATGCTCATCTTGCATAAAAAAGCCTTCTATTCCAAAATGTGTAAGTTGAAAAAAAAAATTATGGGTTCGAGTGGGACGGGTGGTGCAGAAACACAAAAAACAGAAAATTTAAAAAAAAAAAAAAGTATAATTTTTTTTGAGTGGGTTTGGTTCAGGGGAGATGGGGTGATTTCAGAAAAAAAAAAGTAAAAAGTACAAACAAAAAAAAAGTAAAATGAAATTGAAAAGTTTGCGCCCATAGGGGTTGCAGAAAATCGGAAATACAATTTTTTTTAGGGGGTTTTGGATTTGGGGGGGGAGGTGGTGTGCAGAAAAACAAAGAACAAAAAATTGAAAAAAGAAGTAAAATTGAGTCAACTAAGTAAATTTCTACTAAGTTGAACTGAAATACCTTTTATTTTGGGTAAGTTTCGTGTGTTATAATTGTGCTGCTTAATAAGTCAAAATGGGCTATAACAAATAGTGGGTTAACTTGCGCTCAGCCCAAATTGACCAAGCTAAAATGTTGTAGCCCAACTCATTTAATCTCTAGACGGATTTGGTGGGTTTGAGGTCAAATTGCCACCCCTAAATTACACCATTGCAAAATGAAATTGGATAATATCTGCAACATCAAAATTAAACCACAAATAAAAGCAAAGAATATAATGTTGCAAGCAAGACAGAATTTTTTTAAAGATGATGAGAATATGTAAAGGTTGCGGCAAATGCAACACAAACCCCTTCTGCGACTTAAATCATCAAAGACATTGGTGAATCCTTTCTCACTGAAGAAGCAGGATAATAAGTTTGTTACAGTCAAAGGCAGCTCCAGAAATCATTTCTATTGATTAAAAAAGAACAGATTGACCAATTGAACAATTGACACCTTCCCTCCTCCTTAATCCGGGCTTGGGACCGGCTGTTTAGACAGGCGGAGTTACAAGGGTCCCCTAAACACAAAATGTAGCAGTAAGACCTTCCCTCCTCCTTAATCCGGGCTTGGGACCGGCTGTTTAGACAGGCGGAGTTACAAGGGTCCCCTAAACACAAAATGTAGCAGTAAGTAGGCCTAAGCTACAAGAGAAAACACAAGGCCAAACTACTGTTGGTGCTAAGACAAGACATGATCATAGAACAAACAGGACCGGTCAATAAAATGCATTAACTCAAACGCAAACAACACACCAAACCGACGAACAACCTGGAAGTATGTTTGGATTATATAAAAGGAAATAGATACTGGGAGGAACAGACTTAGCAGTGACCTCCTAGGTTAAAAGGGACAAATTGGCAGAATTGTTGAAGAGTGGATACAAGTCAACGAATGTACTTAGGAATACAAACTGACACAGGATTGACTGTCTAGGATATAATCTAGGATAAATTCACGATTCAACCACAATGAAGGACAAAATCACCAGTCAATCCGAGATTAAAAGCCATTGTGGAGGAATAGGGTGTAAATACTATCTTGGAAATTCTCACAACTCAAAAATCTTCCACGGAAGCAAATCTTCACAACATGCCTACAAAAACAAAGATAAAAGACCCCACCACCCTAGAAATATCCCATATACCTAAGCAAACTCCCTCTAGTGCATCTCCCTCACAAACTAGTCAAATCTTCACAACATGCCTACGAAAACAAAGATAAAAGACCCACCACCCTAGAGATATCCCCTATAACTAAGCCTACTCCCTCTAGTGCATCTCCCTCATAAAATGGAACTTCCAAAAAAGATTGTTCCACATCAAAAAACCTCATTTAGAGCAAAAAAAAAAAAATAATCAGATTATCCCCCACATAAAAAACCCTTGTAAAGCAACAAAATCAATCCACAGCACCTTGCTTTGGCATATGTAGCATATGCAGGAAACAATACTATATTTTTCTATAAAAATAAGCAGGAAAGAAAAAAACAAATTGCAGGTAAAAAATCCCCCCTCCCCCTCCCCCCCGAGAGCCCTACCAATGAGAACACTGCATAATACCACGTCCAAGGTTCTCAAAAGAAGATGAAATGAAAAAACATTTACGTTCAACCACATCATTGGTATATATCAAACTACAAAACCTATAAGTTGGGTGTCCGTTTTCTTTTTATCTATTTGGTGAAATAAGTTATCCTGTACAAGGCTGATATCTTTCCTTCCAAACAGAAATACGACAGGCTCCCACGGAGAAAAAAAAGCTCAATTGACAGCACATACACTTGCACCACATTGCATACCTTAGGAGAAAGAGCACATGGTACTATGTCCTTCTCAGTTTCCATCCTTTTACCTTATAGTAAAGGAGTGTTGTACAAGCAAAACTATGTGAGCAAAATGAACATCCAAACAGTGGTAGCACTAAGTGGCCCCCAGCCTAACAACGTAAAGCATGTAAAATTCCCTAAACAAGATATGGAGTTCACCCTGCTAACTCCCTGCTCGTCTAGGACCCAAATCATCATGCAACAACAGCAGATATGACATGAAAGTTCCTCTGAAGAAATTCCAGTAGATACTGAAAAGCAGAGCCCCCTTGACTGCAATGGAACATTCACGGGGAAGAAAATATTGTTTCCCCATAGGACTACAAGAGAACTAGACAACTTCTGGGTCCTGGCTAATTAAAGCAGAACATGACTTCAGCTGACGAGATGTTAATTTGAAGATGCATTGCAGCTAAAAGTAAAAATGTCATGGCACCAACCCAGAATAGAACCTTACTTGATATTATGTCCTAGTCTTTTTGAAAGATTGCTTACGGGGTAACTGATCGAAAGGAGGGATTGACCAGTATGTTCATTTCATTAAAAAGCTGCACTTGAAAACACATTGTTCACTATTTCATAGCACCTTGAGACAACTATATATATAATATTCAGAAATCAAATTCTCCAATCAGAAATATTGAAATACCTGTAAAAAGCAAGCACAGAATATATCCTGAAATCAATGTTTTGCAACCAGCTAAGACTTCCCTCGATAAACCATATAGATAGTCACTGAAGCAATCTCCACCAGAAAATAACTCCAGTACTAACATTTTTAAAAATTGTTGCCCAAAAAAAGTAGAAAGCTACGAAGGAATTCCACCCACCTAAGCTCTTGACATACAGCATCTACCAAGTACATACGACTATGCAGGTGCCAAATTTTTTGCTCCTTCATAAATAAGATAAAAGATATCAAGGAACATCCAAGTAACAACGAAGTGAGGCATAAACATCACCCAAGCAAACAACTTGTCCCTCTTTAAGTAGCCTAAGTTCCTCCGCTTGCCAAATTAACCAATCCATTTGGGACCATATGAAAGTTACTACAAAAGCCACCTTGTCTAATTGCATATTGAAACATACAGGATGGTTATGCAGCTTCTACATATGAATTCATATGAAATTCACCACTAGTGATGTTTGGCCATGAGCCTGATAAAAAAGAGATCCACAACAAGAGTCATACCATCATATGCATCACTTCATAAACCAAATGCTCGTTCTCAATATCCCTGTAATACTCCAGATGCCAGACAAAAAATTAACTGGTGAATGTGAATAAAAGAGAAGAGAAACCACTGAAGACCAGCTGCAGCTTTCAAAAAATTATGTCACCCCATCTTCACCTTCCCAAAATACAAGAGGTTCTGTAATTAAAAACACCAGAACAGTCTCACTCGTGTATTATGTAGGACCTGCTCAAGGCCTTGCACACGGTTACTCACCACCAAACACCTCTAACCATCAAGGGAGGGGGAGAAAGAAGGCAGAACTAAATGGAACTGCAAAAATCTTGCACATGTTGACTCACCAACGACGACCTCTAACCATTAAGGGAGGGGAAGATAATTGAAACTGCATCACACAAAAAAATACCCAAAACAGGTTTTGGGAAAAAACTCCTCAGCACATGAATGCCAAAAATCATAGTTCAACTCTCTTCACCAAAATCTTGTTTCCTACATCTGATGATGCAGCAACAGAGAAAATCAAAGCCCAGTGGAATAGAGATCATATAAATAAATAAAGAGAAGATGATAAAATGGCAATAACTCCACTATAATCATGCCATATGAAAAGCACACATGCCATACATGGAAGTGCAACGGGGGAAATGGAGCGATATACTCTATGAATAATGGCAAAGACAGCAGCATTTTCAAAATGGTCAAGCTCGGTCAAAGATGTTGGATAATTCCTAGAAGATCTCCCTTATTTTATTCAAGGTGCCTAATCAATCAACAATACAAGAAGTCCAAGAAACCAAAGGACAACTACATCAGAAATAAGAAATGAACTATAGCTGGTCTAAAACATGACAGGACAACAAAGTGGCCAAGCAATGAAGTTGTAACCAACAGCTCCAATATCACAATGCCTTGATACCTTGTACTATGCAACCTCATAACTCGATTGATGGAGAAGGCAGCATCACCCTAGCGACACATATTAGATTACGCCTTTAGGAAGAAAATAATCCAAACTAGCATAGCATGCGAGGACACGAATAGCTAACCCAGAGCTGGAGTTTGTAATGAAACCAAAAGCTAACTCAGCCATCTTGCTAGCTCACACCACATCTACAGAAAGCAAAGCATATTGTTGCATTGTTTCTCGAGATGGAAAATAACAACAGAGTAGAGTGGAAAGAAACTGAGCCTGGTGGATCTACATATAACCAGCCACGTTCTTTTGAGGGATACCCCAGCCTTCGACGGTGATCCAAATTGACAAATTTGTGACCACATCTATAGAAAGCAGAGCAGATAGTGGCATGTTGCTCGAGTTCGAAAATAACAATAGAGTAAAGCGAGAAAAAACTGACTGGTGGGTCTGCAAGAAACCAGCCACGTGCTTTTGAGGGATACCCCGAGCCTTTGACGGTGATCCAAATTGACACATCTGTGAATTGAAATCTGGATGATCATACTAGTTGTGAAGTGACAGTTGACTAAACATACCTCAGCGTAGCAAGAAAACAAAGAATAATGGCACAACGATTGCCTATTAGTCAATGCTGATTCAACCATTTTAAGCAAATTATTACAAGCATATGGAAGGTATTAAAAAGAAAGTTAACCAACTTTAAACTAAGAATTTGAAAAACTTGCCACCTTGCACGATGATCACATATGTGGTAGATTCACAAGGGTTCCAAAAGATATATACCCTTGTGAAGATCTATCACGAAGAACAAAATAATTACCTTGCACTCATTTACAAAATTAAAATAAGAGAATTTTAGAATCAATGAATCGAGCTCTTTTTGTTCAAGTGGAAATGTTCTGTGGAGAAAAGATGTGAAGGAGATCTCTCTTGCACAAAATTTTTTACATAATAGCAAAAGAAGCAAGTCATCAAATGAGCAGAATGCTTGAAACATAATATGCATGCTTCAAAAGAGATTCTCCAAATAAAGAGGCTTCATTACCCAATAGCAAACAGTTTGAACGCAGATCCACAAATGAACTGATAAAAATGAGCATCAAAATCCCTCTACTGCCTGGTGAAGGCATCAATTGATCGGAATCTGTTAGATTATGTCCCACACTTTTTTTGTAAAAGATTTATTAACAAAGGGGAAACCCCGTTCACCAGCCGTATGCTAAAATGTCTCTCTTCTAGTTAATATATTCTGACTGTGAACTTCAGACTAGGAAAACAACAAGGCTGCCCCTACAAGTGTTGTCAATTGCACGAACGCCTAGACATTGCTGGCACGAGCTTGATCAGACATAAATACACACCATAGAATACAAGTAATTGATTATGGCTGCAGATATATCACTCAATATAAGAACCAAATAAAAAATATACCCGCCGCCATGCATGGAAACCACCACAGACATGTTAAAGTTCCTGCAAAAGGAACTACTAGAATGCACCACTATCAAGAGCCTAAGTGGAGAGAAGGGAAGCACACTGATGAAGGAAGAAAATTGAATTGAAAATTTTGATACCTAGATCTGCCTGAACTAAAGAAACCTTAAAGCAAATCAACAAACAAGAGCACTCCATGAGAAGAATTCACTGCTCTAAGGCCCAGAAGCTGCAAGCACAGAAGGAAGGGAACAGTGAGTGCAAACTGATACCACCTAGGAAAATTATCGAGATTTTTCAGAGATAAGATTGAGAAACCCCCTTTCCTCAAAGATATCCAAAATTTAATCCTCAATTACTGTCACCAACTGGTCTAAACTTCGTCCAACAGACAAAATAAAGCTGGTGTGATGAACAAAAGAAAACGGAATCATAGAAGGTAAGTAGCAAGAACACCAAAAGTAGAGCACTTTATGCAGCAATCAAAAGATGCACCATCCGGCCATCCCTTATGGAAATGAGATCTCATCAGCTGGATCATCACATACATAAGCATCTGGAATAAAAATTACGAGTGAAAGCAGAATACATACACTTGTAAAAAAAATTAACTTAACTGGGAGCTTCCATATGATGCAAGTTTTGAGAAAGCTGTGAGGCGCGAATATCCAATACCTTTAGTCCAAGACCTGAAAACTTGATCTGCATCTTACCAAAGAAAAGCACCAAAGCAAGGAGGCACTTATTTCTTCAGAACCACTTGCACCACTGGAACAAATCTTAGATACCTATTCCATGTATCCTTTGAAGTAACACCAAATGAAATCCACTAATGCTCGAAACGAATAAGCACTACAAGTGAAGGTAAAAGAAGTTGGTGCGAGAATAAGATACTACTTGCATCAATATTAACATTACGATGGAAGTCAAGATCTCAAACCAAACTAATAGCTCCATCCACACTGATGTCATGGCCTACTTATGATATATATGGGTAGGATTGATGACGGACTTGTTAATACTAGTAAAGATATTGACTGATCAAAACCTAAGATATCCAAAATCTTTCTTCTGCTGATCATTAACTTCAGATAAGGATAACAGCACGGTAGCCCAACAAATACTGCGTTGAATCTAGACACTGCTGGCAGAGCTTGATTACACCTTAAAATGGAAATAATCAATTGCGGCTGCAAACAAATCACCAAATAAAAGAACCAAAAGTTGAATGAAATAATCAAATATCCACCGCCATGCAATGGAATCACGACGGACATGTTAGATTTTGTGCAGAAGAGCTCTAAGAGCATAACTAATAGAAGAGCACCATCTCGAAAGAGCATACGGCGAGAGAAGGAAAGCACTTAGGGAAGAAAATTGGAGAAAATTTCATACTCAAAGCACCCTGAACAGAAGAAACCTTTACGCACACCACAAACAAGGGCGCGTCGTGAAATGCAGATATCACTGCTCTAAGACCGGCAACTGCAAGCACAGACAGAAGAGACAGTTAAGCCCATAGTTGGCTAAACCCAAACCAACAAGGAAATCAAACTGAGATGCCAGAGATAACATTGGAAAACCCCCTTTTCTCATAGCGTGACAGCACCCAGGTCACAGAGCAAGCACCAAATACTGGACACCAACCTTTGAAATTCCCAAATCTAATATTACTGCGACCATGTGATCTACTGTCACCCTGTGGTCTACACATCCATCCAACAAAAAAATATGCCGACGTGATAAAACATAAGAAAACGGAAATGGAGAAAATAAGTAAAGAGGACGCATAAAGTAGAGGAGCACTTCACAGGGCTATCAAAAGATCCAGAATTGAGTTTTGAGTACTCTTCAGGTGTCCATAACATAAGAGATCTCATCCATAAGCATCTCTGAAAACTAAAATGATAGCACAATATACTATACACACTTGTGAAAAGAATTATCTTAATTGAGAGCTTAAGAGCAGTTTCGACAAAACTAAGACACACTAATAAAGCAAGACACTTACACCTGTAGAACCACTTGCGCCCTTGGATCAAAACTTAGATTCTCATCCATGCATCCCTGAAAACTGACACAACCTAGGAATAAAATGCACCGACGATCGGACCAAATAAGCATTGAGGCAGTCAAGGTAAAAGAAGGTGGTGGGAGATAAGACAATATTTCTTAGCATATAAGATGGAAGATATCAAATCCAAACCGATAGTTCCATGCTGGACTTGTTCCCTGCTTCTCACACATAAGCATAGATCACCGACTTGTTCATCTGAAGATTCAGTCCGCATGGGGAGCAAAGATAATGAGGTTTGAGGAGTGAAGCTCAAATGTGTGGCAAAGCAGTGTGCACCAGCACCCCTTTCCAAAATAGAGGAGCTCGTGCAAATCAGAAAACACAGAATAATCCTTATATCCATCATTACTACTGGGAAAACAACTTGAACACAACGGCTAACATGCCCAGCATCCATACGGAACTAATTGCATAGTGGAATATCACAACAAAACCCTCAGAAATGGCCCAAAACCTGAAAACATGCTTGGTTACCCCAAAAGTGCAATCTAGGATGGATGACATCAGCAAGCCAGACTCATTTCTTAGCATTGTCAGTTGAACGCAAATCCAAGACCTGAAAACTTGATCTGCATCTTACCAAAGAAAAGCACCAAAGCAAGGAGGCACTTGTTTCTTCAGAACCATTTGCACCACTGGAACAAATCTTAGATACCTATTCCATGTATCCTTTGACAAGTAACACCAAATGAAATCCACTAATGCTCGAAATGAATAACCACTACATAAGAAGAAGGGCCGACCAGTTCAATACCCACTTCGTGGGTGTCTGGGGAAGGGAATACTCTAGGCAGCCTTCAATAACCACTACATGTGAAGGTAAAAGAAGTTGGTGCGAGAATAAGATACTACTTGCATCAATATTAACATTACGATGAAAGTCAAGATCTCAAACCAAACTAATAGCTCCACCCACACTGATGCCATGGCCTACTTATGATATATATGGGTACGATTGATGACAGACTTGTTAATACTACTAAAGATATTGACTGATCAAAACCTAAGATATCCAAAATCTCTCTCTTCTGCTGATCATTAACTTCAGATAAGGATAACAGCACGGTAGCCCAACAAATATTGCGTTGAATCTAGACACTGCTGGCAGAGCTTGATTACACCTTAAAATGGAACTAATCAATTGCGGCTGCAAACAAATCACCAAATAAAAGAACCAAAAGTTGAATGAAATAATCAAATATCCACCGCCATGCAATGGAATAACGACGAACGTGTTAGATTTTTTGCAGAAGAGCTCTACGAGCATAACTAATAGAAGAGCACCATCTCTAAGAGCATACGGCGAGAGAAGGAAAGCACTTAGGGAAGAAAACTGAAGAGAAAATTTCATACTCAAAGCACCCTGAACTAAAGAAACCTTAACGCACACCATAAACAAGGGCGCGTCGTGAAATGCAGATATCACTGCTCTAGCCTCTTAAGACCGGCAACTGCAAGCACAGACAGAAGAGAACAGTTAAGCCCATAGTTGGCTAAACCCAAACCAACAAGGAAATCAAACTGCGATGCCAGAGATAACATTTGAAAACCCCCTTTTCTCGGAGCGTGACAGCACCCAGGTCACGGAGCAAGCACCAAATACTGGACACCAACCTTTGAAATTCCCAAATCTAATATTACTGTGACCATGTGATCTACTGTCACCCTGTGGTCTACACATCCATCCAACAAAAAAAATCATGCCGGCGTGATAAAACATAAGAAAACGGAAATGGAGAAAATAAGTAAAGACGACGCATAAAGTAGAGGAGCTTCACAGGGCTATCAAAAGATCCATAATTGAGTTTGAGTACTCTTCAGGTGTCCATACCATAAGAGATCTCATCCATAAGCATCTCTGAAAACTAAAATGATAGCACAATATACTATACACGCTTGTTAAAAGAATTATCTTAATTGAGAGCTTAAGAGCAGTTTCGACAAAACTAGACACTACTAAAGCAAGACACTTACACCTGTAGAACCACTTGCGCCCTTGGATCAAAACTTAGATTCTCATCCATCATCCCCGAAAACTGACACAACCTAGGAATAAAATGCACCGACGATCGGACCAAATAAGCATTGAGGCAGTCAAGGTAAAAGAAGTTGGTGGGAGATCAAGACAATATTCTTAGCACATAAGATGGAAGATATCAAATCCAAACCCATAGTTCCATGCTGGACTTGTTCCCTGCTTCTCACATAAGCATAGATCACCGACTTGTTCATCTGAAGATTCAGTCCGCATGGGGAGCAAAAATAATGAGGTTTGAGTGAAGCTCAAATGTGTGGCAAAGCAGTGTGCGTCAGCATCCCTTTCCAAAATAGGGGAGCTCGTGCAAATCAAAAAACACAGAATAATCCTTATATCCATCATTACTACTAGGAAAACAACTGGAACACAACGGCTAACATGCCCAGCATCCATACGGAACTAATTGCATAGTGGAATCTCACAACAAAACCCTCAGAAGTGGCCCAAAACCTGAAAACATGCTTGGTTACCCCAAAAGTGCAATATAGGATGGATCACACCAGCAAGCCAGACTCATTTCTTAGCATTGTCAGTTGAACGCAAATCAGAAACCAAAGGTACAAAAAAATAGTCCTCAAGGCTATCTGTAAAGGGGAATCCATAAGATATGAGAAAGATGAAGGTACTACCGTACTAGCAGCAATTCCCTGAGAAGAAATCACCCACCTTCCCGAAATAGAAAACTCTCATCCAAGCCACCGAAACGTCCCCTATCATTCTCCTATGATCATTACCCAGAACCTGATCAAACATTGGCAACATTGACATACAAACAACCGTCTCTAGTCAACAAAGAAGAAAACGAAAACAATACTAACTGCAAACTGAATCTGACACCAAAAAAAATCAGAAAGAACTCGCAAACCCGATAACCCGCTTGAATTACATGGTCCATGCTCAACTCTCAACAGAGACAAACAAAGAAAAGCAAATCAGAAACCTACAGAAAATCAAGACATAATAAACTGAAATATATGAACTACCAATCATAGGAAAGCAACGACACGATGATAGAAGGTACTGGTAGTGAGTGAGTTATATAGTAACAGATAGCCCGACAATTTAAAACCAAACAATCGCTCCACGAAAAGAAGTATTCACTGCTCAGAGACTACCCATAGCTGCAAGCACAGGAAAAAGGCAACCGTTAAGTGCAAAGTTGGCGAAACACATACTAACTACGAAATCACTAGATATTCCAGAGATGAGATTGGAAGTCCCCCTTCTTTTCAAGGCCTGACAATAACCAGATTACAGTGCAAGCACAAAATAGGACCAAGGAAAAATGTGCCCAGGGTATACAACCAACCTTTGCAATTTCACCATGTGGTCTCTAGACATCCATCCATTGGATCATGGAAGATCCGAGCATCTGGACTCGAAACTAATGGCAGCAGAATATACTATACACACTGGAAAAAAGAATTTTTGTAGCTGAGAACTTCCATTTACCAGAAATCTTGACAAAGCTCGATGACACAAAATACCCAATATGTCAAAGGGGGAACCTGCTCTGCATCTTCCCTACACAAACACCAAAGTAAGACACTTATGCCTGTAGAGACAAGGGATCAAATTCATCTATGTATCCTTGACAACTGACACCACACCGAGGTACGGAATCCACTGATGACCAGACCAAAAAAGCATTGAAGTAGTCAAGGTAAAAGAAGTTGATGCGGGGAATAAAAGGATATTGGCATCGAAATAGCATATAAGATGAAAGTCCAGATGTCATATCCCAAGCAGTGGTCTCCACGCTGTGGTTGTCCCCTACTTCTAACACAGCACTAGAATAGATCACGGAATCATTTATCTGAAATTAAAAGTCACAATGGGAGTGAAATTGCTCTGAGAATTCAGGGATTGCTAGCTCAGATAGTGTGGCAAATCAGTGTACACCAGCACACCTTTCAAAACAGGAGGAAGAGCTCACGTAAATCAGAAACATAAAACTTAAAACTCCAAATCCATCCATGGAAAAAAAACAGAGTACTTAATTGCATAGAGGAATCTCACAGCAACCTCACAATCGTCCAAAACCTGAAAGCATGTTGACTCCCCAAAAATTGCATCTAGAATGGATCTTACCAACACACAGTTGAAGGATTGCAAAATCCGAAAAACCAGAAGCTATAGCATGATAGGAATAGCAGGTTTAATAGAGATTGACATCAAATAAAATGAAGACGAAACCTCTTATCTGATGTCAATTTTGTCAACATAAATGTTCAATACTGGAAACAAAAGAAATTTCAATCGAAACCAATTACAAAAATACTTTTTAAAAGGACTCGTGAAAGTTGTAATAGGGAAGGGGAAAAATAAGAAGATCAAGAAACCTAAAGGTTACAATCCTCAAAGGCAGGATTTTTTATAAAAAGCAGTTAGTGGGCGAATACCGTGGTTATGTTTAGGATGAAGGTACCAACTGCAATTTCATGTGAAGAAATCACCCACCGGAAGTCACTACAATCATCATCAAGACCACCGGAAGCCCCTAATCATTCGCCTACGATCATTACTTAGACCTGATCAAACAATGGAAACATCTGACCTACAAGCAATCAACAAAGAAGAAAAAACAGAACTATTTGCAAACCGAACCTCGTACAAGAAAAAGGAACTCAAAGAACCCCGAGCCTACGTCCCATATCACATATTCCAAATAAATTACCAATTGAAGGAGAGAAAGCAACGATACGAAGCCAGAAGGTACTGGAAACGAACGAGTGAGACTTATCTAACAGAAAGAATAGTTGAAATCAAAACCAAAACCGATCGCTACCGGACAAACTGCGACTTCAGAAAAGAAGGCATCACCTCATCTTCACAAAATACTACAAACGAGAATCATCATGTAAATAAATACCAAAACCGGACATATCAACAAACGATCTCTGCAGCCTCAAAGGAGAGAAACACCAATTCTAATTACAAAACTGAATCTCAAATCAAAAAACCTCAAACGGATAATCTCTGGGGCGAACTCAAATTCTCAACAACGACGATCAACGAATTCAAAACCACAAACATAGCAGAGAAATCACAAGGAAAACAAACTGGGCTGGGAAATTGTTTTATTGGAGAGTCTATTTATATAGAGTTATGAGGTTGGATGGACGGCTGAGATTAAGCGATGAAGATAACGCGTTGCGTTCGGGCTACGAGCGGATGTATTTGGACCAAAGAATATTTCAAAGGCGGTGGCGTTAGGTCGGCGTCTTTGAGTGGTATTAAATTTTGCAATATTTCCCATTAACTATTACGTGGTCCACAAATAATAATTGTAATAACTGTCTATAACAAAATTTAGTAACCGCAATAATTTCTGTTTCCTAAAACACAACAAAATTAACACAATAACGTTTTTGATTTGTCATAGAAGTTATCCAACAAAAAAATTAATTATATTCATACTAGTTTTAGAGTACTGTTGTGCGTGTTAGACGATACTAGTTCTTATATCTTAAAATTAAATATAATATATTTATTATCAGTTACTATCAAGATTAATAGTCATTATTATAATATTACTAACTTTTTATTAGCCTTAATAGCTTTAATAACTTTTATTAGCTTTAATGGCTTTAATTTGTAACTGCCATTTCAATAGCCTTTGAATAACATTTAATAATTTTTAAAATATTGCTTACAATCCTTTAGTAAACAATATAGCTTGTGATAAAATAGCACCCCCGGCTATCCCTTCATGAGGAATTCTCGCTGAAACAAACACGATTGGCTTGATATAAAGCCATGTTCACACACACACACACACTATATATATATATATATATATATATATATATATATATATATATATATATATATATATATATATATATATATATATATATATATATATATATATATATATATATATATATATATATATATATATATATATATAAAGTTTAACATTTTGTTCCTTTTTCTTTTGTGCTAGGTTTTCTTTTATTCAATCTTTGCTGTTTTTGTTCCTAGTTTATACTAGAAGAGCTCGTTGAATCCTAGGGGATTACGCCTAATTTTATTCATTATGGTGTAGGTGAAATATCTTTAAAGACAATATTTTTGGCACGTCTCAAGTTAAACCTTCTATTCTCCATAATCACCCAATATTTTTTCAACAATCTTAAGAAAATTTCACACTCTATTCTTATGGAAAATACCGATTGCAATATTTGGCTAATGCTCATTATAACGGAGTACTGAAATTTCCAAGTATTTCGTATTGCTTACAATTTAATTATAGCAGCCACTAGTTCCAAGTCCAAGCTCCATCTAGCAGAAGTGAAAGCAATGAAAGAAATAGCCAAAAAGCTTGGCAAAAGAGATTGGGATTTTAACAGGGATCCTTGCAGTGGAGAAGGCAATTGGAGTATTGCAGTTATTGTTAAATGAAGTCAGAGTATTGTTGCTTATGATTGCTTTGAGTGTGGTGATACCATACATATGGTGAGGGACTGTCCCAAACTCAAGAGGGATGCACTTCCACAGACTGCATAAGCTCTACGGATTCCACAAGGTCCACAGACTCCACAGGCCATGGTTGCTACTCCAGTTGTCGATCCACCTACACCACCAGCTCCGGGTGGAGATCAGACGAGCAGATGTCACCCTAGAGGGGGAGGCCATGCAAGATTCTTTGCTTTTCCGAGTAGGACAACACTATTATAGGTATGGTTCTGGTTTGTCATATGAATGCATATGTTTTATTTGATCTGTGATCCACATATTTGTCACACCTTTTTTTTCTTTTATCCACTATTTACTCGAAGGTAATGTGCCACTAGTTAGTACTACACCCCAGGAAGGGATATAATAATAATAGGGAAGGAGTTTCTCCAATTAAAGAACATTCGGAACGGGATTTATTTATTAATTTTTAGAGTTGCCACTTGGAAAAATAATAGTGTCCCAAGTAACTGGTTTAATCCCGAACCAGGGAAATTATGACTCTGTTTAACAGTCCGCGAAATTAGAAATCCGGATAAGGAATTATGTTAACCCGGGAGAAGGTGTTAGGCATTCCCGGATTCCGTGGTTCTAGCACGGTCACTCAACTGGTGTATTTGTTTTATTTTATTTTCTTATATGCTTCAATTATTCAAATGCTATTAATGACATGCTTTGTTATTTTTAAAGACTTGCGACGTCACGAAAACGCATTTCGAGTCACACCGTAACCAGTACGCCTGCGACTTTAGTGCATTTCAGCTTCGCCGGGATTTGAGATTTGGGTCACATAAATGTGCACCCGTATTAGGAACGTAATTTTATTGATCGTGCTTATAATGTCTACGTCTTTATTAACTTTAGGAAAGACCGTGTGATTCTCTAAACGGTCCTTCCGAGTCTAGAATTTTACGTTGAAATCTATTTGGGGGCCCCGTATATTTTTTATCTTTGGAACGAGGCTCATCCCTTATTTTTAAGGTCCGATCCTATTCATATAATATATTTTCTATTTTTATTTTTTCTTCCTAATACATATCTATTTTTGTGTTATATTTAAACTATAATATTAGAGTCCAGGCCATTATTCATTATTGGGCCTGGATTTTGAACTACTTAACATTCCATTATTAAATACAATTGAACGTCTGGAGCCTAATGTATACTACTAACTTTACCCGATAACACAGAGATCTTGTTAATTAGACCTGGGCCTATATTCATGACTAGGCCCAGAGTATATGAACGAAAGAAAGAGCATACTAACAATATTTGAACAAGTATTAATCAAATAATATAGATGTCAATAAAACTATATTATTTCAGATGATACCAAGTTACATTTTTTACCACTGCGAATTTCAAATTCTAACAACTAATTAAACGTTCTAAGACATAAATTTGTATTAGTATTATTATTCTATATGTCAGGTTCAAATACTCAAGTAATTATCCTGATTCTAGTTGCAGAACTTGTTTCGTCACTTTATTTTTTAAAACTAAAGGGAAACAGTGTTGTACATTAACTAAACATGCTTGAGTTGTTAACAATCACAGAAGTCTAAAACTAATATGTATATAAATTATTTTTAAATGAAGCTAGGCGATAATTCAATTTAAACTTATAAACTACGTATTCCCTTTTAGATTAAATCGATCCTGATTCAGAGTTTAAATAACAAAAGTAGTTGGATATCAGTTTATACGTCCAGTTTCAAAATCATATTTATTTACCTAAGTGTATTAGCGTTATATTAGCTTGTTTTAGTTTTGAATTAGGTGATAAACTATTAACTACGTTTAACTACTATATTAACTACTCTACTCTAATCTAGATCAAATTCATATAGCTGTCAATTATTACAACCATTCCTAATGAATTATAATGGTTCTATGAATTATAACTACTACTAAAGAGAGGAAACAGAAATAACTTCATCGAAAATCAATTAAACTTCATTTCTTCATCATAATCTCAATTACATCTCCATGAAACAGAAGTGTACCTGATCAAACGAAAACGAATTGATGATTTCTAAGGAGATGAAGAACAGAATAAGTCAGCAATGGTAGCAGCAGAGAAACACCAGCAAACAGTAACAGGAAATAACATAGCAACTCCCAAGCTCAATAGCAAACAACAATCAACTCGAGAAAAATCGAAAATCCTAGTTAGTGAAGTTAACACATCAGAGATACACCAGCAAAGATCCCAGGAAACAATTCTCGACTCGAAGCTAAGAAAATTTCTGAACCCCAGAACTTCGTGAACTTGTGAACTTCAGAATTCAGAACTAGAAAATTTCTCCACTTAAGAATTCGTAAAGTTGAACCCTCAAAATTGGAACTCTAAGAATCCCTCTAATTGTAAAATTCATAACCTCTTTTTTGAGGCTTGTAATAGCCTATTTATAGAGTGACTTTGGGGGGAATTTCAAATTAATTAATTCTGTTCCCCTCCCTTACTCTTTTCAATTAAATACATTAAGGTCTATCAAAATTGTAACGAAATGCCCTTGAACCCCTGATAGAAGGTTCTCGGCTGTTCTTTTGTGTAAGTTTTACCTAATTACCCCCACTTGCTAAGGTTTATTACATAATTACCTTTTAGATCTTCCTAGTATACCCCTTATTAATCAAGTAATTTCAGGAAAACCAAGCACTAAAGTCATTTTTATCCCCACAGGCTCTATTTAATCCACAAGAATACTATTTACCCTTCCCTTTTTACCCCTTGCATTTTGTTATAATTACCCGACCTACCTTAGGT
>JASVEL010013512.1:0-117506 GCA_032618575.1 Nicotiana noctiflora | reverse complement strand
ATAAGATTTGTTAAATAAATTAATAATTTGTTTATATTCAATAAATTTTTTAAAACAAATATAAAATTTGGATAAAAGCTATTGGTTCGATCGAACCTGCATAACACACTCTCGCTCCGCCCCTGGTAACAACAATCTTGGCAGTAGCACGTACGGTAATGGCGAGGAATACCTCAAATGAAAAAAAACAGTCTCATTTGTAAGAGTTACTCTGTCGTCTCCAGAACTAAGTGTTTCCTCCACGTGGGATTGCAAGAGTCAAACCTTTCCTTATTTACTATAACCTTTGTGTGATGATCCGCCACGTCATCATGCCACATAGGCGTCATTTGGCATATATTAATGCCATGTGGAAGCTTACATAAGAAGTAGGCTAGTATTTATGAGAAGATTCTAGAGAAGTAGGGACATTTCCTTAGGAAGAACCTAGATCTTTATGAATTTGTTAGGAAAGTCCTTGGAATCTTCTAGGCTTGTAGAAAATTCTAGAGAATGGACTTATTTGTAAATATGGAAGGACTTGTAGAACAATTATTATTTACATACTAGCCCCTACGTAGGGTTGCTCTGATGGTAAGCAACCCCCACTTCCAACCGAGAGGTCTGCGTACATACTACCCTCCCCAGACCCCACTAAATGGGATTATACTGGGTTGTTGTTGTTGTTGTTGTTGTTGTCATACTTAGGTTATGGTAGTCCCAATGTGGCACTCATTTGGCAATACATAATGAAATATGAGGACACTAGATAGATTCAAATGAAATCTTAGTAGGATTAATATTGCTTTCTTTGTAATTCATCAACCAAGAAAACAATTCAAGTTCTTTTTAATACAAAGCTTCATTTAACAATTCTCTTGTGTTCTTTCTTCCATTCTCTTAGCGATCTTGAGTGTAGTAAGGCTGACTTGGCATAGCAAGAACGTGAGTAAGTTGTGCAAGATCGTGAGCGAGTTATCAAGTGCCGCACGTGTACTTAGTTAACAACTAAGGACATGATAACGTGCTATCAGAGCGAAGGTCTAAACTAAGGGAATGGCGAGCGACGGAGAAATTAACGCTGCTAACACCCAAGCCAACATCATCCAGGATGCTGATGGCAAGAGCGGCCGTGGAAAAAAAGAGTAATGTCACCAACAAGAGTTAGGAGGTGCCACCCGAGGTTGTGTCAAACAAAGGTCTTACATCCCAAGAATCATCTGCCACTGAGGAGAGCGGGGATGAAGTAGAGGTCCTGCCCGAGGACGTATTGCTCGGTAAAGAGTGGGTGATGAGGATGAATGCGGAGATGAACGCCGTGGAGATCTTTGGCCTACGCTTGGGGAAGGTGGAAGGCACCCTTAGCGTTCTTGAGGGGCACACTCTTGAAGAGATTGAGAGTATCCGAAATGACTTGGAGGGACGTACACAGACTGAGATGGAACTAAGGCAAACCATCACTACCTTAAAGTGCAGACTCATGGAGGCTTTGAGTACTATCGATGCTATGAAGACAAAGATAGATTCACTCGAGGAGCATATCAATGCTGGCGTGACCGAGGTAGCCAGCAATGTTTTGGTAACGAGAGAGACCAAGATCGATGCTCCCAAACCACCAGTGTTCAAAGGTGTTCGTGATGCACAAGAAGTGGAAAATTTCCTTTGGCACTTGGAGAACTACTTCAGGCACGGCAAAGTGAGGGTCGACGAGGCAAAGATCAACACTGTGGTATTGTACATCTGAGAGACTGCCATGCTTTGGTGGAGAAGGAAGATGTTGGATGTGGATAAAGGTCTATGTACTATTAGCACATGGGATTAGTTCAAAGCCGAGTTCAAGCGACAATTTTTTCCAAACAGTCTTGTACGAGGCAAGGTGCAAGCTTAGGGAATTAAAGCAAACAAGGAGCATACGTAACTATGTCAAGGAGTTCACTACCCTTATGCTTCAAATCCCCAACCTGACCAACGATGACTTGTTGTTCCACTTCATCGACGGGTTGCAAAATTGGGCTAAGCAGGAGTTGCAACGCCAACAAGTCACTAATATAGACCAAGCCATAGTAGAGACCGAATCATTGATGGATTTCGGGCATGACAAGCACGACATGCAAAGGCAATGGCAAGGAGTCAAAAGTTAACAATGTCAAAGGTGGGGGAGATCGTGGAAAAGGCAAGGAGATATATCAACAATACTCCAAGACTCAAGATTCCAAAAAGTCGAGTGGTCGTCAGGGCTACGCCGAGAAGAAGGGATGCTACATTGGTATGTTCTTTTTATTTGGCAAGTGGTGTAGCTACAAAAATAGACATTTTATACCAAAATTAAACCCAAAAAACCGACCAACTTTGATCCGGTAAATAATTTTAAAAAATTAAATGCACATTACTGACCAATATTGGTTGGTTAATATACAATAAATTAACCTTCAAAAATAAAAAAATACAATAAATTCCCAGAGTTCAACATTACCGACCAACTTTGGTCGGTTTTCTGCCTGTATTTGTTCAGTATACCCACCATCGTTGGTCGGTAATTTTAAATTTTAATTATTTAAAAAATATATATATTTCATTATTGACCAAAGTTGACCGATTATGTTTTAATTTTAATAATTTATAAGAAAAATATATTTTCCAGTACCGACCAACTTTGGTCAGTGTTTTTAGATGATTTTGCCCGGATTTTTAGGAGCGAGTGAATATTTCTAGTTGTATATTCTTATTCAAAAAAAAAGAAAAGAAAAGAAAATTATTTATCCCTTTATTACAACTTTTAGCCTTGTGGTACTAATGGAATACAAATATCAAACAGCAGAAGCAATTGGATAGTATTATTTGCATGTTATAAAATAACATAACACAAACTTTAATTATCAATACTATATCTAAACGCGTGACTAATAGTTTATATCCTAACAGATATTTTATCATCTCGAGCACCAATTCGATTGTCCTATTGCTACCTATTGGAAAGCTCAAACTCCTAGATTTTATATTTGTAAGGGAACAAAATGAGATAAGAAATATCAAATGACAACAGAGAGAATAATTGATGAATTGTGATTAACGCAAATGATTAAACTAAGATCAGAAGAATAAGGTGAAATCGATTAACTTAAGGCTTAATTAAGAGTATTCTTTTCCACCACTTACGTTGTTAATGTTCAAGCTTAAGCTACTCAATCTGCTAACTCAAGGGCACCAGCATTTTTACACACAGACAAAAAAAATATATGTAGAAGTCATTGAAATTTTGTAACTGATTTTAAAACTAAAAAGTTCAATATTAAACCCCAAATAATTGAATCCGAAAATTCAGAGTTGAAGGATCGTGATAAATTTTAACTTATATGTATCCTTAGCACTGATTCCGTTATCGTCCAGCGGTTAGGATATCTGGCTTTCACCCAGGAGACCCGGGTTCGATTCCCGGTAACGGAAATCTTTTTTATGTCTGTTTTTGCTATTTTTTGTACTATGCATGTAAGTGTTTCCAATTAATCTCTTTTGGCTTTTCGTGGTCATATAAATGCATATATTTTGGACTCTATTTTTGGTATGGCACTTCACAACTGCAATATATCTTCTATCTTGTGATTTTTATCAACAAGAAATTTGTCAGACTTTATTCAGAATATCTCGAGCGAAATTTTAAACTAGTTGAGCTAGGAGCATGCTTTTCTTTTTCTTTTTGTTTTCCGCCTTTCTTTTCTTTCTAAAGAATGGGTAGTACTAGAGTCCAGAAGCTGCTTAACTCCCAAGTTATTAAAGCGATTGCTTTAGGCCTCACAAAATTAAAGACTCCAAAAGCTACTCTTCTTATATATAACTTAAATATTTATTGTATTTGTTATGTAGTCTTCTTTTTGTAGATGGTTGAAAAAATTCTAATGAAAGTGAGGTAACTAAATCTGCACTTGCTTTAAACAAAAATATTTAAAATTATAAACAAGTTTAAGGCCTCTATTTATAGCTTGTCTTTAGGCCTGCAACACCGTTGAGCCGCCTCTATACTAGACTTTAGCTTAACCATAATACTATTGGGTGGTTGCCAATGAGATGATTGCTTTGCATTACTCACTAAATAGCATAGCTTAATAGATAATTAATCTGGTATAATTATGAATACAAGGTTGATGTGGAGAATGATCTTGCAAGTGTACATTTCTCAGTTTGCATAAGCTAAATTGGGTGTAATAAGTTTTATGTTTGTTACCAAAAAGTCATTTTTTTTACATAAAAATCATTCAATTTTGTATTCATTACACAAAAGTCTTATTACACAAAAATTATTTTAATTTACTCTAGTTATCATAAAAGTCGCGTTCTTACTTGAAAAGTCTATTATGCCCTCGATATTATATAAACATTCATATTTATGCAATACTTTCTATATTATATACTATATAATATATTTTTAGCTATGTATTTTATTTATAAATAAAATAACTTAATATTACTTTATTTATTATTTTTATAATATATTCGTATATTATAAAAAAATCCATCATGTTGCTCATTTATCTTTGCCCGAAAACCCTTCGTGTCTTTGAGCAAAGAGGTGCAGCTCTGACCAAGTGATTTTTGCCACGCTTAAATTACTCCATAGAATTCATTAGAATTAGAATTTTTCTTTTAATATTTGAATGTTTAGGAATTAATTACATAATTTTGTATTTTGTTTGCATAATTTTAGATTTAAAATTTTCCCCCAAAAGAGTTCTACAACTTTCAATCTGAAATTTGAAGTTCAAATTCCAAAATCAAATCTGAAATTCAGAAATTTTTCTTAACGTTAATTTTCAAAATATATTAGCGTTATTAAATTGATCAGTAACTTTAATATATATTAGTAAAGAAGTAAATCGACAAGTACATCAGCTAATTAAATGTTAAGCCTTCGTAAAGCAAAAGCTCTTGAGTTCTGCCAAGCCTCAACAATACTAACAAGGAAGGAATTGAACGATTTCGCAAATTGAAGGATCTATAATTCTGATTTAAAATTCTGTATGAACAACTTTCGTTGTCGTCGAGTGGTTAGAATAATGGGGACTTTACATAACTATCACAGTTTAAGAGAAGTATAAAAAATTTTAGCATAAAATTAAATATTAAAGATATGGTAGGAAAATATTTATATTTATAGCACACAGTTCCATTAAAATCCCTAAACATAAGAAATTTGAATGGAAAGTTAATAATTATTTGTACAAAAATCATGTATTTTTCTCTCTTTATCTATTAGCTTTCCCTTTTTTTTTTCATCTTCTTAGTTCTTTTTTCTACCGAAGCCAATATATTTTTTAAATTTGTTCCATTCATTTTATTTTTAATTATCTTTCTTAAGTTTTTCTCTTACTTCTTTCTTCCTTTCTTAACATAAAGCTCTTATTTCGATAATAATATACGTTAATATATACAATACATATATATAAAAATATACTTTGAATTAATATATATATAAATATATATATATATATATATATATATATATAATGACACTTGACATATAAAATACATTATACATTAAAAATACCATAGCACTTCACAAATTAATATACAAAAATTATATACATAAATATACATTTAAAATTTAAGTGATACCTGATATACATAGTATAAAAGATGTATAAATTAATACATCTTGATTTGGGTAGCATTGAGCTATGCAGCAGCTTTTCAAAATATGGAGTGAAGAAAATAAATGTTGTAAAGGGAAAATGAAGATGGACAAAAAAAAAAGTACTTCCCGTAATTAGTGAGTGAGTTAATTTATTAGATATTGAGCTTAATTTTTATAATATACCATTAATGAAAAAAAAGTGTTCTTTTTGGAATAAACAATAAATGGTGCTATTTTTATAAATAATAGTTAACAAAAGATCAAGCATGTAAAAAACTCTAGAATGGATATCTGGCTTTCACATAAGAGGACCCGGTTCGATTTCGGCAACACAATTTTATTTCTTTTTTTCTCTTTTGTTTTGCTTAACTAATGATCTGAGTATATTTTAAATCGTATTGTTCTAGTTTAGGAAATTTATATGTTAGCAACTTCTTTTTACCATAACCGTCTTACCATCTATAATTTACTAGTGAAGCCACCAATATAGCAATAAAGACTTGCTCCCTTTTTTTTTTTTTTTAAAAGGAGGAAATTTAAGTTCAAAATGTTCAAACTTTAGACTTACTTGAAAATAAAGGCAAAACAATGTTTGTTGGATCATTTTTAGGTCTCAGTAGTCAGTAGTTTGTTCTGAGCAAAGTACACAAATTGCCATTTTAAGGACGTTATTGGCAAAAAAGTTGTAATTTATATAGTTCTTAAATTTAGTAGACTTAGAATCAAACTTTTAAGTGCAAGCGTTCCCGCAAAATCATCACATTTTCAGGCTCTTGAAGTCTCTCCCAAGTAGCACACACTTGCTTGAGTACCTACTATCTCCCACAACCCCCCACCGCCCCCTCTCCCCCCTCCCCCCCCCCTCCCCCCCAAAAAAAAGAATTTACCAAAATACTCTATTTACCAAAGCTTAGGGAGATAATCGGATAACATCTACCAAAGCTTAGGCAAATGAAAAGAAATCACGTAACGTGTTTTCTACTGAAATGTTAATGGGGTTCAGTTGAGTACACTGTATTTTCCTGTTAAAACTAAAAGAGAAAAAGAAACTGCTGGGCATCATCCAAGACCATCCAAAGAGGCAACCCGGAGTGCACAAGGGAAAGATACACTAAAAAGCATGACAGTAAAGGATGACTGCATATATATACCTACTCCTAACTATGGAATCCATTTTCAAAGTTCAGTCTCAAATATTCTCCTGATACGCAAATAATGTCACATATATCAGAGATTTATGAAAATTTAGAAAGGGAAAAGGAATTGAGAAGAGAGCTTCCCCAGCATCCTAGTATATTCAATCACCTTACTGCTGTAGCGAACATGGCAATGCTCGCGATCAGACATGCATTTTAGCCGTCTCCATTTGGTGCTTCAATCAAGCACTGAATGCTTATTAAATTCTCAGGCTGCAAAATTGAGTGATGGCTACTACATCAACTACCTAGGCTCGACTTGTTACTTTTTTCTTGACAATTCTTTTTCTCCGAGCCTTAGGTGCTGCTGTTTCACCCTCAGAAGCCGAGTCAGTCTGACCCTGTTTGATCCCAAGAAGGCCAAGCCCGGAAACTATGGCATTCTTAGATATCAACCATTTTGAAGAAGGCTGTTCAAGACCCTCTGTGGGTCGATTATAAGCCTTCAAGACGTCATCTGAATGGGCCAAGGGATCCACCTCCACACCAAGCCAAGCTAGTCTTGATGTCTCTCCAACTTGAACATTCAAAACCCTGCATACATTCGAATGATTATTAAGCAAGAAAATATCGAATCCAATGAGCACCAAAAAATGTGCAAACATTAAGCTCTGCCAGAAAATCAACTAACACTATAAGCATGAACCATAAACAGCAATTTACACCAATTGCTTTATTTTAGGTACTAAAGCATTAAAACTTTTTCCCAAAAACGTGTAGCAAACTTGGATAAGCTGCTTCAGAATGGAGCATACTCCTAGTTTCTCTGCTCGTAAGATTATATCACTTGGAATTTGTCCAGTATATCATTTTTGTGTTTATGTGGCAAGAAGATTCTTATTCTCTAAGCTCTGTAAGCTTATATGTACTACCAAAACGTGAAACTCTAGTTGATAAATGAAGTTTGCAGTTGTTGAAAGGCATATGCTACCACCATTTATTTAATGACTGTATACCTCAGGGCAGTGCTGAAGAAGAGAGCCACTCCAATAACATCGAAGTGGTTAACTACAGCTCTGTCAAATCCACACAAGAGCTGATAACGAAGGTTCGCATAAAGACCAAGAAAGGCACCATAACCAAGTGCATTACTGCTCACAGATGGGATAGTCAATGACAACCTAGCAAACAATAGTAGCAAACGAGATTTAGACTGGAACATAAGGTGTCGTCAATGGTATTTTACCTTTATAAAAAGAGTTAAATGGGAAATTAAATTGCCCAATACGCCATCCAATATCTACCTTCCCTCCTTTTTAGTGGCAACAAGGTTTGATAGAGCCCCTTGGACAGCTCCCGCAGTGAGTCCAACCATACAGAACTCTGCAGCCTTATAGAAAAAGGAATGAATTCTCTTCTGCAAGTCAAATTCTCTTAGTGGATAACTCTTTTCAAAGATATTGTTTGGAAGCTTCTGTAATGTGTTTTGCAAATCAAAGTGGAATGTGTTTCCATATGAGCGACAAGGAGCAAGCGACCAAACAACAATAGCATTGCAAGCCGTTACAGTAAGCACATTAAGAAGGGCAAGATCCCACTCATGCTTTATCCTAGATCACAATTAAAAAAAACATGTTTGTTTAAAATCCTGCATGAGGACTTTTTAATGAGTTTTATTTCCTTGAACTGAACAAGTGTACCTCTCCTTACGGTTTTTGATCTCCCACCAAACTGAGCAACCAATTGTACTGGCCTGCTCTAGAAGCAGCTTGTACAAAAATGCCGGATCTGCAATCATCCTGTGTTAAAGATTCATAGAAAATCAGGCAACTAGAAGCATCAATCGAAATCTGCATAAAAACTTTGAATGGCTAAGACATCCATAGACAGAAGAGCAGTATATACTACCAGAATCTCAAAAGCTTGGAGGTGCCAAAGAACTCCCCGTTGAATATTCTAAAACTAAGCGAAGGAGGGTGAGGTTATTCAGACTCAGCTCCGCTATTACACAAGCCAAGCAGTTTGGCTTATGCAAGCTCAAGCTCGCCTCGAGAAATTATTTTTAACCTTCAAGTTTCTGAGCTCCTTTGTCCATTATGCAGATATCTATTCTTTTCCCTTTTTCCCCTTTCACACAGTAAGTAACTAATGGTCAAAATCAATTTGACATCATTTATTCTCAGTAACTTCAACAACGGTATCAAGGACAGGAAGGTTATGTTGCACAGTTATAAAAGGGTTTTTGAAACAAAAGCCATCCTGTTGGAGAAGAGCGGGACTGCCTTCTGCTCCGTGAAAGTGTTGAGATCGCAGAACTTCTTTAAAATGGGTTCACTGCTGCCATGTTCAGAGATAATTACCAAAATTTAGAATAAAAGAAATACACTATAAGAATACTGAGGATAGTGACAGGGCAAGCGAGAGATAGGCCAAGAACTTGTATATTAGAGCCAGAGAGGATGAGCTGGAGAGGAAAAGCCTGAAGGTGAGATGCAACGAGAAAGAGAGGTGGATAGTAGACAGTTCGCATGTTTTGATACCAAAACTTGACTCGCTGAATTCACATAAGAAATCCCCAACAAGAACACAAATGAAATCACAATTGCATAGATCAGCCCGAAAGAAGAGTTGAGGAGCGAGGAGACTAGAGAAACCAAGAGAATTTGATCAGAGGGAGTGTGACTGCATGCTGCACGAGGTGTAATTTCTTTCTTTTTTTTTTTTGGGGGGGGGGGGGGGGGGTTAAGGTAAAGGTTTATTAATTGATGTACCAAGATGGTATAAAAAAAAACAAGACTGCTGGGAATATCCATAAAGTCAGTTACACTATCTCCCCTAATAGTTCCAGAAATTACATATATTGAACCACACTATCAATGAGACTACTCTTACACCAAAGAAACAAATTATTCAAACACTTATTTTTTCCTCTAGCAATATGATCTTTCTACCCATCAAAACAAGCTCTATTTCTCTGTAGCCAAATAGTCCAGAATATTGATACAGGTATGGTTCTCCAAGTCTGTTTCAGTTCTCTACGTGTCCTCTGATGCTGCCAGCTCTTCAATAATTCTTTAACACTCTGAGGCATGATCCATGATTTCATACAGATGTTGGAAAAGAGTTACCAGCATTGCCTAGTATATCTGCAGTGCAGAAGAAGGTGATTCACAGTCTCCATCTCTTCTCCACACAAGAAGCATCTATTACTTAATGCAAAACCCTCTTTTGAAGGTTGCTCTGGGGAAGACAGGCTTCCCTAGCTGCAATCCAACCCAAGCAAGCAGCTTTTATAGGCGCTTTAGCTTTCCAAATCACTTTCTAAGGCCAGCTAGTATTCGAGTGACCTGCTTGTTTCACAAGTAGGCTGTAACAATTTCTAATAGTACACTCCCTATCTTTACTCTCTTTCCATACTAATGAATCCTATTTGTTTTGATCAATGTGGGTAGATTCCAATTGAAGGAGCAACTGGCAGAAATCTACTATTTCCCAATCATTCAAACTCCTTCAATAACTAACCTGCCAACTTGAACTTGAATAAAATTCAGCCACAACCCCATCTTTGTTATTACAACAACTAAACAGATCCGGGAATTTTGATTTCAATCACTCATCACCAGAAAATAAATCTGTCCAGAAACTAATCTTACTTCCATTGCCCACCTCCAATCTAGTAAACTGCTTAAACTCTTCACATAATTTGTAGGTTTCTTTCCAAACTCCCTCTGTGGCGTACATACTTTCAAAGTGGAGGATTCCAGCCTTGTTTGTTCCCATGAATAGCTTCAATTATTTTAACCCAGGTTGCTTTTGCTTCCCTGCTAAATCTACAGAGCCACTTAAAAGGCATTCTTTTATTCTGTAGTCTCAAAATTATAACCCCCAAACCACCTCCTTTCTTTTCTCTAGTTACCATCTTCCATCTGACTAAGTGAATTTTTTCATCCCATAGAAACTGATTTCGCAGAGAATTCAACCATTTTTCAGCTGCAGCAGGTGTTTGACCAAAAATTTAGATCTAGGTTTAAACAATTAGATTTTCTAATAAAATGGAGTTACTCTTAGCCAATATTAATATCCAAAAGATATGTTAACCGATTTTGTAGTGAGATGTCACGGATATTATTTGAGTAGTAATAAATGACAACAATAATGCAATATTCAATCATCCAAAAATAAAAGAGGTAGCATTAAATAACAATAAATAGCAATGAATGACATTTATGTAAATAAAGCACGTGAGTCACGAAAAATGTGAGATTCTTTGATATTCTTCCTAACAACGATAAATGATTGATAAGCCTTTGAATAGTCGGATTCTCCTTGGATCGTGGGAGAAAAAGTTAGATAATGATTTGAAGAAAATGTGTATTTTGTATGATAGAGCAAGAATCTTTAGAGAATCTCAATGTGTTGTTTTTACAACGAGGGTCCAATCCCCTTCTATAGTTACATATCTAATACTACAGATTGGAGGAATATCTACTATAATATTTTGTTTAAAGTCTTATTTCTAAAGCTAGCCGTTACTACTCTGCTAAAGGGAGTACTCGTCCTCGTCCTCCGTTGGGTCCTAGACCTCGCCTTCATCCTTCGTTGACATCAGATTGATGACACGTGGCAGCCTTCGAAGGCTTCCTTAATACTGATTAAGCTCACATATAGTTATGATAATTTTTAGCCTATACAATTAATCCCTCCGCTTGTTACGCTTATCATCAGGGACGAGTTCAATAAGCGGATAACGCGGTCATGATCGTTGTGATAAACAGGCGACGTGGCTCTTTGTGGACCGCATATTTCAAACCTTTAAATTTCCGGGTGATTTGCTGGAACCATCTAGTCCAAGAAACGAAGTGACATCAAGACGTCATGATGATGCCGATTCCTGACGCATTGCGTGCATTCACACGTGACCTTTGATTGGTTCTGTCGTTCCGATTCTAGTGCCAATTATGATGAACCGTCTCAGGTTTGGTGCCTTAATCTCTATAAATAGAGATTGCTTCCTCATTGTCAAACTTTACTTCCTTTCATACCATCCTTGCTCTAGGTAAATTCCGTTATTTATCCCGAGTCTTCCTTGCCTCCTAAATCTTAACTTTCTTTCATACTCTCATCTTCTTATAAATCGCATAACCATGTTTGATCTTTCTTCTAATGTTAATGAAGAAAGCCACGCCGTTATATTTTGGCTGTTGTATTCCCCGTTCGGTCGGGGGGGGGGGGGCAGTCGTTGCCGCCGCAAAATATGAAGCTCTTCCTTCAGTGGAGGGGATCATCCCCCACGACCCTAATGCTAGGTCCCATTTTCAACGGTCGCCGAATGTGATGACCGGAAAGTTTCAATCATCAATGACATTATGGGCATTTGGCTGAATTGAAAGCTAAGTTTGGCCTTCCCAACCATGTGGAATTAACCCATGCTGGCGAGGACGAAGTGCAGTTCAACATCTTGGGTATTGCGCTCTCTATGCCTACCCATTCGCCATCGGCTACTCGTTCCCCCTTCTCCTGCTGGTGGAGGAGTTCTGACCGCTCAGCTCGACCTTTATGTTTACAAGGTTATCAGGATGCTATCAAAGTTTGATGAACTTGCCGAGGTCAAGGTCACGGTGCGGCATTTGGTGCATCTGTTCGCGCCTAGCTTCTACAGAGGGACGATGTTGAACTTTCGACAGTGTGGGGTAAATACTTGGTGGTGAAGATGGACGATAAGAGCAGTCGACAGTTCTGGCTCGACTACTTCTATGTCAAGACTGAGGCCATTGTGGTTGATGTCAACGGTTTCCCCGGGGCCTGTAACCATACACGTAATTGCTCATGTTTTTTGCTTTCATCCTTTTAGGAACTTTGTTCATTTCAAATAAGTCGAGTAACTCTTCTCCTACAGCCACTAGTCCTCCTCCTTTGGCGACACACCTCGCTGACTGGGTTAGACAGGTTCTCCCTTATACCGTGAGGATTCGTGATTGGCCGAGTTTCTTTCAGAAGTTCAAACAGCCCTCCCTTTGACATGTAATCTCCTTCTTCTAGTCGTTATCATATTGTGTATTGGCTTGTGCAATTGTAAAATTTTACGCTTCGTTCTTTTTTAGGCTCAGATAGGAAGAAACAAGGCGCCCATGCCCACATTTAGGAGGAGAAAAACTGTTGTGCCTTCCGTCTCCGCCTCGTGTCAGCTACTGTGCCCGCTCCTCCCTTGTTTTCACTCATCGACGAAGACGACGAAGTCTCTCCTCGTGACGGGGACCTAAGTCCCCGCAAAAGGAAGGTTGTGGACGTAGAGGGAGTTCCCTCGGCCGTCAATTCAGTAGAGGATGAATTCTCGCTCCGGGAGACGGCGACGATCTAGATCGAATATGATGTTGCGTAGACCTCCGAGGACCCACAATTAGAAGAGGCTAATGAGGGTGTTCCCTCGCGTCCCGGGGGAGAGAAGGCTGTGGAGAGGACGTTTAGTGACAGCTCTAGCTCTGTGCCTCCATGGCAAGAGAAGGCATTGTAAAAAATAACAAATTGACATACGCTGAAAATTCTTGCTCTATCATATAATACACCTTCTCTTCAAATCTTTATCTAACTTTTTCTCCCACGATGCAATGAGAATCTAAATATTCAAAGGCTTATCAATCATTTATCGTTGCAAGGAAGAATATCAAAGAACTCACCCTTTTCGGGTGACACACATGCTTTATTTACATAAATATCATTCATTGCTATTTATTGTTATTTAATGCTACCTTCTTTATTTTTGGATCATTGAATATAACATTATTATCGTTATTTATTACTATTCAAATAATATCTATGATATCTCACTACAAAATCGATTAACATATCTTTTTGATATTAACATTGGCTAAGATTAACTCCATTTTATTAGAAAATCTAATTGTTTAAATCAAGATCTAAATTTTTGGTCAAATAGCAGTTATAGTGAATAAGAACATTAGATAAGAAGGCACACCATCTAAAATACTATTAATCAAAATGAGTTTGCCTCCAAATGATAAATATTGCTTCTTTCGAGGAACTAATATGTTGGCACATCTATCCAAAAACCCTTGCCAAATACTTTGATCATTTCTTCTAACTCCTAGTGGAAATCCAAGATAGACTATGGGAAAACTGTCCACCCCTCATCCTAAAATATCAGCCAATTCACCAATACATTCATCAGCATTAATATTATAAGTACTTCTCTTTCCCAGAGTTACTTTCAATCTAGAAGCTGCTTCAAATGCCAGTTAAATTCCTCTAAGATATAGAGCCTGTTTCGCTTAGCTGATTTAGAGTAGCTGATAAGCATAAAGTGTTGAAAAGCACTTTTAAGTGGTGAAGCTGATTTAAAAAATAAGCAGTTACGTGTTTGGATAAAAGTGCTGAAATGAGCCTTGGGGTTTGCTCCCTTTCAAGGCCTCAAGTTCGAAACCCACGGGTGCAAACAATTTCTGAAGGCCATTGGACTGGGTAAAACCTGAATTAACCGTGGTGCACTTGCGGGAAACTCCTTGCCGAGGGCCCGTGCACCCCAGGGATTAGTCGGGCCTCGATGAGACTCGGACACCCGATGCCAAATCAAAAAAATAATAAGCAGTTGAAGAACTGGGTATACGAAGAATTTTGTTCTAAAAAGAAGTATTTTAGGAATAGAATAGTAAATATTTTGGTCAAACCTAAAGTGCTTATAAGCTGAAATTTGATAAGTTGGGGGAGACCAACTTATGGCTTTTGGCTTATTTTTGGCTTATAAGCGCTTAACTTATAAGCACTTTTAATTTTACCAAACGCGTAGATAAGCCAAAAAGTGCTTATAAGCCAGTTTGACCAGCTTATAAGCTTAGCCAAACAACCTCATAGAAATTGCTCCTTCTTTGCCTCACAGAACAAGAGGGAATCATCAGCAATAAAATGTGAGATAGCATCACACTGTCACTACTGTTTCTTCCAATCCTCGGCCCCTTATCCAACCCATGTCTTCAACGCTCTTCAATACATGGCTCAGCATCTCCATTACTAAAACAAATAAATAAGGTGACAAGGGGGCTCCTTGTCTCAGTGTTTTGGATAGCGCGCGGCGACAAATAGCGATGAGGCCCCGCTTCACTGAGGCGAGAGGCGCGCAGCGAAGCGCTCGCCCTTTTTATGTGAGGCGACAATTTATACAAAAACATAAAATATTATATACGTATGACTAAATGCTCAATAACAATAATATATTAATAATTATATCATTCAAAATTAAAGACTCAATAGATACTAGATGGTCATAGACAATTTATAGACAAAAATAATTAAGTCACTATGCAATTAATTCTACTATATAAAGAAGACAAAAAAAATAAAGCAAAAATAAAAATTCTGCCTTTGATGTTTGAAAAATTCTGCCTTTGCTCTGTTTTGTCGACAAAAAACAGAACAAAAAAGATAGAAAGAAGAAGAGAAGAATAGAAGAAGAGAAGAAGAAAGAAGCAGAAAAACCTGCTCTGTTTCTGTGAACAAAACCAGAAGAACAAAAATAGAAAAGAAGAAGAGAAGAAAGAAGAAGCAGAGAAACAGAACCTATTTGGCTCTATTCTGTCGACAAAAAGCAGAAGAAAAAAGATAAAAAGAAGAAGAGAAGATGAGAAGAAGAGAAGAAGAAAGAAGCAGAAAAACCTGCTCTATTTCGTGAACAAAAACCAGAAGAAAAAAAAATAGAAAAGAAGAAGAGAAGAAGAGAAGAAAGAAGAAGCAAAAAAACAGAACCTATTTGGCTCTGTTCTGTTGACAAAAAACAGAAGAAAAAAGATAGAAAGAAGAAGAGAAGAAGAGACGAAGAAAGAAGCAGAAAAACCTGCTCTGTTTCTGCGAAGTACGAACAAAACCAGAAGAAAAAAAAATAGAAGAGAAGAAGAGAAGAAAGAAGAAAGAAGAAGCATACCTGTGTTTTTTGCTTGAAGCTTGAAGAAGATGAAGCCAAGACTGAAGAAGAAGTTGTTCGCTCTTTAGCCCTAATCTCTGAAATTTTTTGGTTCCCAGGTAAAAAGCCCTAATTTCACGACTTAAGTCAGACCTCTCTCTTTTTTCTTTTTAACAAATAGCGATGCCTCAGACGCCTCACGCCACCAGGTCGCCTCCAGTGTTGTCAAAGGCGCGCTTAAAGCGCGCTTAAGCCCTGAAGCGAGGCTCAAAACATGTTGAGCACTTCACCTCGCTTTGTGAGCGCTTTAGTGTCTCATCAAGGTTCTAAGGCATACTTTTCCTTGCTAATGAGTGAAATCCTAAAAAAAGTTACATTGAACAATTGAATTTCACTATATTGTAAAGAAAAGATCAATTTCTTTGTCCATATACTTGTTATTCATACTTGTTATTATTAGTCTTGGACTACAAATACATATGTTTATTTTTTCTCCCCTTTTTTCATTAAATCTCACGCTTTATTTGCGCTTTGCTTTTAAAGCCCCAACGGACCTTAGAGCTTTTTTGCGCTTTTCGCCTTTGATAATACTGGTCGCCTCACGCAACGAAGCTTGAAGCGAGCGCCATTTCAAATCGCAACGCTACAGTCACTCAGAAGCGACAGCCTCTCGCCTCGCTTTGCCTCGCGCTATTAGCGCTGAGGCGAGCGCTATTTACAACACTGCCTTGTCTAAATCATTTTGAAGACTTGAAATATCCATGAGCGCTTCCATTGATTAAAATTGGGAATCTGACTGCCGAAATACAAAGCATAATCCAGTCAAGCCACTTATTTCCAAAATACTATCATTCTCGTGACATTAATTAGGCAAGACCAGTTAATGTGGTCATAAGCCTTCTCAAGATCAAGTTTACAAGCAACACCTCTTCCTTTCATTTTCAAGAGATACTCCACTCTTTCATTGGCCACCAACGTTGCATCTATTATTTGTCTACCTTTTATAAAGGCATTCTGATTGTATGAGATTAGTTTGTCAATCACCATCTTCAATCTTCTTGCCGGTAGCTTAGCCAATATCTTATAAACACCGCCTAGAAGACTAATAGGCCTAAAATCCTGCACTTCCATTGCTCCCTTTTTTTTGGGTATCAAAGTGATGAAAGCCGAGTTTAAGCTTTTAACAAAAGTACCCTTCTGATGAAAAGCAACCGGCGTTCCATACATCCTCTTTCACAGTACTCCGGCATTTTTGGAAAAAATAAAGGTTAAAACCATCCAGGCCTGGAGCTTTGTCACCACCGAAAGAGTTAATTATTGCTTCCATTTCTTCAAAAGAGAAGGACCTCTGCAACCACTATTTATCTTCTTCTGATAGTTTTTTCAGGTTTTCATCCTCTTAGGTAGGCCTCCATGTTTTAGTCTCAGTAAAAAGACTTTCCTAAAATCCCTGAATATGGTCCTTAATAATTTTATCACCCTCAACAGGATTCCCTTCAATCATTAGCTTGTCAAGAGAGTTGAATGGCATTTGCTTGTTTGTGAAAAAAAATTGTATTTCTATCACCATGCCTAATCCACAAACATCTAGTTTTCTGTCTCCAACTTATTCTTCAGATTTTGCAATTTCATCAAGCTCCCTTATGATAACCGATCTTTCAGCCTCCAATTGCTCATTATTCTTATTATTTCTTAACCCATGATCAACATGTTCCAATCTTTCTAGTGCCTTGTTCTTCCTCATTTCTAGATTACCGAATACTTCTTTGTTCCACTTTTTGTTGTCTGCCTTCAGTAAACTGAGTTTCTAAGCAAGGATGGCATCGGGATCCCCTTGAATATCATATGATTCCCACCAAGTATCTATCAATTCAGTGAAAGCCCTTACTGAAAACAAGTTTCTTAGAAAGCTATTTACGTTTTTAAAAACAAATAAACCAACTGAGGTTTTTCAAACTCAACTCGTTTAACAATTGAACATAAACTGAGTGTGAGCTTGAGCTTGAGCTTGGGTCATATCACAAATGGATGTGCTGGCCAAGTTCTGTTAACAAATGCCTAAGCTCATTTACACCCCTGTTGAAAACTTTCAAGCTTTTGGAAGAAAAAGTCAATATCATCCTTCCCCTGCACTCCCCTTCTTCACTGGAATCCCAAAACAAAATCTAAAAGGATAACAATTCTGTCAATTCCTCTCATTTCAAGATACAAATTTCCAGAATGAGGCCACACTTTATGATTTTTGGAATTCTGCCTTATCTGTTCCCAACTACAGTGTACCTCTTTCACCGAAGCAATATGCTTTTCAAGCGGCATATTCTCTTATGATAATTACATGTGGGCGGCAATAAATAAAATTTAACTCCATTGCACATTACACTCACTGTTCTTTCATAATATCCAATAAGCATGACAATCCATGACAGATTCTCAGGAACTTCTTTTTTCACTCCTGTACTAGGTTCATTTCATATTAAGAGTACAACCAGAGTGTCTTTATATCTTCTTTAAGTAAGGCGTGGTAAGAAGCAAAAGCATGACCTCTCAGTAAGAAAATGCTTGTGAACCAAACTTCTTTGAGACCGCAAAGTAAAACTTCGTAGGTATTTCTAAACACATAAAGTGATTAAAGCTAAATAGAGAGAATAAGGACTTCAATCAGCAAAGTAATTTCTCCAACCCCAGCAATCATACATATACTAAATATCTAGTAGAAAGGCTTTTGTCCAGCAACTTTGCCCTCTCCAAGTGTTTTGAGTAATGAGGTAGTGTTGTATTTACCTGCCAATGAATGCCCTTGATAATCCTTGAGGAAGTGACCGGGAAATAAATCTAGCTGTTGTCGGCCTTGCATTAATGGCAAGAAACTTCACCATTTGGGCAGAGCTAACTAAGCCCTGGATGAAAGGTACAAACTATAGTTAGACACATAATAATGCAACTACATAACTACATTAAGCAAAGTAACTTGCCATTTCATAGGCTTGCCGAAACCCAGCTGGTAAATCCATCATTGTCTTCTGCCACTCATTTAGCACGGCATCAACAAATTTCCGATCAAATAACTGAAAATTATGAGAGATACAATACTGTTACTATTTTTTTCCCATGAATTAACAGAAATTATTTCCATTTGCAGAAGCCTCATACCTCTTGGAATATCATTCTTCTCCTAAATAGTCCACCCCCATCTCCCTCATCACCATCATCAAAGTCATCAAAGTAATCATCATCATCACCGTTATCGTCACCTCCATCACCACCACCATGATTTAAATTCTTTCCCATATTTCCACCTCCTCCGCCAGTAGAAAGCTGTGATTTTGCACGGCATTAGCCAATTTTTTCAACACCCAAAGAGTTACCAAATTGTACCGTGAAATCTTAAGATCAGGCAAAACACAGAGAAACAGGTTCTTAATAGGTGGAATATTCTGTCATCATATAAAGCAAGCACATGCCAAATTCACACCATCTAGGCCAGTTGAAGCACATTAATTTTTCGCCCTGTTCTTTTCTCACTTTTCCATTTCATTGACAAAGGAGATGTTTTAGAACCAAAATAACAAAGAGATACATTTCATTAAAGCGCATAAGACACATCTAGGAGCTTTAATTTGTTAGTGCTGGGTGCTGGATCCTCACATTTGCTAGTCATACGTAAACAGCACCAGGAAACCCACACAACAAAACTCTTCAATCCAACAGAACTTGTGGCAATGAAACAAACACATTTGCTCACCTACATAGTTTTATCCTAAAGCAAAAGCATTGTGTCTACACCTCCACACTTTCTAGTAACATGTCTGAAGGAAAAACCACAAACAAATAACAAGATGAAAGTAGTCAAGAATACAACACAGTTTCAGTTCCATTCGCATAGACCAGCTTCACACCTCTGATTTTGATATAGGATTATTTCTGGAAAACTAGACACGCCTTAAAGAAGCTTCGGTGCTCCAATAATAATAAGAGATGAAAATTGATGTTCCTATAGACAAGTGTAAAATGATGTTCCTACAGACAATCTCAAAGTTTTGACTAAAATTTCTACTTTAACAAAACCTCTCTAACTCAACTATGAGTACCACACTGGAGCTTTCCCAACACCGGATACCATCAATGTTTTTCTTCAGCTTAAGTGATGAAAAGTGCCAAAAAGCAATAAGGTCTAGCACAATGTCTATGGGACATGAAGCGAAAAGAGAGAAAGTGAAGCGCGCGTTCCTTAGAAGTGAAATGAACAATATATGAAATAAGAAAAGTACAAATATAAATGAATTTAGAACTATAATAGTCCAATTGCAACTAAAGTAACTAATTTCAAAGTCCAATAAACAGCATTGTTGTTACTAAATCAACTCACCAAAAACATCAAATATAATTAGCATACAAACACAACATCACTAAAGTCTCAATCCCAAGCTAGATGGTGTCAGCATATGAATCACCAATATCCATTTCATTCATTTGGGGGCCGTATTCAAATATTACTGACGCACTTACAGGCTGATATCCTTACAACATAGTAGAAAAATGGAAGTTCACCAGAACTATGAGGAGCAACAATTTCAGCACAAATTTCATTCAAGAAAAGCCAAAAAGTAAAAGAAAAATAAGGATAAAATCTGCTAAAATCAATAATCTATTCACAAACCTCGGGGCTAGACTTGGTCTGTTTCTGGGTCAAATCAAGTTTCGATTTTTCCAATGTAACTGCACCTAAAGCACCGTACTTTCCCCCTTTCATTACCGGAGCGTACATTACCGAAGAGGATGACGACGGTGACGGAGAATCAATCGATGGTGACGCTTGAAAGCACCGCTCCAAACCGTCAATAGCGTCTCCATCAATCGCCGGAGCAGTGGACGCCTTGATAACGTTAGTTTGACGGAGCTTCCCGGCGACCACCGGAGCTGGTCGACGGATAGCTACGGCGGGCAATAAGGGTTTGGAGGTAGGGACAATTTGTGTATTTATGGGCATGAATTGAGCTGTTTGAAACACTGAGTGAGACATTTTTGTGATGATAATTCTTGAATCTTTAAGGTCTTTCTCAAGTGTTTTTCTTATCTATGAAGAGCTTTTCATGGGTAAAATGGAGGAGGGAAATTTTCTCTCTCCAGAGAGAGAGAGAAGGAAGAGAAAGAAGGAATATCGACGGGACTGCTGGGGGTTTTGATAGAATGGCCGAGAGAGTCGAACCCAATCCAGAGAATGAGTCGATTCGGGCTGTCGACGGGAGCACTCGAGCTCCTCTTGGCTATCGATTGTAAAACCAAAGACAATGTGTTCGAGTATACAAATTTTAAAAATTAGGTGAATATTATGTGTTTGATTTATATTAAAAATAATAATTAAGAAAAAATTCCTCAAAATAACGAATATTATTTTTATCGGAAAAGAGCCTGATATATCCCTCTACTTTGTTTTATTGTTCAATCCTGTCCCCCGTTATACTTTCCGTCCAAATTTACCCTTGCCGTCAATCAAAGTTCTATATTTGCACATATTTTAACGGACGGGACACGTGGCATATTCTAAATACGAAAAAGGGTCTGATATATCCCTATACTTTATTTTATTGTTCAATCCTATCCCTCGTTATACTTTCCGTCCAAGTTTACCCATGCCCTCCATCAAAGTTTTATATTTGCTCATATTTTAACGGCCGGGACACGTGGCATATTTTAGGAGAAAGAACCAGTACAAAAACAAAAAAAACTCGAAACCGACTTAGAACCCATGACCCTCATGCTCGTTTTTCCTCTCTTAATTTTTTCCCAAACTTCTCTTAAATAAATACTTTTAATCTGTGTAAGAGATTATCTTAGTTTGACAAAGAGATGAGGTTCAAGACATAAGGTTCTGTCATCTCTTTCCTTGTTGCCAATATTTTTTTCTTTACTTCTATTTTCTTATTCCTCACTCCCTTACATTTTTTTCTTCCTCTTCTTATCACTGAATGAAACTTCACCTTGACAATAAAACTACTCGAAGTCGCCCACAATTGTTTGCATATGTATTTTTTCATTCTCATTGACTTAAGAAAAAATTGAAATAGGTGTGGCAGAAAATTTGAAACTTCAGACGAGCTTGATGGAATTCTTTCTGCGGCGATCTCAAAACAACGATAGGAGGTTGATTCCAATTTCGAACAATTATATGAAGCTGGGAAAGTAATTTCTACGGCTAAAACAAATATAGTAAGATTTCATACATGACCAAGTACTCAAGACCATTCATAAAGTCACGCTGGTGCCGAAAGTTGTGTTTTTGAACCTTATCTCTTTGTCAGACTAAGATAATCTCTTACACAGATTAAAAAAAATTTATTTAAGAGAAGTTTGAAAAAAATTAAAGAGAGGAAAAACGGAGCATGCAGGTCATGGGTTCTAGGGCGGTTTGGAGTTCTTTTGTTTTTGTACTGATTCTTTCTCCTAAAATATGCTACGTGTCCCCACTGTTAAAATAAGAAGAGGAAGAAAAAAATGTAAGGGAGTGAGGAATAAGAAAATAGAAGTAAAGAAAAAAATATTGGCAACAAGCAAAGAGATGACATAACCTTATTTCCTGAACCTCATCTCTTTGTCAAACTAAGATAATCTCTTACACAGATTAAAAGTATTTATTTAAGAGAAGTTTGGGAAAAAAGTAAGAGAGAAAAAACGAGCATGAGGGCCATGGGTTCTAAGTCAGTTTTGAGTTTTTTTCTTTATGTACTGGTTCTTTCTCCTAAAATATGCCACGTGTCCCGACCATTAAAATAGGAGCAAATATAGAAGTTTGATGGAGGGCATGGGTAAACTTGGACGAAAAGTATAACGAGGGATAAGATTGAACAATAAAATAAAGTATAGGGATATATCAGGCCCTTTTCCGTATTCAGAATGTGCCACGTGTCCCGGCCGTTAAAATAGGGGCAAATATAGAACTTTGATTGACGGCAAGGGTAAATTTGGACGGAAAGTATAACGGGGGACATGATTGAACAATAAAACAAAGTAGAGGGATATATCATGCCCTTTTCCGTATTTTTATTTAGCTACCTCAACAAATGAAGGAATTCTGTTTCATATGTCTTACTATGATTTTTGTGAATTTATATGAGATTGTCTTATAAATATTATTATTATTTATATGGCCAATACTAAAAACGAAATAAATTTTTTGGTCCATTAAGATATAGTTAAAATATTTATCGGCATGTTTACCTTTTAAAAATAAAATTTACCTTAAACAAGACTTGTAATTTTTTTATTTTTAGGACCTTAAATTAAAAAAATATTTTAGTTATTAATTTGTTTTTTTTAAATGATTAAAACTTTTACCATTTATAAATAATTTGTTTCTTGTTAAAACTATGTATAACTATAATCATCACTTTACCTAATAAAATCTGTTAATTTTTTAACAAAGTCAAAAACAAATTACCTATCTTCTTTTTCTTTTCTTATTACTTACAATTTAATTCATCACATTTGTAAACTATGTAAACACCTTCGTTAATTATTTATTTATAAAAATAAAAGAAAAACCAGCTGTTATAAGTGAGTTCATCACTTGAATTATTGAATAACAAACCAGGCGAATTAAACTATTTTATCTTTGTCAGCATATATGTTGGCAAACTTCTCTTTGACGAAAGAGGAAGCTTTTTTTATTCATGAATATTTTTTATTTTTCTATTGTCAAGAATTTCCTTTTCTAGACGAAGGAAAACCCAGAGCGGTTCTATTTTCTAGTAGGGGCGAGTGTGCATTCGATTTTCACCTTATAAATAATTATTTATCGATTATTGATTTGTACATATACTTATCGTTATTGTTGTAATAAGGTTTTAATTTTTTCAATTTTGATTTATTGAATTTTGGGATTATCGATTCGGTTATCGATTACACCAATAAAAAAATTTGCGGGATTCCACAGAAAGTATATCGCTATAAACACGCCTGACTAATATGGACAAAAAGAAGATAAAATAAGACGAACACCGTTTATAACATAAAAATTGTGGCGACAAGCACATGCACTGAAACTAAAGTAAGTATCAAATGTATGCCACCAACATTCCAACGGTATAAAAAAATATATCATCACGGCTAATTCTGTTTTCCATTAATTTTAACTTCATTCCCTTGAGTTTTAAATATGATCATTCCTTAAATGTTGTAGATGAAATTAAATTATAGGGTTAGGGACTTAGGGTAAAGGCAAGTTATTATAGAATAAGGATAAAAAAATATTAAAAATTTATCTTTTAGTATATCTTATCGGTTTATCGATAAATCGATAATCAAAGAAGACAAAATCAAAATCGAAATTAATAAATTGATAAACCAATTCGAATGCACACCTCTATTTTCTAGTGTCGACAAACTGAAAAATTGTTAGAAGGTATGAATTGCAAGCTCATAGTACCAAACCTCTTTTGAATCTTTTACTTATTTTAAATTGGAAAGAGTTTTAACAATTAAGATTTTAGTTTATTTCAAAGTCTTAATATTATTAGCAAAATAATTCAAACACAATTTTATTCGATATGAAACTAATTTTAAAGGATAAAAAGGTAAATAATATTTTGCTAAGAGGTTTAACGTTTTTTTGGGAGTAAACAAATTTTTTTTATTACCACTTGAACATTTCATGCTTTTAATATAATTATAATTAACTAATTATTACGCGGTAATTGATAATCAAGGGTTGTTTCACATAATTACTTGCTTTAAATGGGTATTTTTTTGCTTTTAATAGTTTATTCTGAGCATTTCTAATTATGAAGTTAAATGTATTACTTTACATTTTAACTCACTTTAAGTTACTTATATACTTATTTCATATTTTATGCCACATACAAATAAATAACACATAGATTCCTCCGTAACTTAATACAAATATTACTTAGTACCCGTTGCCAAATATCAGAGGCGGATCTATATATATGTTAATTTAGAAATAATTTTCTTCATAAACTAGAACACCTGCAATGTAAACGTGTGTTATGTCTCATTTATGCTTTACCTTTGGCCAGAGGAGACATAAAGGACTAAGTAAAGATAGCTGCAAAATGGACAACAGCCTTTAATTTTAGAGAAGAAAGAATTTCTTCATGCAAAGCATTGCCACCCCTTTTCCCTCCCTTGTTTTCATATAAAATCTTTTCCCATTTTCTTTCTGTTTCCCACCTCTAAATTCTCATAATTTGTGCATTTGATAAACCCTTCTATCTTCCTAGAAAAATCATGTCCTTGATCCCTCATCCTCGGCCTCAAGTTGTTGTCAATGGAGTCCAGAGAATGAGAACTTTCCATTATTATTGGTGTCATCAATGCCAAAGATCAATCAGGACAACTTCAACCAATCCATCTGAAATATTATGTCCTCGTTGTTTTGGCCAAATTCACTATAATCTTGATGTTTCGAGGCGTAGGCTACTCCTTTCTGATGTCACCAGGCTACAACCATCATCTCCAAATTCACGTCTTCTTGATGCCTTAGCTCTAATTCTTGATCCATCAATTAGGCTACAAAATCTTGATCATGGTGACGAAAATTATCATCTTAGACAACGTGCTCGAATTATTCTCCAATTTATAGACCATGATGAAAATATACTTTCTTTACAAGCAAGTAATACTTCCCTGGAATCATCAAACGAAAATGTGGTGGAAGAGTCTATTCAAGAATTAACTCGAAACGATAGACGAGGATCATCTTCAGCAATTGATGCATTGCCAAAAGTTGTACTAACAGATGGACATTTAGCTAATGACACTGTTTGTGCTGTTTGTAAGGATGTGTTTGAAGTTGGAAGTGAAGTTAGGGAGCTGCCATGCAAACATTTTTATCATTCTGAATGCATTTTTCCATGGCTGGAAAACCATAATACTTGTCCGGTTTGTCGATATCAGCTGCAAGGATTCACTAATAATTATGATGTCCAACAAGGAAATTACATCAATAGTAGAGATAATTTAGATGATGAAGAAGACATGAGGAACCCTTTAGTATGGGGTTTGACTAGGCTTATGTCATTGTGGCCTGTCAATTTGCTATCTAGTTGGATACAAAGATACTTCAATTACCCTCTTGATAATACTACCTCTGATTTTCTTGAAGGTGAGATTTCGGTTCTACCCCTTTGCCTAACCATTATGGATGTAAAATAGCACGGGCTAGCCAGTTTTCGGACTGGTCATTCAAAAATAGTCAGCGTTTGCAAAGTCATTGAAAAATAACTACTATTTTGTTGCAACACGGAAAGTTCCAGCATAATATACTGGAGATAGGTGCACATATGTACGAACTTCCAGCATATTATGATGAAACTCCCACACGCGAAAAGTTCCAGTATATTATTCTGGACCGGTATATTATACTGGGAACTGCTGTATAATATACTGGAGTTACAGTATAATTATGCTGGAACTATACTATATTATACTAAAGTATTTTTCCGGATTTTGAATAGTATTTTTGTTCAAATTTATCTTTACATAAAAAGTGACTAAATTTCAATTACTTTTGAAAATGTGGCTAATCTTTAAATGTCCACTTGTAAATTTCGCTATTTTTTAAATTCTACCCTTATGGATGGACCCGACCCAATAGCTTTTTCCAACAAGATTCATATACTTCACTTGATATCCTAGCTAGTTATACCTTTAAACATTCATTTGTTAAAGAATACTTAAACCTTCTATCTCACCATCATTAAACCTTGCCAAAGACAAAGGGCCGACCCAGTTTAATACCCACTTCGTGGGTGTCTGGGGAATGGAATACTCTAGGCAGCCTTCCCCCTGCTTTGCAGACACTTGATCATAAAATATAACTAATATAAACTGACAGATTAAAAGTTTTTAATACTTTGATTTACTATCTCAGGTAACCTTACTTTATTTTCCAGCAGTTTACTAATTCCACTTTCATAAATTAATTATCTTTTAGGTGACCTAATGGTATAATATTGTATTTTTTTTTCATAGTGAAAACTGTTCCAACAATGGTGACATAGTTTTCTTTGATTTTGGATAGGAATACCATGGTGGAATACATGGCACATTCTTTGACATGAAGGCTGCTGATTAGACCCCTTGTTCCATTGAAGAAACATCACAGATTAGTATTCTTTTTTCTTTCAGTACTCTTTGCTTCATTAGGCAGGTATGTAAACAAGTTACAACTTATCTGACCTGAACAATGTTCTATCAATGGGATCATACAACTAGGCTTAACAGGTATGCACAACATCCCCGAGTGACTAACAAACATGAATCCTATAAGAACAAAAGTGTAGATAATTTTACTAACTTAGCTTTATTTTAACCTATTATTGTTGTTGGTAATTTATATTTATCTTTTAGGCTATCCCAATTATTATAGAAAATAACGTGTAATTATCTTTTAGGTGATCTGATAGTATAAAAATTTATTTTGTGGGTGTCTAAAAGCTGAACTCAAGATTAAATATTGAAACAAATGAGTAAATTTCATGGATGTTCATTCAACTTTGTGTTCATTACCCAAAAATCATTACTTTTCTTTCTTTTTTTACACAAAAATAATTTTGCTTTGCTCTAGTTATCGCAAAAGTCACCTTTGGCTGGATTTTACAATACTTTCGCTTGAAAACTCTATTATGCCTTTGACATTATAAATTCTCTCATTTATGTAATACCTTCTATATTATATATATATAATAATACTGTCAAGAATATAAAAAATTAAAGTACATGATTCCCACAAATAGTAAATATGACTTCTTTGGAAATCCTGGACACTTTGCTGTTTATACTTTTACATTGGAACTCATTATTGCTAATGACTTTTGATTTCAAGCACAGCAATATTTTAGAGTCTTGGAAGCATTCTCAGACAAAATGATGGGGAAAATGATGGCCACGAAGCTTTGGTTTATGTATTTCATGGTCAAGATTGTTGTCAATAGCAAACCTTACGCCAATTTATTTATCACTTACTATGTTTTCTGTTAGGATGTCATGTCTTAATATTCACTGAGTATGATATTTTACAGTATTATGTCTTAATATTCAGACTTTTCAAATTTAATTATTTTGGTTTAAGACCTATTCATTTGTTGGTAAATGCGCTTAATTCTATGCAAACAAAGTATCGTTCCTCCTTTATAAGACCTCAGAATCTTTTACAGGCCATTGTTAAAAAGTTTAAAAGCTTTGGGACAAAAGTTCAAAATCTTATATGTTTAAGCAAAACTAAAGCATAACAAATCATTTGGGACAAAAGTTCATTTAAAAAGTTTAAAAGCTTAAAATAGTTTCTAAGTGGATCAGATCCATCTGCAGTGATTTCTTCTAAAACTACCCTTTTTCTTAGGCTTCTCAATCTTTTTAAAAATACCATGGTATAGGCACAAATCAGTTAACTAAATGGATAAGAACACATTTAACTATAAAAAGGGAGATATTGTAATTTATAAGCACATCAGATATTATTTATTTATTTACAATGGGCATATTTATTAGCCCTAATCTTCATTGTTCCATAACAGCTATCCTCCAAATGGAGAGTGGCAGAAGTAAGATCTTCCATAATTAATCAATTAAAGCAAAATAAATCATACATTTTCGTCAAGAAAAGTACTATGTGCAACCATAGAACCCATTTAGGGGAATGAACTGATTTCTATTTCATTCCACTAGCAGTGAATATTTTTTTTACCCTATAAGGTTAAGTTCACCGACAATATGTAATTTTTTATAACAAATCTAACTTAGTAACCTGGACAATAAAATAACCTATTATATCCAGTTGAATTGTGTTGATAGTGTAGAAATTATTTACACTGTTTAGTGTATGTAACTTAAACCATCACCTAACCCAGAGCTCACAATCATTAGAGGCAAATAGTGGTGCTACTTAACTAAGCAGATGCCTCAGAGAATGTACAACATTGTCCACTAATGAAGAAAGGACAATAAGAAAAGCAAATGGTTCCAAGTTATGCTGCACATAGTATTTCTGTAGTCCTTGTATGCACAAAAAAACTGGACATTAAATCTTCTCTTTGCTGTTTGACACGGTAAAAGCTGGATCCACTAATATCACAAAAAAAACACTGCTAACAAAAGTGTCAAAAGATGGTAGAACTAACGGTTTTTTCTATTAGCCCAGAAAAATTTTCACCTAAAGAAAGTCTAAATTAGCTTCTTCTTTTGGAAATATTGCTTTAAATATAATATTTGCAGCACTGATGCTACAAGGCAGACTCCCAAAGACATGATACTGAACCAAGCAACCCGTGCATTTGTCGTTTCACTCACTGCCCGCATCTCTGATTCCCTGAAGGGTCAAAAAGAGAAAAGATTAAAGAACAAATGCAAACAAATAAAAATTGTTGCCTCCATAAGCTATATACCTGTTCTTCAGGTAAATCAAATTTTCGTGAATGGCCTCCACAGCTCCTTCAAGCTTTCGCAGCTCGAGTTCAATACCCTACAACAGGTACAAAGTTAAGTAAAATTCTTAGAGCTTTTAGAACAATCAACTTAACAGAACAAGAAAACAGCACCATATATGATCCTTTCCCAGTATCCATTACAGCATGCCAAACATATACCAATGTCAAAAAATACTTGCAAGTGTTTTCTATGCACAGAACCATGCCAAACAAAACACAGAATGACAATAAAATGCAGGGAAAGATCTAGGTTTCATGTGGAACAGCAATATTTACTAGTAATTATTACAACTTCTCATCTTTTCAAGTAATTCAAGACTATCACCAATTCAAATAGACTCTGCCTCACTACCTGCATTAGGCAGGAGTAAGGTCTGCGTACAGACTACCTACCCTCCCCAGACCCCACATGGTGGGATCAAACTGGGTTTTTTGTTGTTGTTGTTGTCTGCCTCACTATATGATCTGTTATTCATCAACCATCTTATGTAAAGAAGGAATCCTATTTTGCCACCACGTGTATCATAGTAATTATTTATCACGAGGCATTGAATGAATAGATTTTAGAAATTTGTCGGTCTTGCTTTCACTGTCGCTACTCTCCATTATGTTGGATACAAGATACCATCATTGGTTCCCCTATTGAACTACTCAATATCTCACCTCTATCTTCTCTTTTCTGGCAACTGATTCCCAATCCTTGGCAGCAATTCCAGTTTTCCAGTCAATGTTAACACTCAGACTCCCACCTCCTGGATTATCAGCCCAAAAACATGCTAAGTAGTTGCCAGCCTCAGTAGTTGTGAAGGCAAACTGACTGTGTGTTATGTTCTCCTTGTGATGAAGGGTGTTCCCATATGGCGAGGTGACCTGCAAAATTAATAAAAAAGTCACATTTTTCAGTCAGCTTGAATTTTATTTATGTTCTAGCCCAACATACGAGCTAACTGGCTTTCTCAACTAAATACGTAGCAAATTCAGACTGAGGCTCAAGGGGGCAAAAGAAGGCAAATATACACCACCCCAAAAGCTTATCCTTCTAACGAAGGGCCATAAGCATTCATTATATACAAATCAATGCCATCTGAAATCAAATTATTCGGATTCCAGCACCCTACTCTATTTTGTGTGTATGAGTGAGTTTTTGCTTTGATTGTCATCAAAATGTAGTGAAGTTACATAACAAGATACAATGAACAGATTTTTATTTTACATTTCTAGCATTACTGGACCAACATTGTGAGCACACACGTAAAAAAGAATAAGCACGTGATATAATTTCAACAGTAACTTAAAAGTTACACCGAGCAAATTAAGAATGCTCTTTGATATAGCCTTTTAAACTATGCTTTTGAATGGATGGCAAAATTTTAAGAAGAAAATAATTCCAATAACGGACAACCATCTGTCTACTTAATTATGGGGGGAATACATGCTCCTGGTTCACCATTTTGCAAAAGCCCTAAAAGTGTTACCTACCAATTTGTCCCATCATAAAGTTTTAGCTATAATAACACTCAATGTTAGACATCACTATTCACATATTTGCGATGTATACTGGTTTCTGCTCTCCCTCACAACCATCTAGACACAAAGATTTTCTCCATTTTCTCACATCAACTACTGTATGCGTCTGTCTATGTTAATACCTGAAAATCACACAAGGAAACCTATGCACCCACGAGATTCCTATTTGTTTGGGTGTCTTTTGTAGAGAACCGTACTTTTATGCAAGGCTCGCTAATTTTGGGCAGAGTAGAGAACTTCTTGTATATAGGGTAGAGTAGTCAAAATCGAAAATAAAGCATTAGATTTCATGAAGAAAGTCGCAAATTGAAAAAGAATACAAATATGTATGTACAGTCCAAGACTAATAAATTATAAATTATCAGCATGAATAACAAATATATGGACAAAGAAATTGAAAAAATATATGACAAAATGAACTATCAATTGTTTACTTCGACCTCTTCAGGATTACGCTCATTGATAAGGAAAAGTATGCCTTATAGCCTTGATGACGATACTGAAGCACCCGCTAAACGAGGCAAAGCGCTCAACATGTTTTGAGCCTCACTTTAGGGCTTAAGCGCGCATTTGACAATACTGATTTTTATGACTACTTGTGTTCACAGAGTAAAGTATAAAGAAGATAATGGAATTGAAGCTAAAATGTGTGAAATAAACTCTTATACTGAATGATAATAGTGTGAAGTATTGAATACTTTTGAAGTTTATGAAACCAACTGTGTATCTGTACTTTAAGTGTCAATCTTAGTTCTCCAAAGTTGCATCTTATTTATGATGTGTGGGACAGTGATTGAGGAAGTGAAGACAATTCGATTTGTTTTATATAATTTAAGATTTTTTTGTGGCTAAGGTGGAACAAGAGTAATACATCTTTCCGTTGTATAGCACGTTCATCAGTTCCAAATTAATATCATAACTCATGGCTTCGAGGTGAAAACAATGTCATTTGAACACTTGCTCCTAACGAGGATAGAGAGATTTTATCGAATAGGATCAAATGCTTCCAACAACAACAACAACAACAACAACAACAACAACAACAACCCAGGTATAATCCCACAAGTGGGGTCTGGGGAGGGTAATATGTACGCGGACCTTACCCCTACCCGGGGGGCAGAGAGGCTGTTTCCAGGAGACCCTCGGCTCAAGACATCAACAAAAGACGATAAATTAGTACTATCAATAGACTCATACTAAAATAACATAAAATAACAACATAACACAAAATAATAAAGTAGCAACAGTATAAGAAATATAAGAAATACGAAATAGATGAAATGTATACTAATATCCAATAAATAACTCCATGTACTGATCCGTAACCTCCTACGATTACCTCCTAACTAGCTAATATCACTCCAGTGCGCTGTGGAATTATCCACAACTTCCCCCTAACCTACAACTTTAATGTTCGACTTCCACAATCCCCTATCAAGGGCCATGTCCTCAGTAATCCTAAGACGCGCTAAGTCCTGCCTTATCACCTCTCCCCAATACTTCTTAGGTCTTCCTCTACCTCTTCTCATGCCCACCACAGCCAGTCGCTCACACCTTCTCACCGGTGCATCAGTGCTCCTCCTCCGAATGTGCCCGAACCATCTGAGTCTTGTTTCTCGCATCTTGTCCTCTATGGGGGCCACACCCACCTTCTCTCTAATATATTCATTTCTAATCTTATCCATCCTTTTATGCCCGCACATCCACCTCAACATACTCATCTCTGCTACTTTCATCTTCTGGGTGTGTGAGTTCTTAACCGGCCAACACTCGGTCCCATACAGCATTGCAGGCCTAACCACCGCTTTATAAAACTTACCTTTTAGTAAAGGTGGAACTTTCTTGTCACACAGGACTCCCTAAAAGTGTATCTTTAATAGTGGGCTAAAGGCTGAAAAGTTTCTTTCAATCTCCCCGATCCCCTGAATAACTGACCCTAGGTACTTGAAACTACTCTTCTTAGGGATGATTTGAGAGTCAAGTCTCACTTCCACTCCCGTTTCCGTCGGCCCCGGCCCAAACTTGCACTCGAGGTATTCCGTCTTTGTCCTGCTCAACCTGAATCCTTTAGACTCAAAGGCATTCCTCCAAACCTCTAGCCTTTCGTTTACCCCGCGTCGTGTTTCGTCAATTAGGACTATATCATCAGCAAATAGCATGCACCATGGAACCTCCCCTTGAATATGATGTGTTATGGCATCCATCACCAGGGCAAATAGGAAAGGGCTGAGTGTCGACCCTTGGTGCAACCCCGTAACAACTGGAAAATGCTCGGAATCGCCTCCTATTGTCCTAACCCGAGTCGTAGCTCCTTCATACATGTCTCTAATCACCCTAATGTAGGCTACCGGAACCCCTTTAACCTCTAAGCAGCTCCATAAGACCTCCCTAGGAACCTCCCTAGGAACCTAGGAACATTACTTTAAAAATTCCAAACATTACTTTAAAAATTCATATATTTAAAGCAATTGTCTATGGAGTATGGAGCATTTTGTAATGGAAATGGTTATTTTAATGAGCTTCATATGATTGAGGTTATGATATATGATGAGCCTCTTTCTTGGTGGGCTCCTAGTGTTGGCTCCACTTTTGCAAAGCTTGATGTACAAGTTTTAGCAACCGGCTTCTTTCACTTGTTGTGAAAGGAGTTGGAGCACTTATTTGATTCACAATATTAAGAAAAAAAATCAGCTACTTCAAGAGCCAAAGCTGTAGTCCTTGTGCATTCAAATGTACGTTTTCTCTCTTGCAAAAAAGGATCAATATATATGTGGTCCAAGCAAGTATTGTGATTTGGGTATGTCTAGATCTCCTTGATTTGATATTTACTTTACTAATTTATTTAGTATGATAAGTTTTTCTTTTTCATAACCTTCTAATATTTCTATTCATTTTCATTTCGACGTTGCTTTAGGTGGAGATTCTTTTGATATTGACGAGATTGCTAATGATTTAATTGAACCATCAGTAGATGAAACTCAATTAGATGCAGTTGTCTTTGGAAATTAATATGAAGATTTACAGGGAGTTGAAGAGATAGAGAAATAAGACTATGAGCAGAAAACAAGTTCATAATCTGAATATGCTTTTCAGTTTTTGATAGTTCAAAAGTCATTGTTCTTGGGGGTTACTGAATTTCTATTTTGGTTTGGTGGTCATGTAATTGACCGATTTTTGAATGCTAAAGTGTACGCTATGAGACAATGACAATCATACATGTGTGTCTTTGTTTATGTCAATAAAATCTTATATATTAATATTTCATATTTCACTTTCTTTACGTTGTCTTATTTTTCATTGCCACTACAAGTTACATATTTTCTTTTGTTTAATTAACAAAGACAAACATGGAGCAAGATCAAGAGTTAGACGCTTCTTGGAAAAAGTTCAGTTTTCTTTCTCTTTATGCCAAATTATCTTACTTTTTTTTTGATAAGTGTGGTTTCGAGCCAGCTTGCACGCACCTCGACTAATTCCACGAAATACAAGCTACCTCCCACCAACAACAGGTACCAGATAACTCTGTCCACCAAGATTTGGACATACAAGAAGAAATTACCTAGTGTTTTTGCCTCCATTGCTGTTTGAACCTAAGGCCTCATAATTCTCAACCCACATCACTGACCATTAGGCCACACCCTTCGGTGCTATTTTAATTATATTGGTTACATTTTAATGTGGTTTTAACATCTAGTTTGTTGCTTTGTTGTGTAAATTCTAGGAGAATGAAAGAAATCTTGCCATAACTCCTCGGAATAATAGATTGTATTACTCAACGCCAACATTACGAAAAAGAATTGAATTACTAACGTCTACAAGCTACATGTAAGTTTTTCACATAACTCTATTTTTAAAATTTTGAATTAGTTTTAGCTGAATCCCCGCACTCCTATCCATATCTGGGTTCGTACCTCGAATTTTAAGATTTAGATTATGATGAATCCGAGCTTTAAATCGCACCTATATGGAGTACACACAACTCGCACCGCCTAACCTTATAATTTAGATTAAGATCATTCCAACCTTTATATCCACACTCATATCGGGTACCTCAAATCCGAGCAACATAGCATCCCCCCTATCGTCTTCTTCGTCACACCCCTCTAGTAACACAGTTCCTTCTTCACTAGTGCACAGAAGGCCATTTAACCATAACAAAGCCACTAGAGATTCACCTCAAACTTCAACACTCACCACCGCAAAACAACACCCACTTATAACCACTACACCACCAATTTCCTCTAATGACACCACAGTACACAAAAAGCCACCAATATGAACCCCAACTCTCTTATTGATATGAATCAAGGAGCATCAAGGCCTTTCACTAGAAGTCTAAGCTAAGGAGTTCAAGGACTTGCAAGTAGTAATCGTGAAGATAGAGGTGCTAGAAGACTTTCGGATCACCCATGGGAGTTTACAAATTTGTGCAAGTGGAATCCAAGGAAGGAGATAAAGAATCAAAGGAAAAATTGGTAAACAAGTATTAGATAGAAGCTGCTAGATCTGAGCACATCATGATCGTGAAGATAGCGCTGGTGACGTCTAACTAGGCGAAATCTTGTAACTAAAAATGCCAATCTGTTTAAGAGCCTAATTATAGGTATTTAACTCAAAGTTAGCCTAATCTTTAGTCTTTCTTTAGCAGTATTGGACTTTGATGATAATAGAACTCTCTTGTGAGAATTGGAATATGCCTTTCTTGCTTGAAACTACAATGGAGCTTGCTTGAAGAATCATTCCTCTCAAGGGTTTCATATAGACTAGGTTTTAGGTTGAATTCTTAATAGAAGTTATGTGGTTCCTTTTACCATTTATTATCTATTAGAATCAAGTTTGCATCTACCTTCAATCTTCTTCTTCCCTTTTCTATTTCCATTTTACATTTGTGTTTTCATGCTTATATCACCTATATAACATGATCCCTCCAATCATCAAAGACCTTCACCTTCAACACCGGAGAACATAACTGCAAAAACTTTCCAGCAACTATGACTTCTTTTTCTACCATGCTAACTCCCCTTCTCTGTTAAAACCCCGCCTCTTTGACAGCACCACCACGACCCTCGAACACTTCTACAGCACCAAAAAACTGATCACCGTTGGAGAACCTTGATGGAAAATAGTTTTCAGCGACAAGTTTCACGCTTCTCACCTCCTCTCTTCTGCCCTCCTCTCAAAGCAAAACCAAAATATAGCACCTAAACATATACTTCTCTAAAAATCTCAAGCGACTGAAGATCGGAAAAAGTGAAGCCTCGCCAAGCTTTATTGGAAATCCTCCAACTGGCAACAAGCACCCATCCTTTGCATTTCATATCTTTTTCCCTTTTGTTCCGGACAGTGAACTGTCACCTTCACCATCATTGAAAAAGAACCTAACAGGAAAATCCCATGGGAGACTCATCAAATAGTCCATCTCTTTTCAATCTTCGAATGTGAAATGTTTTGGAAAAAGAAAGAAGAGCATAACTTAAGCTTTTTACGCTCTCAAATGCAAGTGTAAATCACACAATTTGACATGTCAGCATGAGGTGTTCATGTGACACAGCTCCTGAAGCAGAGATGTCTATCTTGTCACTAGCTAAGTTGGAGTATCAACCTAACAAATCGTACCAAGTTGAGGGGATACCAGGTATTTGGCCAAAATATTATTTTACTAAATCAATGAAATTGCAAAATGCAAATGTTGCATTCTAGACCAATGTCATCTCCACTAGTCCGTCACTGGTCATTATAATTAAATTAGAAATACTTCCATTCAAGGAACAAAATAGAAGATCGTACATGCAAACTAGTCATTTCCAGTGCAAATATGATTGATTTTGGCTTAGGCTAATACTGAACAATGATTCTAATCTGACTACTTTCATTTTTTTTTAAAGATAACAAGACAGAGCTTTTGTCAGGTTCGTCTTTTCATCCATTAGAAAGGAAACAGTATCTGCTTTTTGATTCTCTAAGTTTACCAATGTTCTTCTTCATGAATAAACCTAGAGTCCAAAGTGCAGAGTTGAGAAGCCAAGACACCGCAGGCATTGCTTAGTAATCTCATCAATGAAAACAAGACTTTATTTTCACTCTCAACCAAATAACAGAAAGTGCGAACTTAAGCTCAAATCAGTAGAGACCCACTTAATCTCAAGCTCCCGCAGATTCAGAAAACAATTTTTTTTTAAATTAGCACTAGAAGTAAGTTTGCAAAATCATCATAACCCAAAAAATGATAAACCATTATGACAAACTAGACTATTATATATAAGCAAAAAACTAGCAGATGGATGTGACGTCAACCAAGTGAAAAAGAGCAATTAAACCAATCTTACTGAATAGATAATCATTTTTAGTCATGTCAACCAAACGAATGCCTTCGTATAAATACTGTGTTCAAAACTAAATCGGCAAGGCACCTTCACTCACACATTAACCAGAAACTCACTAGGTAAGATCTTATAATCAGCTCCAATTTCACTTAGACACTCTTAACAGATACAATAAATTCACACTCCAATCTTAACCCATCATTCAACAGAAACCATTATTCCAGCTCATCCTAGGGGTAACAATTGAAAGGTAACATTTCTTCTAGCTTATAATCCTGAAGCTTGGAATATCTGAAATATTCAATCATCACAAAGATCCAATTGAATATATCAAATGAAGATTCCATAAGATTTAAGAGCAAAAAGTAGAAAGGCAATGCATACCCTAGCAGAAATGGTGGGGGTGGGGTGGACATGATCATCGGAGATGACAACGTAATCCGTCAAAACGACAACGTTGTTGTGGAGTTCTTCAGAAACGCACTTTGTACCAGTCGCCGGCAGACTCAACCATATTGCTTCCCCCTTCTTCTGCAATAAACACACAACCATCAACAACACCGCAAAATACATCAATTGTCGTACGTTGCCACAGTCCCCCATCTCTCTTAATCCTTACTTTAGATTCTGGTTTGTTATAACTCTCCGATCTTCGAAATTGAATCTCCCCAGGGGCTATGAAATCGAACGAGCCTTGTCCTTTACTTGAACTTTGTTTTTCTAACCCTTTTATATTTGGATAATTGTACCCAATCTTAAATTTTATAACTTATATTTTAAAACTAATCCAAAAATAATAGCTTTATTATAGTTCTAAAAATTACCATTTAATTTTTTAAAAAGGATTGCTCAAACTTTTAAATTAATTTTCGAATTAGTAATTGTGACTCAAATATTAGTTCAACAAATCAAATCTATTTGGGTGGTAAAAATTAGATTATTAACAAGCTTAAATATGTGGGTATCATTCCGAATTTGATTTTGTGAGAAATTTAGAGTGGGTGTTATTTAGACTTGTTAGAAATAGTATAAGGAGTTTGTATATAAAATTTGAAGTCATTTAATGGAGATTTGGACTAGTTTTGAACAGGAATTGCAACTGAAAATCGTGAAAGAAGTTCGCATATAGACGTTTGTTTAAAGATGTATAAATGTGTATAATAGGGTATACGATGTGTTTATACACTCATATACACTATTATACAAGATTATACATAATTATACAAAAAACTCACTTCGTCTTCTTCTTTGCGTTTTTTCTGAAATTTAACTCAAATCTTGCTCAAATCTACTCCAAATCATTTCAAATTTAAACTTTGAACTACTTTTGATATTTTCAATCAATTGGAACAACATTCAATCCAAACAACTAAGAATTACAAGAAATTCTATTTTCTAAAGCAAACCTTTAAATGCCCTTTAATGGTGGACTTCTACTTTTCAATTTTTTTACATTACAATTAGGTGATATAGGGGGAGAAGCAGTAATGGCGGATGTCCCCTTGAAGCATATGTAAAAAAAAGTGAGAAGAAGAGAGTGAAAATAATAGTCGTGAGAACAGAGATTTAACTTCATAGGTTTAGAAGCAATGGTTGTAAGAATACATATTTTAAATTTGCAAGATCTAGTTTTCAAAAGATGTACAATATAGGCTAGGTGGAGTAAAACTTAAAAATATGGCTCATTTTTTGTTATGGTGTGAAGTCATGTGTATTTTTTTATAATTCTTTCTTTATATTTTATAATATGCAAAGTTTTTAGTACTAATAGCTTTTTATATTAATTCATTTTCCATAATAAAGCAATTCATTATGATCCGGAAGCAGGGGGTTGGACAAATGGAAAAAAATATCTAACATCTTTTGGTGAAAGCTCACTTTATTTTTCTTACAATAGTAGTACATTATATGGTTGCACCATATAATTAATAGTCCATTTGGCTTAGCTTATTTAGAGTAGCTGATAAGCTTATATGCTGAAAAATACTGTTGAAATTAATTTAAAAAATAAGCAGTTACGTGTTTGGATAAAAGTGCTGAAATTAATAATAAACAGCTAAAAAATTGGGTATACAAAGAGTTTTGTTTAAAAAGAAATATTTTAGGGATAGAATAGTAAATATTTTGGTCAAATCTAAAGTGCTTATAAGCTGAAATTTGATAAGTTGGGGGAGACCAACTTATGACTTTTGGCTTATTTTTGGCTTATAAGCACTTAACTTATAAGCACTTTAAATTTTACCAAACGCATAGATAAGCCAAAAGTATTTATAAGCTAGTTTGACTAGCTTATAAGCTTAGCCAAACACCCTCTAAAAGTCAAGTACAATATAATAGTTATTATTCAACTTTTAAACTAATGCCAACTCCTAGTTTCTCTCTCTAAAAATTACTTACCATGGATCGCCAACCCTATGAATCTCAATGCTCAATTCCACCAAAACCCAAGACATTAAACTTGACAAATCTACTCCAAATGAATTAATGGCCAAATCTTTATTCAAGGATATGCTAGTTGCTTCTGACCCAATGAGTTTCGCCCCAAACGTAGGACAGACCCATAGATGTGACAAAAATCTCCACAGAAGAAGAAACGTCCATGCACTTATCAAGCCTTACTGCACGAGGCATCAAGCAGATTCTCTTAATGGAAGAAGACAAGTAGCATATTTATGAGCCATGGAAATGCTCAATAATTGTTAAATTGGTTGGAAAGCGAATGTTACACCAATATTTTTTTTAAAAAAAATTCAGGAACTTTGGCATGCGACTGAAGATCTTTCACTAATAAATCTTGGAGAAGATTACTACATCATCAAAATTTAGAAAAGGGGAAAATATGGAGAAAGCTATCAACCAAGGGCCTTGGTTCATCAATGGCCACTTCCTGTCAATTTCTAAATGGAAAACCTAATTTTGTAGCTATAAAAGAGAGAATAACTACCTCAGCAGTATGGATTAGACTGTCCCATTTACCAATGAAATTTTATGATTCTAAAATTCTGGAAAAAATTAAAAATGCAATTGGACGTTTATTAAAGATTGATGTTTGTACATCAACCACTCTAGAGGGATGTTATGCAAGAATTTGTGTAGAAATACCAGTGCAACCTTTTCTCTATATTGACCTTCATAAACAATACATTTACTACGAAGAAGAAAATTTCTTATGCAAAACTTTGAAAGATTTGGTCATACGATGAAATACTGTAACTATTTCCTAAAATCCCCAGAAAATACAACTTCATCCAAAGATCAAGTTACTCAAGCAGAAGAGAACTTGGAGGAAGGATGGAAAACAATCTCATTTAACAAAGAAAGAAAACATAGTGCAAGGAATTTTCGTCCAGTTCTCACAAATTCAACCAATTATTCCAAGAGAGCATGTATCTATGTAAATCTCTTCAATGTCAATACATGTAAGTTCTTAAACACTCAATTTCTTCACTATAAACCTAAAAAAAACCCTGTAGATTGCACCACCCTAGTAAGAATCCGGTCACAATAAGCACTAATCAAACCATATTGGTTATGGACAACTATTTTTCCCTACTTGAAGGAGAGCAAATGGTTTTAGAAGATACCACTAATCTTCTAATTAACAACAAATTAAAAAATATTAATCTAAATACTAGTCAACACTTGTCCCTTCAGCATAAGAACCCAGCCATGCTGGATATAAACGTGGTAAATAGTTTCACTAATGAAAAAAAAAGTCCACGCAAAATGACACTCAAATGAACGAAACTAACCCTTCTACTAATGATAACCCTACTAACAATACTAATAATACTATGAGACAAAACCACAATTCCGGTAATAATCCTTCTTTGGACAAAAAAGTTGAACAAAATCTTTTTCTTATATATGGGGACATATCTACTCCTAGGCATGCAAGCCAAATGGCTACTAACACCATTGACAATGGACAAATGTCATACGCGCTGGAGGAAGAGTTGGATACTTTATCCATGGAGGATATTCATATAAACCAAAGCATTGTGCAACTAAAAGACTTGCAATCATTACCTACATTTTCCCTAACCCCCAATCAATTGGCTACTGATAGTAGCCTAATCCCCACGCCTACTACCACTCCCAAAAACAATCAATCCACTAAAGATGCCAAGACTTCCGTCAACCCTAAGAAGAAGGAACAGACTTATCCAAATATTACGACAACACATACCACAATCCATGAAGAACCTTTCACTCTTTCCACCACTCGAAAATCAACAAATTGTATATCACAACCCTCACAGGCATAGGATTATCAACCTGCCTCATGGATAAAAATAGGTCTAACGGGTCATGCAATCTCTTTCAATGTTTAAATCAATGGACAAGAAGCGATTGTGATACTTCACAACACTCAGTACCTAGCACAGCTAGTAACAGAGGGAATGAGGCTTGTCATGAACAATTACCTAAACTAAATGTGGTTGAACAACAGCCTTCAACCCCTGATACCATCCTTAAACCCTCAGATGGTCCATAAAATGATGCATCAATGGAACATGCCTCTACAATTTAACCCAATACATCAACAAAATGCTCCATCGGACATACCCTTCTTTCCAATGGAAATGTACACTCACCTAAACCCCATTTTTCTGCCATGAGAGATCAACCCAGTACCTCAAGACCAACCTCACCCTCCCAGCAGCAATAAGATCCACATTCTCAGGAACAAGGAAACCAAATACTAGGTCTAGTAGAAGCAGTAATGGATAATGAAGAAGAACCCATCAATCCAGTTTTCGAGTGAGTCCTAGAGTTCTCAAGTCTAGACGGGATAAAAGTATTTCTCTTCAGGGAGATGCAAGAGAAGAGGCATGTGCTCAGTTTCCCACTGGCACTTTTTAAGTGCTCAATGGATATCAGACCACCTCAGGATCCAACAGTGGAAATAAAGCCATGATACTAGTGCCATCACTAAGGAGGAATCCTGTGTTTCTAGGAGGGATCAGGGAGAACGGGGATCCAACAAACTCAACCATTAACCAAGCCATGAATCGCCCAACCAACATCACTATATGGAATATAAGGTGATGAAATAACGACAACTTTAGAAGAAATTTTAGGGAGATGGTTGATACCCATAGACCTTGTTTAGTAACTCTTCTTAAAACAAGAATGGTGAACCATGCTGAGTTGCTCGATGACTTTGGCTTTACGAAGTTAATAGAGGTTCCAGCGGAGGGCCAATCAAGTGGCATGGTGATAATGTCGAACCACAAAATAGTTAGTATCCATAATGTTATCTATAGAAACCAGAAAATCCATGTAACAATTGAGGTAATTCCTATATTTAAAAAGTGGCTCTTTTGTTTAATTTATGCTAGCACTAATATTTAGAATATAAATTTGATGTGGGATAACTTAAAACATATTAGCAAGACTTACAAAGGACTTTGGATAGATGGAGGTGACTTCAATGATATTATAGTTTCAAATGTAAAATTTGGCGGTAGACCTATCAAAGATAGTAGAGCTAATTTTATTTGGTCTAAAATAAATTCTTGTAATATATTAGATTTAGGTTATAAAGGGTGTAAGTATACATGTTCGAACCTTAGGCATGTATAGAAACAAGGGGCTCATCATAGAACGTTTGGACAAAATTTTAGGAAATGAAGACTTTATAGATTTATTCCCAGAAAGTTATATAATCCATATACCCAAAACACACTCGGACCATAACTCTTTACTTCTTGAATTAATTACTAAAGATAGGCTACACCATAATGCACTCTTTAGATTAGAAACATTCTGGTGCAAGCATCCAGAATTTCAAACTATCATAGAAAATAATTGGCTAAAGACCGACTATCTGAAAGGCAGTCAAAATTTTATAAGTAAAATCAAGCCTTGGAAGAATAATACTTTTGGTAACATAATAGGGAAGAAAATAAAAGTACTGGCTAGATTTCAAGGGATTCAAAATTCTACCAGTTATACTACTAGTATTTTTCTTCAACCATTAGAAAAAGACTTAAAAAGGAGTATAATGATATCCTAAAAATTGAGGAAGACTATTAAAAATTAAGGTCTGGGATTTTATGGCTAAACGAAGGTGATGCAAACATTAGGTTCTTCTATATCACTGCTACTAATAGGAAAAGAAGAAACAAGCTCAATTTCTTTAAAGATGACAATGATAACTGGATTAATAATCATAACCATATTATGTCTCATGTCCTCAACTACTTTACAAATTCATTCACATCCTCTCACTCCTCTAATGAGTGGAATGACCCTCTAGGTAGCACCTCCTCATATCCAAATATGGACATTATATCTTTAGATGCATCCTTACAAGATATTGAAATCAAAAGGGCTATATACTCTTTCAAATCTTTTAAGGCCCCAAGTTCAGATGGCCTACATCCATTCTTCTTTCAGAAGTATTGGAATACCGTAGGGCAATCTATAACAAATCTTTGTCATAACATATTCAATACATAAGAAGTCTCAAAAGAGATCAAAAAGACCTACATATGCGTTATACCAAAAATTTCCATTACCAATAATATGAAGAATTTTCGACCAATTGGTTTATATAACATTATCTACAAAATTATTACAGAAATTCTTTCTATTAGGCTAAAGCCTTTTCCGGATCTCTTAATAAGAACCTTCCAAGCTAGCTTTATGAAGAACGGAAGAGTTGTTGATAATGCAATCATCATACAAGAAATAGTTTTAAAACTTAAAAAATTAAAGGTAAACAAGGCCAAATAATTCTAAAAATTGACCTAGAAAAGGCCTTTGACCGAGTGGCATAGTCATTTTCTCACTACACTCTAAAATTTCAATTTTCCTCCTAAATTCTGTAAGCTTTTACTTAATTGCATCACAACAAGTAGTATAACTATTCTAATAAATGGTTCTGTCACAAGGTTCTTTGAGCCTAGTTGTGGCATCAGGCAAGGTGATCATATTTCACCTTATCTTTTCATTATGTACCTATAAATGCTAACAAGATACATCAATCACCAAGTTGACACTAGAAATTGGGATCCAATTACCTTAGGGAAGAACAACCTAAGCTTTTCACGCCTTTTTTTGTTGACGATCTTACTCTAATGGCCAAGGTCAATAACAAGTCATGCCATGCTATTAAAAATGGACTAGACCATTTTTATAGCCTCTCCGGGCAATGTATTAACAACACCAAATAAAAAAATTTATTTTCTGAAAATTTCACCCCTCTGCTCATCAAATCAACTTCTATTACACTAGGAATAAAGAGTTGTGATAACTTTGGTTCTTACCTAGGTTTCCTAATTCTTAATAATTGTCCAAGACCTAGAGATTTCCCATTTATTATTGACCAAATGAGATCTAAGCTAGCTTCGTGGAAACTAAAATTCATAAGCATGGCGACATAACTACCCTAGCTAACCCATGCCTTAACTCTATTCCCAATCACTATATGAAATACACCATTCTCCCAAAAGATACCCTCAATATGATAGAAAAAATTCAGAGAAACTTTATATGGGATAGCACTATTGAGAAAAGGAAAATTCGCCTTATAAATTAGTCTATTGTGTGTCAACCTAAAAATAATGGTGGCTTAGGCATTCACAGTGCCAAATCAAAGAATCTATGTACATCACAAGTCTTGCTTGGAGACTCCTAACCAATTCTATAATCATTTGGCCAGACTAATCATATCCTCCTACTGTCTAAACAAAACTAGTAATATAAAATCATTCATCTGGAAAAGTATCGAAAAGGCTGAGATATATGCTCTAAATGTATCACCGGGTTCCCTCACTATCTTAGCAATATGAATATTTGGAAAACTAACTGGATTACTAATATAGGAAGTGTTAGAAAGGAAGTAATGGGTCATGTATCCATAACTGACCTTTCAATAAAATTAAGAGATATTTGGGGGGGGGGGAAATCTTGGTATTTTGATAAGTTAAGCCTAGACCTTCCTAACAATATGAAAGATAAATATTTTTAATACTAAAATTCATAAGACAGGACCTAACAAAGATATCCCCATATGGTTCTTAACCACAAAAGGTTTTATCACTTCTAAGTCGTGTTATGCCTTAATAGATCTTCCTCCACACAATGAACTCGATTTCGACTGGATCTGGAGCCTAAATTGCCCAAGTAATCTTGTGGCAATGTCTTCATAATAGACTTCTATGACAGAAATACCTCTCACAAATTGGCATGAATATTGACCCTTTATGCCCTATTTGCAAGTGCCACAAAGAAGAGACTATGAGCTACATTTTCCTTCACTGTCAGACGGTTAAAATTTTTTGGGAAAAACTAGGGTGGATTAATTTAGAAAATAAGTCCAATAAGCATTTACTCCTTCGAATAAAAAGCTTAGACTTCACCCTTTCCAATAATCTTCTAAGCTGAAACTTCTTTTTTCCTTTTACAATTTGGCATATTGGGATCATAGAAATTAACAACCATAACAACATGGAATTTCCCATCAATATTAACCATATCATCCAAAAAGAAATTGAATTCACTTTTCTCACTGAAAAAGTTCCTAACACTTGTACAAAAATTCCCATCCAAATTAAATGGAACAAGCCGCCTAAATGGTGGTTTAAACTAAATATCGATGCTAGCTTCAAAAATCATAATACAAAAACTGGCATTGGAGGAATAATTAGAGATACCTATGAGAATTGGATATTTGGATTTGGTAAGACTACCAAGGCCACAAGATCAATATATGCAGAAATAAAAGCTCTCATGGAGGGTTAAAAACAGTACAAGAATGGGGCATGTTCCCGCTATAAATAGAGACGGACTCTACGGAGGTCATTTATTCAATACATCAAGGAAACAAAATATATAATTACATTATTGATAAATGCATATTGTTCATGCACCAATAGAAGATGATCCTCCAGTACACCTTCATATAAGGAAATAGGATTGCACATCACTTGACAAAGAAGGAAAGACAGAAAGGAAAACAAATTTTTGTATTACCACCATTGTAACGATCCAGCCGGTCATATTTTAAATTTACGCCCCGATCCCCAATTTTTTACTATTCTCCTAAGTTCATTTATGCTATTGTAGTATGTCGGGATGTTCGATTCTAAAATTTGGAGTGTTTTGGGACACTTAGTCCCTAAATGAGATCTTTATAGTTGAAAAATGGCCCATATTCGAAACAGTGTTAAGACGACCTCATAATAGAAATCCGATGGTTGCATTAGCTCTGTTAGGTGATTTCGGGGTTGGGAGCGCGTTCGGAATGTATTTTGGAGGTCTGTAGCTCAATTAGGCTTGAAATGCCGAAGTTTGAAATTTTTGGAAATCCGATCGATAGATGAGATTTTGATCCGGGAGTCGGAATGGAATTTTAATAGTTGCAGTAGCTCTGTTGGGTAATTTTGGATATGTCTGCAAATTTTCAGGTCATTCAGACATCGTTTGGTCGGGTTTTTGATAGCATGTAGTTTTCGGAAGTTTTGGATGAAACTTAGGCTTGAATCCGCACCCGTTGCGGATTGGTAATTTCTGTAGTGTTGGATGTGTTTTATGATTGGAACAAGTTCATATGATGATTTAGGATGGGTTTGTACTTTTGGTTGAGGTCCCGAGGGCCTCGGGGTGATTTCGGATGGTTAACGGGAACTTTTGAAGTTGGAAAATTTCATAATAGACGAAATTGTAAGTGAGTGTGCACAAGACCTCACTTTAAATGATTATATCTCCAGTTATATAAGGAGTTGTGTGAGGATCAACCAATCAAATTAAAATCCTTTGAGTCTAGTTTCCAACGCAACAAACCGTTCGTCATTTGGAGGTGTACACAGAAAGTTGTGATCATTTTACTTGTAAGGTGTCGCATGCGCGAAATAGTGCGCGAAGTTTACTTCGTGCATACTTCACGCATCTGAGGCAGTATACTCAACAAAATGCGCGAAGAAATGTGCGAAGACTGTGCGTTTCGCGTGTCTGAAGGATTTTAAGTGTCTTAAGGACCAGAAATAAGAGAAATGGATTCATTTCTCAAGCCTAGGGTTCTCCCAATACCCCCAATTCGACCAATGCACCCTATTTGTAACGATCCGACCGGTCGTTTTTGAAAATTATGCTCCGATCCCCAATCTAACTATTTCCCTAAGTTCATCTCTGCTATTGTAGTTCGCCGGGAGGTTCGGTTATAGAAATTGAAGCGTTTTGGGACACTTAGTCCCTAAATGAGAGCCTTATAGTTGAAAAATATCCCGTATTTGGAATAGCATTAAGACGGCCTCGGAATGGAAATCCGATGGTTCCATTAGCTCTGTTAGGTGATTTTGGGGTTGGGAGCGTATTCGGAATGTTTTTTGGAGGTCCGTAGCTCAATTAGGCTTGAAATGCCGAAGTTTGAAATTTTGGCGAATCCGAACGATAGGTGAGATTTTGATTCGGGGGTCGGAATGGAATTCCGACAATTTATTAGCTTCATTATGTGATTTTGGATATGTCTGCAAATTTTCAGGTCATTCGGACGTCATTTGGTCGGGTTTTTGATTAAATGCGTGTTTTGGAAGTTTTAGAAGAACTTAAGCTTGAATTCGATGTAATTTGATGGTATTGGCGTTGTTTGATGCATGTCGATGATTGGAACAAGTTTGCATGATGTTTTAGGAGGTGTTAGTATTTTTGGTTGAGGTCCCGGGGCCTCGGGGTGATTTCGGATTGTTTAACGGGAACTTTTGAAGTTGGAAAACTTCATAATAGGCGAAGATGTAAATGAGTGTGCACAAGACCTCACTTTAAACGATCATATCTCCCGTTATATAAAGAGTTGTGTGAGCTACAACCTATCAAATTAAATCCCTTTGAGTCTAGTTTCCAACGCAACAAACCGTTCGTCATTTGGAGGTGTAAACAGAAAGTTATGACCATTTTTCTGGGCATGTATCAGTAGCGCGGCCTTAGCGCGGGAGCGCTAGTAGCTCGCGCTAATGGATTCTTTTCTGCCTCAACCCGCGCTAATTAGCGCGGGCGCGCTAGTAGCAGGCCCTAAATATACCTAAGGACGGGAAATGACAGATTTTGAGTCATTTCTCAAGCATAGGGCTTCCCCAACACCCCCAATTCGACCAAGACACTCAATTGCACTTCTAAGGTAAGCTTTTAAGTGTGTTTTCATGGTGATTTATCTTCTCAATCACTAGTTATAACATGATTTTTGGTTGAATTTCATAGGATTTCTTCAAAATCTCAAGAACACCCCAAAGTTTGTCTTTCAAGATTTGATCTACAAGAGGTAATCCTACACCTTAGACTTACACATATGGTGTTATTATGAGAATATGAGTATGAATCAAGTATTACAACTTATGGCATGGTAATTGGAAGTCATAAATTCCCAAGTTAAATACATGAACATGGTAGGGATTTAAAGGTGTTTGTTTGATGGAATTTTTGTTGGTTGGATGTGAATGGATGGTCATACAGGTGTATTTGGAAGTTATAAATTGGTTAGGAATGATGGTGAGATGAATTGTTGGTTAATGGTGATAGTTGGAAGGTTCCAATACTATGGTTATGAGGTAAAAATAACCATGCCTACAAGGTGTTTGATAATATGCCTAAATGGCATAAGTTATGGAATTTATGATCAATATTGGCCCTATTGAATGTTAAATTGTAGATTGAAGTTACATAACTATATTGGATCATCGTAGTATCATTAAGGGGCAAATTTCGGATATGTATGGCTAAAAACGCCGTCTTTTAGAAATCGAGCTTCATCGATGTTTGTGTGATCTTGGTCATTTTTCATAATTTTTCGTATTAGCTTAGAATTTAATTGTAGAATAAATTACTTGAATTATTATTTACAATTTGCAATTTAATTGGATAGAGTTGAGCCACTCGAAGTCGGATACTCGTGGCAAGGGAGTCGTTTCTTAGCGGCTTTGTACCGGAATTGAGGTAAGTGGCTTGTCTAACCTCGTGTGGGGGAACTTCCACCCCTAGGATTTTTATGTGAAAGTTTAAATGCCTTGTACGCGAGGTGACGAGCGTGTACATGCGCTGGTTGTTGAACACATACTTTATATAAAATGCCTAATTTGTGATATCCTTGTTTTTAGCCGATTAATCTGATATTCTTACCCGGTAGTAGTTAGAAAATCATGATTAGGTAGTACTTTTTGACTAGTTGCCTAATTGCCTTACTTGAGCTTCTTGATAGTTGTTGGCACTAATTTTGGTAAAGTTGTAGTTAAGCATATTATATTCTCTCTGCGTTTTCCTTTATTTGTTATGTTTGTGGACTGCAGGTTCAATTCCCGGAGACCTAGGGCTGTGGGTTCGATTCCCAGAGACCCGGAGTGATATTGGTAGGGACTGCGGGTTCGATTCCCGAGATCCTGAGTTATTGGTAGGGACTACGGGTTCGATTCCCGAGATTCTGAGTTATTGGTAGGGACTACGGGTTCGATTCCCGAGATCCTGAGTTATTGGTAGGGACTACGGGTTCGATTCCCGAGATCCTGAGTTATTGGTAGGGACTACGGGTTCGATTCCCGAGATCCTGAGTTATTGGTAGGGACTACGGGTTCGATTCCCGAGATCCCGAGTTATTGGTAGGGACTACGGGTTCGATTCCCGAGATCCTGAGTTATTGGTAGGGACTACGGGTTCGATTCCCGAGATCCCGAGTTATTGGTAGGGACTACGGGTTCGATTCCCGAGATCCCGAGTTATTGGTAGGGACTGCGGGTTCGATTCCCGGAGATCCCGAGTTATTGAGATATTTTTGAGACATGGGCTGTGGGTTCGATTCCCGGAGACCCAGAGGTATTGAGAATGGGACTGTGGGTTCAATAACCCACAGGTCCTGGACTTGTTTTATTGAGTTGGTTATTTGTTGTTAGCTTAAATTGTAGACGGTTGCAGTAATCACTTTATTGTTGTTATTTCGGAATTATTATCATTTAAACTGCTTATTATTGTTATTATCATTTTGTAATTATTTTCTCTCAGTAGGGCCCTGACCTTCCTCATCACTACTCCATCGAGGTTAGGCTTGGCACTTACTGAGTATCGCCATGGTGTACTCATGCTACTCTTCCGCACACTTTTGTTGTGCGGATCCAGGTACATCAGGACATGCCCATACTAGGTAATTCAGCAGTACATTTGGAGACCTCGAGGTATGATCTGCTACGTACTCGGATCCGGAGGCCCTCCTTCTATTCTGATAGTATTAGTAGATGTTTTCTCTCATGTCTTTGTTAGATACTCTTCACACATAGAGCCACAGTTGTATTCTCTCTTTTAGTCTGTGTTGCCCGTGGGATTCCAGGTCTTGGTGGTGTTTTATACAGTGTGTTGACGAGTGTACGTGCCAAGCGGCACGGACTACATTCCTATTTATATTGTTTTTCCGCTATTTCTTGTTTAAAGTTTATAGACTTGTATATTCCGCAACGGGTTAGGCTTACCTAGTCGTAGGGACTGGGTGCCATCACGACATGTTCACGATTGGTGAACTAGGGTCGTGACACTATTGCACTCCTAAGGTAAGATTTTTGGAGTATTTTGAGTTGATTACTACTCCTAAACACTTTTATTAACATGGGTTCATCTTGGAAATCCTTAGATTTCACTCAAATCCCGAAATTGGTCCAAGAACACTATAATTGGATTCTCAAGATTCTTACTACTAGAGGTATATCTATCATCTCTAACTACTCTTTGGTGATTATTTATGTATCATATATATAAATTTGAACTCATGTGAGGATGATGGAAATCCATAAGTGCCTAACCTAGGTTGTGTTGATTTTAGAGATTGTGAAAGTGTTTAATTAAGGAGGTTGATGGTTGAGTGTGAATGAATGGTCATACACGTGTATTTGGAGGTTATAAATTGGTTAGGCATGATGGTGAGATGAATTGTTGGTTAATGGTGATAGTTGGAAGAACCAATACTATAGTTATGATGTGAAAATAACTATGCCTACAAGGTGTTTGATAATATGCCTAAATGGCATAAGTTATGGAATTCATTACCAATATTGGCCCTATTGAATGTTGAATTGTAGATTGAAGTTACATAACTATATTGGATCATCGTAGTATCATTAAGGGGTGAATTTCGGATATGTATGTCTAAAAACCCCGTCTTTTAAAAATCGAGCTTCATCGATGTTTGTGTGATCTTGGTCATTATTCATAATTTTGCGTATTAGCTTAGAATTTAATTGTAGAATACATTACTTGAATTATTATTTACAATATGCAATTTAATTGGATAGAGTTGAGCCACTCGGAGTCGGATACTCGTGGCAAGGGAGTCGTTTATTAGCGGTTTTGTACCGGAATTGAGGTAAGTAACTTGTCTAACCTTGCGTGGGGGAACCTTCTCCCCTAGGATATTATATGTTGATTTAATGCCTTGTACGCGAGGTGACAGGCGTGTACATGCGCAGATTGTTGGAAAACCACCTTACTTGAACTGTTCAAATTGTAATATTCTTTTTATTTAATTGATTAAATTGTAATACTTACTTGATATTCGTTAGAAAAGCATGATTAGATAGGATTATTTGTCTAAGTGCCTACTTCTCTTACTTGAACTTCCTGAAACTTGTTGATGCTGGTTTGGTGTAAATTGTAGTTATTTGTTACATATTTCTCTGTGCTTTCCCTCTTATTGATTGTGTTTGCGTTTGTGGACTGCAGGTTCAATTACTGGAGATCCAAGGGTTGCGGGTTCGATTCCCGGAGACCTGGAGTTGCTGAGTTACGGACTGCAGGTTCAATTCCCAAAGATCCTGAGTTATTGAGATACGGACTGCGGGTTCAATTCCCGAAAATCATGAGATATCGGGATGTTGAGATACGGAATGCGGGTTCAATTCCCGAAGATCCGAGGGTTGCGGGTTCAATTCCCGGAGACCTAGAGATACTGATGTATGGACTGCGGGTTCAATTCCCAGAGATCCAAGAGTTGCGGTTCGATTCTAGGAGACCCAGAGTTATTGAGATACGGATTGCGGGTTCAATTCCCGGAGATCCTGAGTTGATGAATATAGAGAGGGACTGCGGGTTCAATTCCCGGAGATCCAAGGGTTGCGGGTTCGATTCCCGGAGACCCGCAGTTATTGATATATTATTGAGATATGGACTGCGGGTTCGATTCCCGGAGATCCTAAGACATTGAGACACATCTTGAGATATTGAGACACGGGCTGCGGGTTCGATTCCCGGAGACGCGGAGATACTAATATTGGGACTGCAGTATTTACTTTATTGTTGTTATTTCAGTCTCATTCATTAGAACTACTCGATATTATTATTATCATTTTGTTATTATCTCACGGTAGGGCCCTAACCTTCCTCGTCACTACTCCTTCGAGGTTAGGCTTGGCACTTACTGAGTACCGTCGTGATGTACTCATACTACTCTTCTACATATTTTTGTTGTGCAGATCCAGGTACATCAGATCAGGCACATTACAGGTGATTTAGGATCACTCAGGAGACTTGAGGTATGATCTGCTACGTCCGCGGATCCGGAGAGTCCCCTTCTATTCTCATTAGTGATATCAGTTATCTCCCTTATTTTTGTTGTATAGACATTCTTGATGTATAGAGCCACAATTGTACTCTTTCTTAGTCTGTGTTGTCCGTGGATTTTCGGGTCTTGGTAGTATGTTGCCTAGTGGTATTTGGAGAAGTGTTTGTGCCGAGCGGCACTTATTACATTTTATTTGTATTATTCCGCTGTTATCTTATCTTTTATTCATGAAATTGTATATTCCGCATTGTGTTAGGCTTACCTAGTCGTGAAGACTGGGTGCCGTCATGACAGGTTCACGATTGGTGAACTAGGGTCGTGACAACCATGCTATGTAAACTCACGAGTATAAAGTGATAAAAATAAACTCTATGTTTGTATTAAGTCTTTATCTTATGATGCTTGTAATATCCTAGCAAGCTTAGGAAATCAAAGTGTCCTTAATGACACAAACTATGAAGGCTATGTACACACAACTAGTTATTAATATATATTATTCATGTTTGCTCAAAAAGGTTATTATTCACTTAGTTATTTACAGTAATTTAATTAAAATATATTTTAATGTCATGTTTGAGTATACTAGTGTAATTGTATAGTTTAATATTCTTTTATTTTAAATAAAAGCTAATTATAAAGAAATAAACTATTTTCAGATAAACATGATGATAAGTTTTAATGTGTGACCAATACATGTGTGAATAAGAATGTAAACAATTAAATTTTATTAGATTATGTCCATAAAATAATTTGGACTATATTAAATCTAAGATGATAGTCCAAACAAATATTGTGGCTAGTAATTGAATTATTATTTACATATAATATATATGTGTTGGCCTAGTCCGTCTAATTGGGCTACAAATTAAATGATGAACCCTTTTTGTTAGCCCAATGTACAAGTAGCTATTTGCCCATCTTAAAGCTAAGGCTCATGCCACATGTAAAGTGATGTGGCAATTCAAGCCAAAATAAATGAGCTAATAAAATCATGCCATGTGTCAAGAAATAGTGGCATACCAAGTCAAATCAACAACCAATAGAGTTATGTCAAGTGTCTAGATTATATTGATCAGTTCAAATGGACCAATCAAATCATCTAGTCATACCACTCCCTACAGCTATAAATAATAGTGTCATAAAGCTAGAATACACTAGAAGTGAGAGCAAGAAACAACTAGAGAGCTCGTGGATCAAACGCTCCACATTTTTCTATAAGTTCAAAAACTCAAGCTACAAGTTCAAGTTCAAGATCAAGAATGAGGAAAAATCAAATACAAAGGCATTCAAGATCAAATTACCTATTCGTGGCAGATAATTCACTCAAGTTCAAGGTAGAGATTCAAGATCAAGCTTTACAAGCCCTTGAATCAAAATCAAAATCAAACTCCCTATGATGCAAGATAAAGGAGACTCATCGGCAAGGCAAAAGATGACTCTTAAAAAACTTATGATTTCGTCCGACTGGGTTATTCCCATTGACCAATTGAAAGACTTTATTATGGAAACCATAAAAAATAAGTACAATGTTGCTGCCAAGTTTTTCTCGCATATACGAAGCCATACACTGCGAGAATTGATAGTTTGAAGATGCCTGTAGGTTGTCAACCCCCAAAATTTTAATAATTCACTTAGTCAAAACTTGTAATAATGCTGGAACCACGTAGATTATCTTGTCAAATAGTTTGTCTTCCCCTTAAAAGAAAATGTTTTTGATTGGTACACTAATCTCGAGGCTGGTTCTATCGATAACTGGGAGAAACTTGAACATGAATTTATCATATTTTTTCTATAGCATAAGGCATACTGTAAGTATTGTTGAACTCAAAAAAACTTGTTAATGGAAGGAAGAACCGGTTTTTTTCATCAATCGATGAAGGAATGCATGCATCGACTTTCAAAGATAGACTTAGCGAAGCTTCTGGAATAGAAATGTGTATTCAAGAAATGTATTGGCATCTTTTCTACATCCTATAGGGTATCAAACCTATTTTTTTTTGAAGAATTAGCTATACGTGCTCTTGATATGGAGTTAATGATGTCTTTAGGTGGAAATCAATAGCCATCTATTTATGAACCTCGCAAAGGGAAGGATAAATAAGAAACAAAAAAGGGGGGCAAGTTTATGGTGAAGTCTGGGAGCAAATAATCAATGAATGTTAATGCACCGCTATTAAATTTTACTATAAAAGTGAGTAAGAAGCAAAGTATGAAGACAATGACCTTACAGTATAAAGCCGACCAAAAGTTAACTTTGAAGGAAATATAAGTGAAGGAGTATCCACTCTTAGACTCTCATGTTCCAACAATTTTTGAAGAACTCCTTGAGTTACCTAAAATGAAATAAAGTGTCCATATGAAGCGGAAAGGACTAGTGATTTAAATTATTGTAAGTACTATCAGTTATTTGGCCACCCTATTGAAAAGTACTTCATGTTCAAGGAGAAAGTCATGCACTTAGCCGATGAAGGAAAAATCTTGCTCGAGGATGAGAATGAAAGTTTGAATCAAGTCTCTTTCACTTTTGGATCATTTGATTTTATTGTCTCTTGCAACTTTGTCAAATTATACGAATGTGATGGCATCCAAACTGCATCATCACCAAATATGATTAAATTTGATGACCTCAAACCTATCGATGTAAGCAAACTATTACTTCTCCATATAATAAATAAAGTTATAGTGGAGGAAGGATTTGAAAAGGAAAGTGAATCACGTCAAACTGATGATGAAGGTTGGATTCTTGTAACTCAACAGAGATGCTGCAAGACAAATTTACAAAGGGAGTCAAGTAAGCAACTGATTAGGAAAAAATGGTTAAAAGACGCAAGAATAAAATGATAAAGAAGAATTGGAAGAAAATAAAAATGGAGGAGAATCACTATCAAATGCTACGTCATCCAGTGACATTAGAAGAATTCTTGCTATGCTGGTTACATGTATGGAGATATTAAAGCCTCATGTTATAAAGTATATGAGGAAAAGACAAACAAGGAAGATTCATCATTGCTGCCGCTTCCATTATCTGAAAAATCCATTGAGTGTATTTTTGAAGAAGTGGACACTTGTGATGCAAAAATTACATTCACTAATGATGATGTTTTGCTTGGTGAAACACACTATAATAGTCCCATGTTTATGATTGGATTTGTGCTTGAGCAAAGAGTAAGTAATATTATAATTGATGATGGACTTGGTATCAATATTCTCCCAATTCATATAGTGAACGATCTTGGCATACCAAAAACTATATAAAAGTCGTTTGATAATTTAAAGATTCAATCAAAGGGGCAAAGAGCATTTGGCGCTATCGAAGTGGAAATAATATGGAAGATATGTGTTCGAGTTCATGTATGCATATGATTGATGCAAAAAACTCATATAATATCTTGTTAAGAAGGACATGGATACACGAGAACAAAGTGGTTTCATCCACCTACTATCAACGCTTGAAGTATTGTGAAGATAGGTGCGAAAAGAAGATAGTTACTGATGATAAGCCTTTTACCGAGGCTGAATCATACTTTGCCGATGAAAATTCTACTTAAAGAATTATGTATCAAAGGAGGTTAAGGTTGATGATGTGACATGGACCAAAATGTTGTAAAGAAGGTTGATTTCACAACTGGTAAGGTAAAGATTACAGTGGAAAAAGATCAAGTGCTTTATTATAGGAACAAGATAAATGAGGCATCTTCTAGAAAGGAAGTGACTCTTGTTCTTCGCTATGTCCCAAAGGCAAGGAAGGTTGAAGATCCATCTTCTAAACCACAAGTAATGTGTTAGGAGACTTGATCCGTTCTATCAAGTGAATTGATGCAAGTAAGTCATATACAATGTTCTTACAGAGTTTGTAAAATCATCAAACCACTATTCTCTTCTAAATTTAACACTTCCTACTAAGCGCAGATATGAGGGATTTGACCCAAATGTCTACAAGTTGTTGGTGAAAGCTAGATATGACCCCAATGAACTGTTTAATTTGGAAAAGCACTCATCTGAATCTTCTAACCCAACTCAAAGGATGATGATAGAGAAAGGGTACTCCCTATCCCCCCTCCGAAATAATCACGTGAAGGTTTGGGTTACGAACAACCCACACCAATTCGTATCTCCATAAAAAGGGCAAGTTGTAACTACATTACTGCTTACAAGGTAAGTTTGTATATCTTATAAGATTTATTTTGAATTTGGCTGGAAGATGCCAATCATTTAGTCGCCCCATAAAGAAAGGGATTTCTTTTGAATGGGACCAATCTTGCAGAAATGCTTTTAAAAGCATTAAGTCCTATATGATGAAGTTTTCAGTGCTGGTAGTCCCCGTACCTGAATAATCATTAATATTATATATTCAGCATATGAAAGGCAGTAGGAGCACTTCTGGCTCAAGGAAACAATGAAGACAAAGAAAATGCACTTTATTACTTGAGTAGGATGATGAAGCCATGAGCTCAAGTATTCAGCTATCGAGAAGTTATGTTTGGCAATTGTCTTCTCTATTCAGAAGCTGAAGAATTACTTCCAAGCTCACATTGTGGGACTTGTATCAAGAGCGATGCATAACAGTCTTAGCTTCTACATTATCTTTGCCTAATCAAATGCAAGCCGATACTTGCCAAAGATGGGTAGTTCCTCCACCAAATGACTACGAATAAGAAGAAAGCAAAGTTGAGCATCTCGCTACCGTTCTTGAGGTTGAAATTAGAGATTGGAAATAACCATTAATCGATTATCTTCGTTATGAGATATTTCCAGAAAATCCCCCCCCCCCCCTCCAAAAACAAAAAGAAATCTGAAGGAGAGTCCCCTGTTTTCTTTATTACAAAGATACACTCTATAGACGATCATTTGATTGAGTGCTCTTACATTATTTGGGGGCCGATGAATCCCTTCAAGACCTGCAATAAGCATATTCTCGAGTATGTGGAGCACATCAATCTAGGCCAAATATTTATTTCCACATAAAAAGAATGAGGTATTATTGGCCAACCATGGTGAAAGATTATTTAGATTATGCTCAAAGGTGTAAAGCTTGCCAATTCCATGCTAACTTCATACATTAACCACCTGAAGTATTGCACCAAACTATTGTGTCTTGGACATTTGATTCTTGGGGTTTGGATGTTGTTGGTCCATTGCCAAAGTCTTCTGGTGGACATTTATACATTTTGGCCTTATGATTACTTCTCGAAGTGTGATGAAGGTGTTTCACTTAAGAAAGTAAAGAAGAAAAATGTGGCTAACTTCATCCGAGTTAATATTATATATCGTTTTGGAATTCCTCGATATATATTGATTGACAATGCAATGCAATTCTTCCATGTATTATACTGCTGCCAATGGGATTGTTTAAGCATTTAACAAGACACTCTGCAACTTGTTGAAAAAGTTTGTCTCTAAGTCTTAGAGAGATTGACATGAGAGAATGGAATAATCTCTTTGGGCATATAGGATCACATATCGCAAACCAACACAAAAAACTCCTTATTCACTTGTTTATGAAGTTGAAACAGTCCTTCCACTTGAGCATTAAATCCTATCATTGCGTCTTGCCATTCAAGAAGAACTCATTGATGAAGAAAATGCCCGCTTACACTTTGAAGAATTGGAAGCTCTTGATGAAAAAAGGTTGAAGCTAAGAAAGCCTTGAACGTTATCAAGCTCTCCTGTCTCAATCTCTTAACAAAATGGTGCGCCTTAGATCTTTCCAAGTGAGTGACCAAGTTCTTGTGGTGAAAAGGCTTATTATTACCTCTCTTCGACCTGGAAGAAAATTCTCTGCTAAGTGGGATGGACAACATATTGTACAAGAGGTATACTTAAGTGGCGCTTACAAGATAGTTGACTTAGAAGGTTTGTGGATTGGCCCCATCAATGGAAAATTCATGAAGAGATACTATCCATGAAGAAAACAAATACGTTTCTCAACACACGAGCATAAATTGCATGTTGCTCCTGGTCGACAAGAGTATAGATTGTGCACGGTCCAAAACAAGAAGTCCGCTATGTTGAAAACCTTGAAAGATAGGATTTGGAGAGGTATATATTGACATGGTGTTTACATTGGTCTCAAACAATTGGTACTCCATATTGTTAAATGGCCAAGCCAATGGTTTCTTAAAATCATCAAGAGGAGTCAAGCAAAGGATCCTTTATCTCCTACATTATTTTTTCTAGCTGTTGAGGTACTTGGGAGGGCCTTGGATGCTCTATTTGATATTCCAAAATTCGTTGGATTTGGGATGCCAAAGTGGAGTCACAACATCCATTATCTTTCATATGTTGATGATACTATCATCTTTAGTTCATCACACTATGGGAAAATTCAATTGATCATGATTGTTTTGGAGGAGTATGAGGCTGCTTCTGGGCAGAAGGTTAACAAGGAGAAGTCATCTTTGTACATGCATGAAGAAGCACCTGCAGATGAAGCCAATACAGTACATATATACAATTTCAAAGGCACCCATTCCCCTTTAAATATCTTGTCCGTCCAACTTTTACAGTAGGGGTGGAAGGATTTCTACAAGGATATCATATTCAAAGTGCAGGAAAGGCTTCAATCTTGGAAGGGTAAATTTCTATCTATTGGTGGAAGGGCAGTATTGATCACAGGGGCGTACGCATGAATTTTTTTAGCAGTGTCGAAATTTAAAAAAGAATTGAAATATAACTTTGATTATCATACATTTAGACAATAAATAACCTTATTCTATTAATTTGTTGAGTCTTAAGTTACAAAAGGTCCTGAGTTTTGTAAAAAAGAATTGCTAGTTGAGGTTTGAATCTTTGACCTATTAGAGAAAAATCAAGCACATTACCAACACACCAAGACATAATTTTTGTCAAGTAGTGTCAGTTTTTCCTACTTATCTATTTCCATATAGTATTAATACATATATTTAGTAAAATTTTCTGACGAAGGTCGCATGAAACTGCTTCGGTAAGCGTAAATCTGCCCCTGATCTCACATGTCCTTGAAAGCATACCAATCCATCCATTATCAGCTATGAACTAACCTCCATATGTAATTGCTCAATTTCATAGGATATTTGCTATGTTTTATTGGAGCAACTCGGGAAATGGCAGGGCAAGGAATTGGTCATTAAATTCCTTGTGTCTACCAAAAGATGAGGGAGGTCTTGGCTTTAGGTCACTACATGATGTGTCCAAAGCACTATTTGCTAAGCTACGATGGAACTATAGAACATAAGATACTTTGCAGACTGCATTCATGAGAAATAAGTATTGCAAGAAGATTAATACACTACAACAAAAGTGATATTTAGCTACAAAATTATTAGTTACGACATAAATTTCGTCACTGATTGTTTACTTTTCGTGACAAAAACTACATTTTGTCTTTAAATAAATGAGCCACACACTTTTAGTGACGAAACAGAAAATTTTGTAGCAAAGTTTTGTCCAATAAAATTTCCCACCGAAAATTGATTTGGCGCCAATTATTAAGTAATATTAGCCACGAATTTGAAGTTATTAGTGACATATTATTTTGTCACTAATGATGTACCCAATAGGTGACGAAGCATTATTTGTCTTAAAAGTAATTAAATTTTAGATACGAAAAAGTTTCGTCACAAAAGGTATGTTATTTCAATAGTGACGAATTCGACTTTGTAGCTAAACAAGATAAACTTTAGCAACAACATGGTGGTGTTGGAAATAGTCTATCTACGTCACATAAGGTTTATATACACCTCACTTTCTCTAAAGCTTACCCGTGGGATCATATTGTGTACATTATTGTTGTCGTTAATGGTATTTGAAAAGAATAAGATTTTCTTCAAAGTGTTGAAAAATATTTTTAGCGCAAAAGGTGATATTATAAATACGAAATCAAGATAAAATTAGCATAACTGATAGTAAAAAACAGTTGGTGTATTTCTCATAAAGGAAAAATAATTTTTATGTTAAAATAATTAAAGTGCATTAAATTAAATTAAATTAATTAAAATTTTAATATTTTCACTATAAATATTATAAAATTGATGATATTATTTTAATCAACAACTATAATACTGGTAATTATTAAATAGAAATAATTTGATTTAACTATTGGTAAACATAATAAACTTTTAATTAGTAGGTTTTGCTTGTCAGCTAAAAATTGATTATTATAAATGAAAATAATTTATTTTTATTGTTTTATTTTATTTTATTTTAATTAGTGATAGTTTTCTGTCAACTTTCATTTTTATTCTATTTCAAAGTTGTGTGAAAAAAATTAGCGGCAATTTTCCCACCATTTAGGTTTTGTGTCTCAAATCCCTCTTTTTAGTCGACTAGTGCCGCCTCCCATTTCTCAATCCCCCCATTTCCCTCCTAATTCCTTAGGTGATATTTATTTCTCCATTGAACATGAGCCTCCCCCCAACCCAATCATCGCCTCCCTGCTCCGAAGAAAAACGAACCCTCATCGGAAAACCAGTCACACAGCAACAAACACACACCCACGACGAGCTCTCACCTATCTTCTGACCTGAAACGAAAAACAAAAAATAGCAGGGGGGGAGTTGAAATCGAAACAGAAAGGGGGGAAGGAACGGGAAACAGGGGAGTTGAAAAATAGTGAGAACAGAGGGATCGAACGGACTTGTTTCTCTCATTTCGAATTCGAATCTCTTCTATTTCCATGTCGAATTCTGGTTTGCTTCTGATTTTCAATTTGGGTTCCTATCTGAGGTGAGCGAGGAGGTCGTTGACAGTCCCGTTCGACATTGTTGCATCGAGGTGTCTGCTCCCAAACGTTTTAGGATTCACGTGTTATTTGATCTCAAGATATGGAGCTCGTTATTTGACTTCTTTGCTTGTATTACATCCGGACATGAGTTTTAACTGAAAGCCTCTCAAAGGTTCATTCTCTTTCCCTTTATTTCTGTTTTGGTATTTACAGGGGTTGCTGTTGGATCTGGATAGCAAGCATATGTTGCATATATAAATTTGGGTTGCTATTATTTGCTTGGAGTCCCTCTTGGCTTCATGGGGTTTCCACTATGGCGTCATGGATGTTCCTCATATTGTATAAATTTTTCATCTTATAGAGAGTGGTAAATAAAGTAAAGATATGATTTAAGCTATATTTCATTTTTAATGTTGAAAAGTAAAATTATGCTAATGAAAGTGTTTCTATAGGGCATTTAGGCTGGAATGATCTTTGGTGGAACTGCAATTCAGACTTTGATTTTTGCTATAATCACAATAAGATGTGATTGGAATAAAGAGGTACCATAACTTTTTACTATTTGTGTATTTTAACTAGCTGTAGCAAGAAATATATTTATTTGTGTATTATCTTTTATATGATTTAATAGTGTTTATAAACGTTAAACTTGAGGTATATTCACTGAATAATTTATTATGTTTTTGTTGAAAATGCAAGTAGAAAAGGCCTCTAGGCATGTAAAGAAATGGGAAGACGTTGGTCACTTAACCTCGTAGAAATACAAAGCTAGGAATTTCGCCAAGTATTATTGAGGGGAGATTTAGCTAGAATTTAGAAAGTTTTTTGTTATATTTGAATCTGCCGTGCTAGATGCCTATTTCATTTGGCTAGATGATATTTGTTTGGATAATTATTGAATTGTGGGTGAGGGAGGAGATCGAGTCCATTAGAGATGAACTCACTTACATGCTTTAGATATCGGGTCCGGCCTAATAAAATATGTGAAAAAGTAAGTGTGTCTACAGTATTTCACTGCATTTATATATATATATATATATATATATATATATATATATATATATATATATATATATATATATATATATATATATATTTTTTTTTTTTTTTTTTTTTTTTTTTTTTTTTTTTTTTTTTTTTTTTTTTTTTTTTTCAAGGAAGGTTATGGACAAGCTAGAATAAGGTTATTGAGAAATAAAGAACTCTTTGGGAGAAAAGATGATATTAGAGATCCTAGTTGGTAAATGGAGGTCAATCAAGGCAATTCCATCGGCAAAGCTCTCAAATGTTGGGAATAACCGCTCAAAGTATTTGTTCACCTCCAAACAAGTGGAAAGAACTCACAAGAAAGGAGAAAGATGTAACATTGATTAGATTACATTTTATATATATATATATATATATATATTAGACAATCATATTTTATTGTAGGATATTAGTTTGTCATAAATATGTGACAAAAATGGACACTGTCCTAGAATTTCCTAGTCAATAATATATACTAATATATTCTGTGACAATGAACTATCTTTGTATTTTTTAGAATTGTAATTGTCACTAGTCTTGATAATTTGTAGTAACTTTTATTGTTTTGTCACTAAAATTAAAATTTGTAGTGACGAAATGATAATTTAACTATGTAATTGTAAATCTTATATAGCAAAGTTGTCACTAATTTATATAATTAGGGACAAAATAGGCATTCTTTACTGACGATATTGCAACTGTTCAACTACGAAATATATATAATTTTATAGACAACTTATGGTGTCACTAATTAAACTAAATAGTTAGTGACAAAATAATTTTGTAGGAATTAATGACCTTTTCAGTGACGAAAATGCACTATTAACTACGAATTTTTTACACTTTTTTTGACGAACAAGTTCGTCATAAATTCTATTAATGTAGGGACAAAAAACGATTTCGTAGTTAATTTAACTTTATTTAGTGACGAAACACAAAGTTGTCTTTATATACTATTAGTGACGGTGTTTTAAAGACAAAAGATTGACAAATTTTTTTTGTCACCAAAGACCTTTTGTGACGAAATATGAATTTTAGGTGACAAAATAATTCATCACTAATAATCAAATTTGTTGTAGTGATAAGGTCCTAGCTCCTTGGGGTGGTTCTCATATATGGATAAAAATGCAGGAAATAAGAGACCTTGTTGAGCATCATATTTGGTAGCAATTAAAATATGGTAATGTTTTCTGTTGGTATGACAATTGGACTGTACTTGGAGCACTCTACCATGCTTCAGGTCTAGAACATTGGAGTGATGAAACCATTGTACATGTTGATGGAGTTGTGGAGAATGGGGCCTATAATGAAGGGTTTATAAGCGACTTACTACCTGATGATATTGCTGCCCATATACTAGAAACCATTGCACCACCTCAAAGATATACTATGAAGGATAAACCGCGGTGGAATTTGGAAAGAAATGGTCAGTTTTCAGTGATGTTTGCATGGCACTGTATAGGGAAAAGAAGGCAGGAAAGCAAGTTTTACATATTCATTTGAGTAAAAGTGAGTTAAGGTTTTTTTCCACGTGGAGGACTTGTAAGACAAATTACCCCTAGATGAATCCTTAAGAAGAATAGGATACCTAATTCTATCCAAGTGTTGGTGTCTTATGAACCTTAAGGAGGAAACAATAGCTCATTTATTCTAGAGGTCTCTAGGAGCCAAATTTCTATGGAAATACTTTTGTGCTCCTATAGGTATCAATATAGAAGAGAAACAACTATTGCAAGTCATTAATGATTGGTGGAGACGGTCAATGAATACAAGCTTGAAAGCAGTGTTTCAAGCTATACCATGTCTAATTGTATGGAGTTTATGGAAGAAGTGGCATTCAGGCATGTATGGGAAGAGTGTGTTTATCAACATGTTGATATTTCAAGTTTATAATTCCATACATATACTGTTGAAGGTGAGAAGACCAGGTTTTTTAGGAGTCACTACCAATTATCTGAATTTGCATGAAAATTTGATGTAACATGTTTCTAGATTACGATATACAAAGGTGCTATGGCAATTGCCTCATGTAGGGTGGATCAAGTGTAGTATATATGGTGCATGTAGAGGGACCAGTGGTAGAGATTAATATGCTTTTTTGCATCAGGGATGGAGTTGGAGGTCTAATCTATGCCCATGCAGATGTGAAGATGCTACAAATAATGTACCTGAAGTTCAGGCAATTTTGAAGGTCTAAGATACATAGTTCAATCATATTTTTCTTCTTATTTGATTGAAATTGACTCCTTATTTATGAAAAGAGTATTAGTGGTGTCCGGTAGCGATTAGGGTGATTAAGAATATGTATGATGATGCTAAGTCTCGGGTGAAGACTGTGAGTGGTGACTCGGACCATTTTCCTGTGGTGATGGGCTTGCACTAGGGATCGACTCTTAGCCCATTTTTGTTTGCATTGGCGATGGATGTACTGTTGCATCACATCCAAGGGGAGGTGCCTTGGTGCATGCTATTTGATGATTTTATAGTATTGATAGATGAGACGCGTACCATAGTTAACACGAGGTTGGAGGTTTGGCGACAGACCTTGGAGTCTAAAGGTTTAAGACTAAGTAGAACCAAGACAAAATACTTGGAGTGAAAATTTAGTGAGACCCATGATGCAGTCGTAGAGGTTAAGCTTGATGCTCAAGTTATCTCCATGAGAGCGAGTTTTAAGTATCTCAGATCTATTATCTAGGATAATGGGGAGATTGACAAAGATGTCACACATTGCATCGGAGTGGGGTGGATGAAGTGGAGGCTCGCTTCTGGTGTTCTATGTGATAAGAATTGCCGTTAAGACATAAGGGTAAGTTTTATCTAGTGGTGGTTCGACCCGCTATGTTGTATGGGGCTGAGTGTTGGTCAATTAAGAACTCCCACATGCAGAAGATGAGAGTAGCAGAGATGTGGATGTTGAGATGGGTGTGTAGGCGTACCAGGCGAGATAGAATTAGGAATGAAGCTATCCGGGATAGAGTGGGAGTAGCCTCCGTGGAGGAAAAGACGCGGGAGTGACGGTTGAGATGGTTCAGACATGTTAGGAGTATAAGCATTGATCCCTCAGCTAGGAGGTGTGAAAAGTTGGCCATGGAGAATTTGAGTAGGGGTCGAGGTAGGCCTAATAAGTATTGGCGAGAAGTGATTAGGCAGGACATGGTGTTGCTTCAGCTTACTGAGGACATGACACTTGATAGGAGGGTGTAGAGATCTATGATTAAGGTAGAATATTAGTAGGTAGTTTATATTGTTCACTGATAGGTTCAGTAGCATGCATTTCCCTTCATATTATTTGCTTTTTATTACGGCATGTGGTTTTGTTCGCCTCAGGTATTATATTCCGTATTGCTATTATTGAATACTGTTTTCCTTCCTTGCTTCCTTTTTTTTCTTGTCCTTCTTACGCTGAGGGTCTATTGAAAACAAACTCTCTACCTGCATTAAGTAAGGTAAGCTCTGTGAGCACGTGATTTTTGCCCTATATGAGAATTACTCCCAAAAATTTAAAATAAAAGAGTTTTGTGTTGTTTGCAATATTTATGGATTTTATGTTATTTTTATCTTATTATTTGCGTTTGTGTATCCATGTTTATTTTTTAAATAAATAAAAATACAAAAATATACTGGATTTGCATTTAAAATTTAAGTTTACAATTAGGAGTAATTAAGTTTGTTTTACGAAAAATGAAAAAAATCACAAAATAATGTATTTTTTGCATTTTTTATCATTTAATGTCCAATTGTGTGATTTTGTTTTTAATTTGGTATGTTGATTACGTGTGATAATTATTATTGAGATTCAATTAGTATAATTTTGGTTTTATAATTTAATCTAGGTTTTGAAATTAGAAAATAAAATAAGAGAGCAAAAAATAGCAAGGAGAAATTTGGATTGAGCCAATTTCAATTAAATCAAGCAAGACCAAAATATCTCTGGTCCAAACAGACCCCCATACCCATGCCCCTGCCCAGGTCAATCCGACCCGGTCTTCCCCTAACCCAAGTAATCCCCCATCATTTTCATTTTCCCCTTTACCAACCAAAACCCTAGGAGTACCCCCCCCAAGCCGCCAACCCTAAACCACCCTCGCCCCCATCGCAAAGCCAGTCGATCATCAGCAATAACCCGCCACCCCTCAACCCAAAACTCATTGGAAAATGAGCACCAACATCGCTAGTTACAAGCCATGTCCATCGTCAATCATCTTCATCAGTGTATTCGTTGTCTTCGTCAGTGTATTCGTCATTGTGGTCAGTCATCATCTTCAATCTTTGCCTTCAGCTTATTCCCTCATCGTTCATCACCACCCTCATGACAAGTTGAAATAACACCAACGACCAGTCACGTCCTAACGACCCTCCCGCCAGCTACTACTTCTTCTTTACTAACAAAACGACCCCTACTGCTTTGACATCCTTTAGTCATCGTCGAATGAGAATAGGGGTAGACGGGGTCGGAAGGATTTTCACGTGTGATCGTTCAAGTGACTGGTTTCACGAAATTTCATGGAGTTGCTGAAAATCCCACAGAAATAATGGTAAGTAATCTTAAGGATTATATGAAGAAAAGGGTATGCCCAATGGGCCGATCTGAATAATGGGGGTTAGCGAGGCAGTCCGGCCAGGGCGCATGAGGTTTCCGGCGAGTTTCCCGGACAGATTTTGTTTCCGTTCGAGTTTATCGTTGTTCTGATCCGGTCAGTTGGTTCATGTTTTATTTCTTTTGTCCGTGTTTCAATTTGTTAGATTTTTTTGAATTCGAAATCACTGTATGGGTGTGTTTGGTATGAAGGAAAACATTTTCTGGAAAATGTTTTCCAATTTTCCCATGTTTGGTTTGCTTAAATATTTTGGAAAATATTTTCCTTATCAATTCATTTTCCTCCAATTGGAGGAAAATGGTTTCCTTATCAAAAGAAGGGAAAACATTTTCCAAAGCTCCTTCTCAACCATTCTCACCCTCACCAACCCACCCCACCCCCTCTCCAAAAAACCGTTTTTTTTAGAAAAATTTTAGTTTTTCCGTTACCATCCACCCTACTACCCTTCCACCCCACCCCGCAAAAAAAATTTCTTTTACCTTAATTTTTTTTCTATAATTTTAAATTTCTGTTTTCTTATTTTTTTGCACCCCCCCCCCCCCCCCCCCCCCCCCCCCCCCCCCGCACAAAAAAAATTACTTTTTTTTGTAATTTAAATTTTTATTTTTTTTCGATTTACTGCCCCCCCTCGCCCCACCCCCCAGCCCCAGCCCCCCTCCCCCCCAAAAAAAATTTTAAAATATATTTTTCAGTTTTTAATTTTAATATTTATCATTTAAAGACTCAATATTTTATAAGTTCCAAAATTATGAGTTCGGAAGTTTACGGGTTTAGAAATTATAAATTTACCGATTCGAAAATACGCAATTTTTGCGTTAAAAAGTAAAGCATCACATTAGTTCCTTTAGATTGTGTCAATTTTTAGAGACTTCGGGAAGGGGAGGGGTGGGGAGGTGGGAGGGGAAGGGTAGGAGAGTTGCAAAAAAAATATTTTTCTAAAAAAACTATTTTTTACTCTCTAACCAAACATAGAAAATATTTTCCGGAAAATGTTTTCCACTTACCAACCAAACAAGAGAAAATAAGTGATAAAATCACTCATTTTCCATGAAAACATTTTCTAGGAAAATATTTTCCATGGAAAACATTTTCCTTCGTACCAAACACACCCTATATGTTTGATCTATTTGTGGTTTTCTCCTCTTATTCTTGCTAATTATGTGATAACATCGTATGATTGTTTGCTGGTTCGAATTGCTTCATTTTTTGTGTAATATTTGGTTCTTTGCTCCTTGTCGTTCATCGGTTTGCGTATAAGTTTAGTTTATTATCATTCAGTATATCACAGTGTTTCATTCATTTTTGTTTAAATTAATTTAGAATTATGATTTACTCAAAATCATGAAGTCCTTAATTTTCATTCTGATCCTGTTTTCTGATGTGAATGCAAGTTTGAACTAATTTTGGTGAATTGAATCTTGATGCTGTCTTGTAATGAACTTGGTTTTGATATGATTGTTTGGAGTCAGTTCATATGGCTAAGTAACTGATTGATCAGCTGAATTGGTTATAGTTGATAGTTTTGTTACAGAATCAAGGAGTCAGGGTAGGACAGTAATTTTAGGCATCCAAGGGGTAATTTGGGAATTTAAAACTTCAAGAATTAGTTTAGTTGAGTGCTCTATCAGTAAGCACTAACGTGACATTAAACTAATGATTTGTTTAATAAAAAGGAAACAAGACATAGTGGTGTGGGAAGGCTTGAAAGGAATTGATTAAAATATATTGCCCATACCTGCTTTAACATTAAATAAAGAAAGACATTGGTTAATGGGGAATAAAATATGTGGTGGTGGAGTTAATGGCAAAAATACTTAATTAATGAGTCTTAATACTCTTATGAGCTGTAAAAAAAAGTGGTCTGAATTTGCATAAGTAGAGGGGCATTTGGACAGAATAGTGGGACAAAAAAAAGATAGCAGAGTTTGGCTGAGAGGAGAACAAAGAAAAAAAAAGACAGAGAAAGAGATTTTGAAAGATAGAGTCTAAGAAAGGGAAATAAGGAGAGTTTCAGGAAGTTTAAGAGAGCTAAACACTTATAGAAAACTAAGAGTTTGAAAAGCTAAAAAAAAATACATGAAAATCACTATTCCGTTGGGGATTTGTAGTTCAGCCTCGAGTCTAATTGCTAGTTTGCTCTTGTTAGCTCGGGATTTGATTGTTGGGGGTTTTCTAAGGATTATGGTATCCAGTCCAAGCTGAATTGGTGTTTGTTTGAAATATCTCGATTGTGTATTAGTTTTTCTGGAAGTTCTGGCTTGTCTGAGATTATTTGAGCTGTTTGAGTATTTTGATTTGGTTGAATTGAGTTTGGTTGTTCCTGGGTTTTGCTGGTTTTCAATCTGTTCCTGAATTAATCGAATTGGCTTTGGGCTATTCTGGATTTCTGCTTGTTATTGTTGCTGCTGGTTGATTACTTACTAAGCTTTTCTTCTTCTGCTGTAATTCAGTTATCAGGTACACATCTTGGCCTTTTTTTTTAATGTAATTTTCTCCGGCGGAAGGGGAAAGCAATTGTTGTTCGACACTAGCTGAAGCTTTACTTCTTAGTTCATTATAATGCAATTAGTTTTAAGAATTGTATGATGAATTTGTTGTAGTATTAATCTGTCATGGACTGTTATTTTGGACTTTCAATTTGTAGAAGGTTGTTGAACCTTATAATTGTATAGTTGTCCTAACAATAACATTACTTTTGGTATAATTTGCAACACTGGAATTAGAGGTTGTTATCATTAGAAAAGAACAGGTAGCAATCTTTGAGATTTGGAATGGTTGGAGTATTTCTTTATAGCTGTTGCCTTTTTCTTTCGTTAAGTCTCACTTGTGAATTTGGCAAGTTGTCATATAGGTTTATTCGTCATTGTGAATAGTTCATTATTCAAAATAAGGAAATTACATCAAAAATTACTACCGATTCATCCTTGAGCAGAATGTGTAATTGAGGTCTGTCTCCATATCGTTCCTACTTTTATTTTAGCTCAAAATTTATGTAGTTGTTATCGTGTTGCCTAGTAATTGTGTTTTGGTTATATGTTGAATTGACGACGGAAGAAATGAAATGAGAAAGGTTATATGTATTATTTTGCTGGTTAGACTACTAACGTGAGAAATAATTGGTTATATGCATTATTTTAAATTGATGAGAGAAGAAATAATTGGTTATATGTTACGTTCATGGTCGATGGGCAAGTTATATGCATTATTTTGCTTTGTTCTCTTCATTTTGTTGGTTTAAAATCCCTCGGTACTTAGGAAGCCAACCATTTTGTTGGTTTAAAATTTCTTTCTTATGTGTTAAGCATATTAAATTGGTGTAGATTAGTTTGCAATTTTTTTTAATTTTATTAATATTGGCTGTGACTCTTATTTGTCGTTTACATGCAAATAAATATAAATATTGGGAATGAGGGCAAAGTTATCATGTAATATCTTTGAAGCCTACAGTTTCACATTATACTACTAACGTGTACAGTAACATCTAATGTAAGGCAAAAAAATGAAATAAGTTTGGCAAAGTGTGTCGCCTCATTTATGCAACGTACGCTGTTAGGATTAATTAGTTTTATGAAAATATCTAACTAACATCCTTAGTTTGCTTTTGTTGAGTACAATCCTTTAAAATTAGAATTGAGGCGTGCCATGCCAAACAAAAATGACAAATTGCGTGGCCCTCTTTTATTATGAACTGATCCTTAGATTTCGAGACGTGCCATTTAGCAAATCTCATAGCCCTCGCAAAGTGCAAACGCGTAGTTGCTTTAGGCGCGTGTTTAATAATATAACTTTCCTAAACTCGGGTGCACATTTATATGACCCAAATCTAAATCTCAACGGAGTCGAAAAGTGTTGACAACCATGGATGCACTGGTGCGACGTAGTTCGAAACGCATTTTCACGATGTTGCAATTCTTATTAAAAAAAACGGATTACTAAAAGGCACATAAGTTAGAACATGTTTTGAAATCAAATAAAATCAAATACAATAGTTGAGTGACCGTGCTAGAACCACGGAATCCGGGAACGCCTAACACCTTCTCCCGGGTTAACATAATTCCTTACTCAAATTTCTAGTTCGTGGGCTGTTAACAGAGTCATAATTTCCTCGATTCGGGATTCTTCCGGTAACTTGGGATACCATAAATCTCCCAAGTGGCGACTCTGAATTAATTAAATAAATCTCATTTTCGATTGTCCTTTAATTGAACAAACTTCCTTTACTTACGCCCTTCGCAGGGCAAAAGGAGGTGTGATAAGTTCTGCATGCGTACAGACTACCCTCCCCAGACCCATATGTTGAGATCAAACTGGGTTTGTTGTTGTTGTTGTTGTTGTGTTGGATGGAGTGTGGGAACCCCCTTGGAGTATTATCAATCAGGTGGAGGAGATCGAAACCCTAATGGCTAGTGGTGTATTTTAAATAGCACATATGTTGAGGGAAGGAAATAAGTTAACTTATCATCTTGCTAACTTGACATTTGCGCAGCATGACATTGTACATGTGAACTCTTTTGTGGATCTTGATGTTCAAGGCAGGAGAATATTGAATAGTGACAAGCTACAATTACCCTATATTAAGGTGAGGAGTGCTAAGCCAAATTCTAGATAATAATGAGAAGTAATGAGAGAAGAGGGATGTGGTAGATAATTGTAGTACTGTGGATGATGATTAATGACTTTGGAGGATATGATGATATCAATGGAGGAGTATAGAGTAGAGTAGGAAGACATTGTTTACTAATGTAGTTTTCTATTTTGCATGTAATTGGAATTGGAACCTATGCATTGGCCAATTCTAAAAGGATGATATTAGTTGCTCATTCCCTTTAGATGTAACCAATGTATAGGCCAGTCCACTTTTATGGTTCAGCAGACCAAAATACACTGGACAAGGTAGTCAACACTTTAAAGGAGGCACAATCTTAGCTGGGAAGTAACATGTTGAGCTCATGAGTTCTGTAACAGTTCTTGGACACTATTGCCCCATCCCTAATGAGCTTAAATAAGCAAGCTTTTACAAGTATTATATGTGGTCAATGACAAAAATTCACCAGGAGAAATTGCCCAAATTTGACAACATCGAGCATAGGTTTGCAATGCATTTGCGGGTTGATGGGTTGCACTTTAGAGATGCTTCCTAGCATACACAACATGTACAACACATGAACAAGGTACATATGTTTTGTTCTTGCATATATATATATATATATATATTACGGACCAAAGTTGATCGATATTTTTATATATATATATATATATATATATATATATATATATATATATATATTACGGACCAAAGTTGATCGATATTTTTGGTCGGTATTTACCGAATTTCTAGTAGTGTAATTATAGCCATATTCAAGGAGACAAGATCCCCAAATCAAGCTCCTCTTGAATGAGAATAAAACCTACATTGATGGATGCATTATGATTGGCTATGAATGCATATTTTTTCGTAAGAGCTATCTATCAAATGTTATCAGATGATAATGCTTTGAATCTTTGTGATCGGCTATTCTTCCTTCGGAATTCGCTCGGCACCGACTGCATACTTATATCTGGTGCCAGGCAATGGTGGATTTAGGGGGGCACAAGGGTGTTCACCCGAATACCCTTCGCCGAAAAATTACACCGTATATATAACGTAAAATCTATTTTTTACCTCTATATATTAAGTTTTGAACTCCCTTAACATTATTCAAAAGTGTAGTTTAGTAGTCAAGGGTGTTCAAAATTTACATAAGGGTCATGAGTTCAGTTCCCACTAACTACAATTTTTTTTTTGAATACCCTTAATGAAGGTTCTGGCTTCGACAATGGTGGCAGGGAAGTTTTTCGTTATTTGCCCGGTTGTCACTAACTAGTTTTCCCTCATACATGTTTGCTAAATTTAATAGGTAGGATAAATACTTAATTTCCTTCTCCTTACTTCAGATACGCACACATAATAAAGTAGAGATTTATGCATGTGAGTCATGGAAATCTTCTTCCTCGACTCTTACGAAACGGAAAACGTACGACGAAAACTTCCCTTTTCATCTCCTCATTAATTAACACGGATAAATTATATCTACGCATGTGAGCCATGGACATCCAGCTAATCACTATCTCTCTCACCATATTCCTCTTGTTCAACAATTAAACTTATCAAAGATTTTCTAGTAATAAATATTCCTCTTGTTCAACAATTAAAAAATATTCTTCTTCTTCCTGGAATAAGATGTTATTGTTCTTTACTTCATATTAAGCCATCTTTCGAGTTCCCTTCTCAAGATATATAGTCTCAGTGAAGTCCTAACCCAGTCCGCAATTTTCTATCATAGTTGGGTGATTCTCTTTGTTTCTCAGTCATTTGTTAAACTGAAATCTTAAGAATTGGTATCAAATTGGAACGTTATTTCTACAACAAACACATCACCAAAAAAAAAATATTCCTTCTGTTTTATGTAGTTTGACTGACACAAAATTAAAAAAAAAAAAAAAAAAACTTTTGAAAGGAATGGTCCTATAAAGTTTAAGGGACAAAAGTTCTGTAGGGTCATAATATTTGTATGTCTATAAAAACTTCTTATTAATGTAGAGTGGGTAAAATAAAAATATTAAAGTTAAATTGTTAAAATATAAAAATACATAATGTTTTTTTAACGGACTAATACACAAAGTATATCATTTTAATTTGAACGAAGGGAGTAATTATTATTGTTTGCCTACTAGTTAGTGACTTTACCTAGCCGTGCAATTATTTAATGATAAATTATAGAAAGAGTTAAGGGGGAAAAAAGGAAACAATAGGGGTGGCACGCTGATAACGTATTAGCATTTCTTTATAGGAAAATCTTGAAATAGGCAATTTAATTTTAATGTGAGCTGTCTTGTTGAGAAATTCTATGAAGTAAACAATAAAATTTATCTTTGCGCGCATTACCTTGTGTAGGGATTGGAATTTGACCTATAGAAAACGTCACCATATTAGTTGGGGATCCAGTATAATTTAGTTTAAGATTCCAATTTTAACTTTAGTGAGAAACTTTTATAACTATACAAATACTCTGGTATGTTTATCACCACAATTTTCAAAAGAATTATCCATACAAATATTTTGGTTATTTTGGACCACAAATTTCAAAAGTATTTAATTTTTCTTAAACTTCATATTCAATCAAATATGTTTATATAACTTGGAACGGAGGGAGTATTATAAGTCACATTGCATGTATTCTTGAAATTTTAGAGTTTAGAACTCTTTATATATGCATTCTTTCCGCATAAAAGATGTTTATGTGACAGGGAACTTCATTTGTTGATTGAACCCTGAAAAGTTCACTATGGAAGCTCTTTACTCTAGTGTCCACTACTGGCTAGTTGACCACCCAACGATTAGCAAGTTCGAGTGGAAACAAGGCCATACTTTTGGTTCCTCAATGCTATTCCTCGCTCTTTCCGTCTTTATCTACTTGTCCTTCACTCTATTATCTTATCGTTTTGCATCACACCTCCCCATCCTATCCACCACCATTCTCCGCCGTATTACTGCTGTACACAGCCTTATCCTCTGTATGCTCTCTCTCATCACGGTCGTCGGCTGCAGCCTCGCTGTCCACCACCAAATGCCACATCATGATTGGAAATGGGTTTTTTGCTTCCCACCCAATCACATTCATACACGTGGACCCCTGTTCTTTTGGTTTCAGTTCTGTTTCCTTTGCAAGATTCTTGAATTCATAGACACCCTTTTAATCATTTTCAGCAGTTCTAGATCAAGGCGACTCTCGTTCCTTCATGTGTACCACCATGCAATGGTGCCAGTTCTTGGTTATGTTGCGATCTACACTTCACAGTCGATGCTCCATATTGTAGTCATCACGAATTCTTCAATTCATGTTCTAATGTATGCCTATTACTTCCTCTGTGCAATAGGGAAAAAACCATGGTGGAAGAGGTTGCTCACAAACTGTCAAATTGTTCAGTTCATTTTTGGATTTCCATGTTCAGCTATGATGTTGTACTATCACTTTACAACTAAGCTTGGGTGCTCCGGTTTTGGACCTTGGTGCGCTTTTATTGTTTTTGATGTTTCGCTTTTGGCACTTTTTCTTGACTTCCATTCCAACAACTATGGCAAGAACATCAGGAAAGGCCATGATAATAAGTTGGAGAAACGGACATAAAGTCCGTTCTTTGTATTTAGCATCATGTACAACCATGGTCATTCTGCAGGCTTATTAGTATTTCCATTTATTCACATCCTTGTTTTTAGAATTGTATGGGTCGAAATTCGACCGTATAATAATCGACAATAAGTACGGTTAATAAACGGCATGACCTCCTTAACTAAAGTCATCTGAATACCCGATTAAGATGATCCGTGAGATTATGGCTTATTCACTTTTGTCAAAGACAACCTCTTAACGTGGGCTATATCACTAATATTCGCTCGGCATACTTTATCTCTATAAATACCAAGAAGAAAGAGAAAAGGGGGTTCCTCTCCTTCCCCACGGAGGCTCTAAAATAAACACACCAAAGCAAGGAGGGAGAATAAAAAAGAAACATAGAAATACGGCAGATCAAAAAGAACATGATTGTAAGGCTCTGAACCATCCTACGGGGAGGCAGACCACCCTATTATCATCAATAATGATCACCCATATTTTCTGTCATTAGAAGAATTATTTTTCATTATCTTTTCCCATGTTTGATTCTTGATTTATTACGACTTGCTATGATTGGCCCTCAACCTACATATATTGTTTTGAATTCATAAAGTAATGGGTAACTTTTGAGTCAAACAATTTAGCGCTGTCTGTGGGGATTTCCTTGCAAGATCGCGTAGCTCTTCCTGAAATCAAAAGCAAAAGGGAAACGTCGGGAAATGGAAAAACAACCCAATCAGAGCAAGCCCGATCCACCTCACCCACACACTCGGAAAATTAGGCCACGCGCCTTCGCCAACTAATTCAACTACGATTGAAATAGGACTCGGGCTACGCGCCCTCGACTCCAGATAATCAACAATGTTCAACAACAGTTGAACTGAGACTCAGGCCATGCGCCTTCGCCAATTAATTCAACTACGGTTGAAATAGGACTCGGGCTACGAGCCCTCGACTCCAAATAATCAACAATGTTCAACAACAGTTGAACTGGGACTCAGGCCACGCGCATTCGCCAACTAATTCAACTACGGTTGAAATAGGATTCGGGCGACTCCAGATAATCAACAATGTTCAACAATAGTTGAACTGTGACTTAGGCCATACGCCTTCGCCAATTAATTCAACTACGGTTGAAATAGGACTCGGGCTACGCGCCTTCGACTCCAAAATAATCAACAATGTTCAACAACAGTTGAACTGAGACTCAGGCCACGCGCCTTCACCAACTAATTCAACGACGGTTGAAATAGGATTCAGGCTACGCGCCCTCAGCTCCAGATAATCAACAATGTTCAAAAATAGTTGAACTGGGACTCAGGCCATGCGCCTTCGCCTCCAAAATAATCAACAATGTTCAACATCAATTGAACTGGGACTCAGGTCACGCGCCTTCGCCAACGAATTCAACTACGGTTGAAATAGGATTCGAGCTACGCACCCTCGACTCCAAATAATCAACAAATGTTCAACAACAGTTGAACTAGGACTCAAGCCGTGTGCCTTCGCCAATTAATTCAACTACGGTTGAAATAGGACTCAGGCTACGCGCCCTCGACTCCAAAATAGTCAACAATGTTCAACAACAGTTGAACTGGGACTCAGGCCACGTGCCTTCGCTAACATATTCAACTACGATTGAAATAGGACTCAGGCTACGCGCCCTCGACTCCAAATAATCGACAATGTTCAACAACAGTTGAACTGGGACTCATGCCATGCGCCTTAGCCAATTAATTCAACTACGGTTGAAATAGGACTCGGGCTACGCGCCCTCGACTCCAAATAATCAACGATGTTCAACAACAGTTGAACTGGGACTCAGGCCATGTTCCTTCGCCAATTAATTCAACTACGGTTGAAATAGGATTCGGGCTACGCGCCCTCGACTCCAAATAATCAACAATTCAACAACAGTTGAATTGGGACTCGGGCCACGCGCCTTCGCCAACTAATTCCAACTACGGTTGAAATAAGACTCGGGCTACGCGCTCTCGACTCCGAACAATCAACAAAGATCAACAACAGTTGAATCAAAACTCAGGCCACATGCCTCTGTCAATAAACTATCAAGAACTGAGGCACGGAGCAAGCACCCTCGCCGGCCAAGTGAGTACGTTTAACTCTTAGTAAAATTAGAGACACGCGAGATTCGGCCCCAGCCAAACTACCGGGTTGCGTTTTCCTCCCCACGGCGAATAGCCCGACCACGCCCGAAATGGGAGTAAGGTTAGGACGAGCCGCCCTCGAGGGGGTGGCTTGCCTCGGCCACTTGAATCGCGAGGGGACTGACCACCAACGTCCAAAAATTAGTACCCCCGCTAGAATCGAATATCAAAACCAAATTAACCCCACCCAAGACGCAAACGAAACAAACAGTAAATAAATGACAAAAGGGGAATTCTCCCTTGTTCATAAAACAATCACGGGCCACGCCCGCTTATATCCGTCCAAACACCGTCGAAAAATAAGAGTTTAAAAAACTACTATAAGATGTTTGCTCACCATTGCAACCAAAAGAGAATGGAATGTGTCTCAATTGGATGTCAACAATGCAATTATGCATGGTGATCTTCAGGAAGAGGTATACATGAGGTTTCCTTTAGGTTTAACACCTTCTAGCCCTAAGTATGTTTGTTTACTAAGAAATTCATTGTATAGGTTGAAGAAAGCTTCCAGGTAATAGTATGCCAGGCTTGCAGGGGTTTTGAGTTTTAAGGGATATTCTTCATCATTAAAAGATAATCTCTATTCATTAAACGAATAGGGAAACCAGATTTCTATCCTAGCTGTCTATGTAGATAACATTCTACTAACTGGAGATGACTTGGAAGAGATCAAACACATCAAGGATTTTCTAAACTCTTAATTCAAAGTCAAAATATGGGAAGCATACATTAATTTTTAGGGAAGGAAATTCTGAGAGAAAAGCAAGGTTTCATTGCGATTCAAAAGAAATTTACCTTGGACATGCTGAATGAGTTTGATGTTTCTCACTTGGCTCGAGTCACTTCTCCCCTTGATCCTTATTTCAAACTTCAAGCTGATGATGGCCGAGCTTTGCAAAATCCCACAGTGTATCGTCATCTAGTTGGAAAATTAAACTATCTCAATAACACTCACTGCAGATCTTTCCTTTGTAGTTCTTACTCTAAGCCAGTACATGCAGAAACCCTGTCTCTCTCACTTTACTGCTACATTTTCGAGTGTTGAAATACTTGAGCTTAGATTCAGGACAAGGAATCCTTCTCTCAGCAACACCATCATTTTTCTTGCTTACATTTCGTGATGCTGATTGGGCTTCTTGCAAGGATTCCAGAAGGTCTATAAGTGGATTTTTCATCACACTAGAAGGATCACCAATTTCCTAGAAATCAAAGAAGCAAATATCAATTTCTTTATCATCTTTAGAGGCAGAATACAAATCTGTGCGAAGAGTAACTACAGAACTTACTTTGCTTGTTCGACTTCTTGAGGATCTCTCTGCACAAGTAAATCTTCCCATACCTCTTCACTCTGACAACAATGCATCCATTCACATCACCCATAACCCTGTCTTTCATGAATGCACAAAACATGTGGAGATTGACTGTCATTTTGTGCATCAACAGTTCCTTTCCGAACTAATTACCCTATCTTTTGTTCCTTCTAAAGACCAATTGGTGGATCTTTTCACAAAATCACTTTCAGTTGTTTCTCACCTAGAGATTTTGACCAAGCTGGGGGTCACAAGGTTACCCTCCAACTTGAGGGGGAATGTTGGGAAGACGAAATCCTATTCCAATTCTGGGATCCATAGAGTTTTACTCAAAGATAGAGAAGAAGAGTAAAGGAATAAAGGAGAAGGAGTGCTCGTCTTTGACAGAAGGTAAAGTTTAGTCTTCTAAGATGTTCGATACATTTGATGTCTGAACACCTTTGTGAAGGTTTGAGTAGCTTAGATCAAGACACATGGAGGCAATCAACGGTCTTGCACACGACCAGACTTTATAGAGACATTGGGGTTCTGTATCAATCTTGGGCTCATATCTATTGGGCTCAATGAATTAATTCGTTTTCCTTGGGCCTATTAGAAGAAGCCGAAGATAAGATTAAGTTTTATATTTTGCATATATTATTTATTCTTGTAAATAGCATGTGAAATTTGTTATAGAGTAACCAATAGAATAATAGACAGGTGTATAGGTAGTTATATCTTAGATTTTATTTTTGCTGTATATAAGTAATAGTTTGTACAGTCCGTAATTCATTCATTGGAATATACAGAAAACTTTCCAATTAAGAAATTTCTTCTTCAAATTCGTTCAGTTCTTAATAAGTGAAACTTATTTTATTAATGGTTAATGCCAAGATAAATTATTCACCTTTTTTCATGGAGAATTTATTCTTTAATTTTCTTTTTTTAATTATTAGCGTTGACTCCGCTAATTCATCAGAATTTTAATTCGTTAGGCTTTAATTACTGCGGACAAAAGGGATTTTGCTGATTCTGGAATGATTCCTCAGTATAGTACTGGCTTTGAAATCGCCTTTCAGAAAGCTCTCTCGGCTGTGAATTTATCAATATTGTGTAAGAACTTTCTGAGATATGGATGCTCTATCATCTATGTATAAATGAATTTCTGGTTCTGCTACCGTCAGTACATATCCATTGGAATTTCTACAAATTTTGAGTAGTGATTTGGCAACGGAATGGTCAGTTGTTCCCTTCTGGGACGTTTCAGAAAGAATAACGAAGTTATCTGTTGGATTTTCTTTGTTATTTCATATTTTATTAGGTTAAATTTGGTTCATCACATTAACAAAAATTATTTTAACTTACAATTTCGGATAAATTATACTCACCATTTGGTTGACTGTACATGAAAATTAGATAATTGTTATATAGAGGGCAAGTGCAGCCACTTTTAAGTTCGCTATTTAGAATAAAGATTAGCCAATTCACCCAAACTTTAGGATTAAATATCCTGAATTTGGAACTTCAGACTTATGGTCCTGAATTTTTGAGTTGCTAATTTGAAATTCCGGACACTTTATCCTTAATTTCTAAACTACTAATTTTAAATTCAAGACATAAGATTCGAAATTTCAGACCCAATTTTTGAACTTTAGGATACGATGTCCTGAAGTTTGAACTTTGAGATTTAAACTCTAAGACACTGTGTCCTAAAAAATTGGCTAACATTTTAACAACATGCTTAAAGTAGCTAGCTACCTGATGTCATTTCCACTCTAACTTAAGAGTTAATACTACATTTGGTTGGTCTCATTAAATTTCGCTTTGCTAGTATTTGCATAAATAAGTTATGCATGTGTATTATTTATTTTAATGTTGGAGAATGTGAACAATAACTAGATAAAAGTAATTGTTTTTTTAAAACAAAAGATACCATATATGGTTTAAAAGTCATTAATTTTTTTTTTTTAAAGAAATCCTAAAGTAAGCAATATTTGCATAAGAATTCTTATTCACGGCATATCAATATCTAATCTCATCATAAATAGTATGTAAACCAAACAACCCCAAAAAATTTTACTAAAATACATATGCAACGATGTTAGTATTACATAAGCATATTGTAGAAACGAACTAAACCAAGTACTATATGAAAGTAACGGAAAAGCTAATAAACGGATTTTTTCTTGTTATCACGCAGCTTATCAGCGCGCTCTTTGATGATCATGTTGTTGGTATAGTTCTTGGAATGAAAATCAAGAAAAAGTAGCAAAAGTGAGGTATTAAAAGCCATATTGAAGCACAAAGTTCCAACCCCAGAGCAACCAATCTCAGTTGTGAGGTGATAATACATAGTTGCCACTGCACACATGAAGTAAAGGATGAATTGGAAAATTTGACAGTTTGTGACCAACCTCTTCCACCGTGGCCTCTTTCCCATGGCACAAAGGAAGTAATAAGCGTACATTATAACATGAACCAAAGAATTTGTAATCACCCCAACATGGATCATTGACTGTGAATTCGCACTAGATAGTGTGAGGTAACAGATAACAGGCACCGTAGCATGGTGGTACACGTGGAGGAAAGTGAGCCTTCTTGATCGAGAATTACTGAGGATGATCAAAAGGGTGTCTATGAATTCAAGAATCTTGGAAAGGTAAAAGAATTTAGCCCAGAAGAACAAAGGTCCACGTGGAAGAGTATGATTAGCAGGGAAGCAGACTATCCATTTCCAATCATGTCGTGGCATTTGATGAATGACGGAGAGGCTGCAGCCAACGGCCATGATGAGAGAGAGGAGGCAGAGAATGAGGCTGTGCACGGTTGTGATGCGGTGGAGGGCGGTGGCGGAGAAGGTGGGAAGGAATGGCGAGAAACGAAGAGCTAATAGAGTGAGAGACAAGTAGATAAAGACTGAAACTGTAGGGAAAAGTAGAGAGGAACCTAAAGTGTAGCCATAATTCCATTCGAACTGGTTGATGCTTGGGTGTTCAACTAGCCAGTAGTGTATGCTTGAATATAGAGCCTCCATTTTCATAGAAATATGAAATTAGGTCCAGCACTGGATCTTATTCAAGACTTCACTCTAGTAAGTAATTGATTTGTATAATTAACAAAAATATGATACTACGTGTACCCACCATGCATATATATGCAATGTAAGTGATGCTGGCATATTTGATGTGATGCTTGCTGCCTGTATGGACAATATTAGGCATTTATACCATGATGACCCCAATCTTGGAGTCATTATAGAAATATTTTATAGATTAGTTTCAATCTTTATACACGTGTAAATATGATATTGTACTGTAAAACGTCAATTCTTAAAATATCTACTTTAACCTCGTAACTAATAAATACTCTGCGGAAACGACATGAAACACAAATAAAATAAAAATAAACAATTAATTAAATGCTAAAATAATATACAAAGGCAACAAACTTACCTTCAATTATTAAAGAAATTGGGCTAAAAGAAAACAACAAATTTCGCAACATATTAGAGTGATAAAGAAAACGTAAATATCATAAAAATAAAAGACAAATTACAAATCTTATTACTAGAATAAACAAAATAATTAAAAAATAATAGTATGGTACCAAAGTAATGTAAAGAGAGTGAACCTCATATTGAGGCGCGAATTCAAGGAGCAATAATGGTGTGAGTTAAAACCGAGTTCTATTTTGCAATAACCTCGGTTGAAAACAAGTGCAACACATGCTTCTTGAAGGGTTCAAACTTGTGACCAGTGGCGGAGCCAGAACCCTCATGAAGGGTGTTCAAAAAAAAAATTCTAGCTAGTGAGAATTGAACTCATCACCTTATGTAAATTTTGAACACCCTTGACCACTAAACTACACTTTTGGGTAGTGTTAAGGGTGTTCAAAACTTAATATATAGAGTTAAAAAATAGATTTTACCTTATATATACAGTATAATTTTTCGGCAAAGAATGTTCGGGTGAACACCCTTGCGCCCCCTAAATCCGCCCCTGCTTGTGACCACGGTTAAATTGTTTTAACGCACATATTATTTACAAATTTTATGTTTGCTCACATAATTAAATTTTAATTTGAAAATAAAAGAGTCTTTCGCGCTAAAGCAAATTCAATTGACTGATCATCTACCAACAACGTACGTAGCAATACCTTACATAGGTTCGTCATAGTTTCTGCAAGACATGATTCAACTGGCTTTGCTCCAAATATTAATGCATGCTCTACTAATATAACTAGAAAGCAGCATACATACTTCATAAGTAGTTCATAGGATAGATTTCTTATTTAGGCATCATGACTATTAATGGACCGAAAATTATATTAAAGAATTAAGAAAAGTTTACCTCATATGGCAAAAGTATATATCCTATTTATTATAAATTAAAATTATTTTAAAATATTATTTTCTATTCCTATCTTTTATAATTTATAGCAAAATAAATATTTATGATATATTAAACTATTGAGGTATGAAATAAGGCATAAAATATGCTATTTATGTTTTTACTCTCTCTTAGACAGCTAGACATACCTATTTTTAAGGTGACTGTCGTTACTGTATTCATGAATATATGGCGGGAATACATGTAAATACATGTACATACAACTGGATTGCTATGATTTTAGGCGCTTTCTACTGATGTATTTATCAATACAGCAGTACAAATACATGTGAATACATACGCAGCTGAACTCTCATGATTTTGGCATTTTTTGCTGCTGTATTCATGAATACATGGCGCAAATGCATGTGAAATATACATGCGCGTACAGTTGGAGTGCGCTACTTTAGGCGCTTTTTAATGATTTATTCATGAATACAACAACACGAATACATGTGCAGCTGGACTGCACCGATTTAGGTGATTTCTGTTGTAGTATTCATGAATACAGTAGCGCGAATTATAATATAGCAAATACACTATCGTAACAACTGAATAGTAGCTATAAGAAGTAATTATGTATATAGTAACTATAGAAAGTTAATAATCACTAAATAATAGTGGTTTCTGGAAATTTCTCATTAATTAATTCCTTTACGTTCAAGATTTGGCCCAATAAAAATCGATCCGACAATATATATGACTTGTTCATGGCCTAAATTTATCCAACTTACTAATTTTAAGCTACAACCACCATTTTACTAGTCTATATGAATATATGACTTACACGTTTTGAATCTCATTGCAAACACTAGCTGTTGACGTGCAAGTGTCCTCCACCCCCAGTATGCCCCATTCGTTGTAAGCTTCTCCTGTATTTTAAAATTATATATATTTTTTGTTTGATAACATATACTAATTAATTATATAGATACAGAATGACAATTTAGCTTGCATCCACAATTTGGCAAGACACAATCAGGCATTACGTTGAATATAAGAGTATGTTTTGGAAGGAACCGTATGGTTCCATGTCCCAGAATCAGTGGCACAGGCGCCTTGTGCCAAGCGGTCTCACATTACATCGTTTTGTAAAACTATTTTACTGAAAATATATGTTAGATAATAAGAAATACTATAAAAAATATTAGGTAAAAATATATAAGTAACACTGTTTATCGTTATACTAATTTATTCATGTGTTTATTTTTTTAAGTGGTGACTCTTTTAAAGAAATTTGTGTACACCACTGCCAGAACCACATGTGGCGGTGTGAGGTTATGTCTATTCACTATACGATAGTAGACCACTACTAAAAAAATGAGGAAAATTGACTGCAAAAACTGACTGATATTGGTCGGTAATTGGTAAAAATCGATCGGTCAGTATTTTTCGATCGAGTTCAGTCGATCAGTTAAATTCAAAAAAAAATTACCGAAAAAACCTATCCGACCAAAGTCGGTCAGTATTTTAATTATATAATTAAAAAATACACCATCTAGGAATTGAACCGAGATCTGTACTGTGGCAGGATATTATATATTCTACCACTAGATCGATATCGGTCGGTTTTTTAAATGACCGGCCAAATTAACCGACTGATTTCGGTCAGTTTTATTAATATTAATTTTAATTTATATTAAATGAAAAACAGTCCAAAGTTGGTCGATTTCTTGAAAAATAAATTATACGGGACTCAAAAATAGTTTTTCGCATTTTTGCTCTAAAGATAAACCGATAAAAGTTGGTTGGTAAGATTAAAAAATAAAATATTTTGAAAAACCAACCGACTTTGGTCGGTTTTTGTCGGCCGATCGCAGTTAATTTTTGCCGAATTTCTAGTCGTGCATGTATTTGAGTTTTCTTGGATTTTGCTAGTATTCCCTATTCTTCTCGTACTAAATTACGAGTTGGTCTATATTCCTTGCCGATAAGTTGCCATGATGTGTACATTGTGTATTTTGTTATGACCTACTGGTAACATTGGATTCGCATAGTTGTGAATAGGGGCGTGCATTCGAATCGGTTTATCGATAAATCAAATCGATTATTTGTTATCGGTTCATCGATAAATGAAATCGAAACCTTATTGAAACGATAACGATAAGCAGTTGTACTAATCGATAATCGATAAGTAATTATCTATAAGTGTCAAAATCGAATCGATAAATCGAATGCACACCCCTAATTATTTCATCTACCACATTTAAGGAATAATCATATGTACAGCTGAAGGGAATGAAGTTCAAATTAATGGAAAATAGAATTAGCAGTGATGATGTATTTTTATTTTTTTAATACCGTTGGAATGTTGGTGCCATATATTTGATCCCTTACTTTAGTTTCATAGCATATGTCTATTGACACAATTTTTATGTTATAAATAGTGTTCGTCTTATTTTAACTTCTTTTTGTCCATATTGGTTAGGCGTGTTGATAGCGATATACTTTCCGTGGAATCCTGTAAATTTTGTTATTGGTGTAATCGATAAGCCCCAAAAATTAATAAATCGAAATTGAAAAAATCGAAACCTTATTGAAACGATAACGATAAGCATATTGTTGCGGAAGCCAAATGTATATAGTGTGAATGAGTCACAACTACTATACCAAAATTATGGCAGCCACCAAATAATAAATAAGACAATAAAGCAACAATATAAAGAACACCGGAATTTACGAGGTTCGGCTAATTTTGCCTACTCCTCGGACACAACCAATATTTTATTCCACTCCAAATAAAAGTGAAATAATACTAAAGAGAGAAGATACAAATGCCTTAAGAAGATAAGAAGGCAAATGAGAGGTGTGTCTAAATCCTAAACATTAGGCCTTCTTATATAGGGAGAACCCCCCCCCCCACATCAAATCTCCTACCGGTGTGGGACTACTATTTGCCAAATTCAACAAATCTCCACCTTGGCAAAATTCCACATCTTTAATTTTCTCTCTATAACAAATTTTGGTTGTGTCTTCATCTTCAATCGTCAGTGTTCAACAATGTTGATCAAATCCAAACAATGTTGAACCTGATCGCAGTCACTACCTTTGTTAGCATATCAGCAGAATTCTCCGTAGTATGAATTTTATTCACCGTGACTCCACCTTCTTCTATGATTTCTCGTACGAAGTGATACCGAACATCAATGTGCTTCGTCCTTGCATGATAAACTTGGTTCTTCGCTAATTGAATAGCACTTTGACTTTCACAAAAAAATTGTGATACCCTTTTGCTCAACACCAAGCTCCTTTAGCAATCCTTGAAGCCAAATTGCCTCCTTCACAGCCCTCTGTAATAGCCATGTACTCTGCCTCTGTTGTAGACAAAGCAATCGTTGACTGCAAAGTAGACTTCCAACTAACTGGTGCCTTTACAAAAGTAAACACATAACCAGTAGTTGATCTTCGTTTGTCGAGATCACCCGCAAAATCCGAGTCACAATATCCAACTACAGATTGATTGTCTTCCTGCTCAAAAATTAACCCGACATCTACAGTATTATGAATATACCGCGGAATCCACTTCACAGCTTGCCAATGCTCCTTTCCTGGATTGTGCATATATCTGCTAATAACTCCAACAGCTTGTGAAATGTCAGGTCTCGTACAGACCATTGCATACATCAAGCTACCAACAGCATTTGCGTATGGTACCTTTGACATATACTCTCGTTCAGCTTCATCCAATGGAGACATAGTAGTACTTAGCTTAAAATGGGGAGCAAGTGGAGTACTAATTGGCTTAGTCTTGTCATCTATGCCAAAATGTTGTAGTACTCTCTTCAAATATTCTTTTTGAGATAAACAGAGTTTCTTTGAACGTCTATCTCTTATTATCTCCATGCCAAGAATTTTCTTCGCCTCACCCATATCCTTCATCTCGAACTCCTTCTTCAGTTGAATCTTCAACTTATCAATTTCTTCCGAACTCTTGGAAGCTATCAACATATCATCAACATATAGGAGAAGATATATAAAGGAATCATCTTTAAGCTTGAGTTTCAACTTATCAATTTCTTCCGAACTCTTGGAAGCTATCAACATATCATCAACATATAGGAGAAGATATATAAAGGAATCATCTTTAAGCTTGCGCAAATACACACAATGATCCTTCTGCCCGTTTGATTCTCCACCATCGTCTTCCATTTGAGTAAAATTCCCGGCACTTCATCTTTGCTCTTCATTGCATACACCTATACTCTTCGAGAAAAATCATCAACAAAGGTCACAAAGTAGTGCTTCCCACCAATGAAGGTGTTTTGGAAGGACCCCAAACGTCAGAGTGTACATAATCCAAAATGCATTTAGTATTATGGATTGCTGTACCAAATTTAACCCTTGTCTGTTTCCCTTTGACACAATTCTCGCAAAACTCCAAATTGCAAGCTTTTACCCCTTTCAACAATACTTGATCTGATAGAGTTTTCAAGGATTTTCCTCCAGCATGTCCCAAGCGCATGTGCCATAGCCTGGTTGCTTCTGCCTCTTTGTTATCATTGGACGTCATTGTCGTTGTCCCAATAACTGTACTACCGAGATAACGGTACATGTTATTGTTCTTTCGATTATCCTTCATTACCACTAGTGCACCGGAGCATACTCTCATCATACCATTTTATGCAATAATTTTAAACCCTTTTGATTCCAGGGCTCCCACAGAGATGAGATTTTTCTTCAAACCCCATACATATCGAACATCTATTAATGTTCGATCATTCCATCATGGTTCCTTAATCGTATTGAACCAATTCCATATGAGGTAAGAGGGTTGTTATCCGTTGTTTGGACGACTCCATATTCTCCTTCTTGAAAGTCCACAAACCAATCCCTGTTGGGACACATATGATAGCTACAAGCCAAGTCCATCAACCATATGTCTGATGACGTTGACGGCTCCGTTGTAACTAATGAGAAATCCGAATCATCGCAGTCAGCTACATTTGAATCCATAATGGCCTTTACATTGTTATGGTTGGCCTTATTATTCAACTTCGGACAGTCTTTCTTTCAGTGCCCTTTTTCTCGACAAAAGGCACATTCATCTTTGCTGGGTTTAGATCTTGACTTACATCTTCTTTTCCTTGTCCTCGTTTGATTTTGAGGACGACCCCTCACGAACAGTGCTTCTCCTTCTCTGCCCTTCTGTTTTTCTCTCTTTCTTTGTTCATAGCTATACAAAGCCGAACAAACTTCTCCGAGAGAAACTTCGTCATTTCCATGGAGTAGAGTAGTTTCAAGGTGCTCGTACTCGTCAGGAAGTGACGCCAACAACATCAAGGCCAAGTCACCATCATCATAAGTTGTATCCATATTTTGCAAATCCGTGACCAACTTAGTAAAACTGGTAATATGTTCATTCATCGTGGTACCAGGAACATAGGTGAAGTGAAACAGTCTCTTCTTCATGTACAATTTATTTTGATTGTTTTTCTTCAAAAATTTATCCTCCGGTGCTTTCCATAATTTACTAGCAGAAGTTTCCTTTGTATACGGATATTTCTGCTCTCTAGCAAGGTATGATCGAATGGTACCGCAAGCAACACGGTTGATAATTCTCCAATCTTCTTCTCCAATAGCATCTGGTCTCTTTTCTTCGACGGCCAGATCTAGCCCTTATTGAAAAAGGACATCTAGAATCTCACCTTGCCACATCCCAAAATGTCCGGACCCGTCAAAAATTTCTATCGCAAATTTCGCATTTGACACAATTCTTGTCATAAGCGAAGATGCCAATGATGATGTATTGCTGACACTTGATGTAGATTCTTCTTGTTTATTGTCTCCCATCTTTGACATAAATATTATTTAATAGCTGATGACACAAATCAAGATTATTTCCTTTCTGATGTGGTAGATCAACATAGCCTGTGTTCAGGAGACTAGGTGGAAAGGGACGAAGGCGCGGGATGTTGACGAGTTTAAGTTGTGGTACTCTAGGGTCGTGAGGGGCAAGAATGGAGTGGGCATCCTGGTGGATAAGGACCTTAGGGAGTCCGTGGTGGAGGTTAGGCGAGCAAAAGATAGGTTAATGTCTATTAAGTTGGTTATCGGGGGTTGCGTCCTCAACGTCATCAGCGCCTACGCACCGCATGCGGGGTTGGATGAGGAGGTCAAGAGGCGTTTTTGGGACGACTTGGATGAGTTGGTGCGTAGTATTCCCTAATCTAAGAAGTTGGTCATTGGAGGGGACTTTAATGGCCACATTAGGGCATATGCTAGTGGTTATGGTGAGGTGCATGGTAGCTTTGGCCTTGGGGTTAGGAACGGAGGAGGCTCTGCGCTGTTGGAGTTCGCTAGGGCTTCCAAGCTTCTGATTGCTAACTCGACATTTCAGAAGAGGGAGGAGCATTTGGTCACCTTCAAAAGTTCGACGGTGAGGACTCAAATCGATTACCTTCTTCTTATAAGGAGCGATAGAGGCCTGTGCAGGGACTGCAAGGTTATTCCGGGAGAATCCCTTTCAACCCTTCAGAGACTCCTAGTGATGGATGTCCAAAACATTTTTACAGAACATATTTCATGTTAGAAAATGAAGAGATGGGGTGCTCTGACTAAAGAGAAAGCCCGGGAGCTGGAGAGAAGGTTAGTCGAGGGTGGAGCTTGGAGAAGTTCTGGGGTAGCAGACGCAATGTGGTCAGAGACGGCGAATCTGGTTAGGGAGGCGGCGCGGGATGTACTTGGGGTAACCAAAGGCTATCTAGGGAGACATCAGGGCAACTGGTGGTGGAACGACGTAGTGCGAGGAAAAGTAGAGGTGAAGAAAGCTGCTTTTGCGAAGTTGGCAGGGAGCACAAGCGATGAAGAAAGGCGGGTGAACAGAGAGAGCTATAAAGTGGCAAGGAAGGAAGCGAAATTGGCTGTCACGGAGACTAAAAATGAGGCTTTTGGTCGCATGTACGAGGAATTGGGGGAAAAAGGCGGGGACAAGAAGTTATTCCGGTTAGCCAAAGTAAGGGAAAGGAAAGCGCGGGACCTGGACCATGTTAGGTGCATCAAGGATGAAGATGGTAGAGTCCTGGTGGGGGAGTCTCAAGTCAAACAGAGATGGCAGGCGTACTTCCAAGACCTTATCAACGAGGAGGGGGACCAAACCATAGAACTAGGGGAGCTGGGGCATTCGGAGCGTCATAGAGACTTAGGGTACTGCAGGCGCATTAGGGTGGAAGAGGTCGTGGGGGCTTTGCGTAGGATGAGTAGAGGTCGAGCGACCGGATCCCGGTGGAGTTCTGGAAATGCATGGGTAAGCCGGGAGTGGAGTGGCTCACCAGGTTGTTCAATGCGATCTTCAGGTCCAAAAGGATGCCAGAGGAGTGGAGGTGGAGTACAGTGGTGCCCTTGTATAAGAACAAAGGGGATATCCGGTGTTGCGACAACTATAGGGGCATCAAATTAATAAGCCACACCATGAAGGTCTGGGAGCGGGTGATCGAGGCGAGGGTGAGGGAGATGACATCTATATCGGTGAACCAGTTTGGTTTCATGCCGGGTCGCTCCACTACGGAAGCTATCCACCTTGTCGGGAGATTGGTGGAACAGTTCAGGGATAAGAAAAAGGACATGCACATGGTGTTTATCGACTTGGAGAAGGCGTATGACAAGGTCCCAAGGGAGGTGCTATGAAGGTGCCTGGAGGCTAAGAGCGTGCCGGAAGCCTACATCAGAGTAATCAAGGACATGTACGATGGAGCTAAGTCCGGGGTTAGGACAGTGGGTGGCGACTCAGACCATTTCCCGGTGGTTATGGGGCTCCATCAAGGATCTGCGCTTAGCCCCCTCTTGTTTGCCTTGGTGATGGATGCTTTGACGCGGCATATTCAAGGGGATGTTCCTTGGTGTATGCTATTTGCTGATGACATAGTCCTGGTAGACGAGACGAGGGTCGGTGTTAACGAGAGGCTAGAGGAATGGAGACAGACTCTCGAGTCTAAGGGGTTTAAACTAAGAAGGTCTAAGACAAAATATCTAGAGTGCAAATTTAGCGCTGAGTCGAGCGAAGTGGGAGGGAGCGTGATGATTGGATCTCAGGCCATAGCCAAGAAGGATAGTTTCAGATACCTTGGATCGGTGATCCAGGGGGACGGAGAGATAGACGGGGATGTCACTCATCGTATAGCGGCGGGGTGGTCGAAGTGGATGCTTGCATAAGGAGTTTTGTGTGATAAGAAAGTATCACAGAAACTCAATGGGAAGTTTTATAGAGTTGTGGTTAGACCGGCCATGCTGTATGGGACGGAGTGTTGGCCGGTGAAGAAATCTCACGTTCGGAGGATGATGGTGGCAGAGATGAGGATGCTTAGGTGGATGTGCGGTCTCACCGGGTTAGATAAGATTAGGAACAAAGTTATTCGGGAGAAGGTGGGGGTGGCCCAAGTGGATGAGAAGATGCGAGAGGTGAGACTTCGGTGGTTCGGGCATGTGCGGAGGAGAAGCCCCGATGCCCAGTGAGGAGTTGTGAGCGGCTAGCGGTGGTCGGTGTGAGGCGAGGCAGAGGGAGGCCTAAGAGATACTGGGGAGAGGTAATTAGACAGGACATGGCCACGATGCGGATTTCCGAGGACATGACCCTTGATAGGAAAGTACGGAGGTCTAGTATCAGGGTTGTAGGATAGGGGTTTCTAGATTTTTCATACTCCTTTCCCGGGGTGTGAGGCGTGGTAGGGCCGCCCATAGATGATTAGTTTGTGTTCTCTTTTGGTAGTCATTTCTGGTAGTTATTGTTTTGATATCATTGCATGCCTGTTTCTTTATGGTACATATGCATATTATGTTTAGATAATTTTTATGAGGTGTATGCTAGAGCAACTAATGCTGTTTTTATTTTTTATTTTTGTTTGCCTTTTTCTTTTTTCATGCGCCGAGGGTCGATTGGAAACAGCCTGCACTTTTCTCTCAGTAAGCTATTTTCATTTTCACAGTCAAATCGAGGATTGAGGCTTGGGTTGTTGTTGTTGTTGTACAGTCAGATCGAGGATTGAGGCTTGGGTAAAGATCGATACCAACAGTAATCCAAATACTAAAATTGGTATTTTCTGATGTGGAAGATCAGACTACGCTGCAACCACAGAGCATACCGAGATAATACCTTGGCTCTGATACCAATTGTTACGGAAGCCAAATGTATATAGTGTGAATGAGTCACAACTACTATACCAAAAATTATGGCAGCCACCAAATAATAAATAAGACAATAAAGCAACAATATAAAAAACACCAGAATTTACGAGGTTCGGCTAATTTTTCCTACTCCTCGGACACAACCAATATTTTATTCCACTCTAAATACAAGTGAAATAATACTAAAGAGAGAAGATACAAATGCCTTAAGAAGATAAGAAGGCAGATGAGATGTGTGTTTAAATCCTAAACATTAGGCCTTCTTTTATCGGGGAAAAACCCCCGCAAATCAAATCTCCCACCGGTGTGGGACTACTATTTGCCAAATTCAACACATATGTACAAATCGATAATCGATAAGTAATTATCGATAAGAGTCAAAATCAAATCGATAAATCGAATGCACGCCCCTAGTTGTGAAACAAAAAAGAGGCCTCACACAATTAGTATCAGTTGTGTGAGGCACCAAATAAAAAAATTCGGTACGCCCTTAGCTTGGTCGTGACACTATTAATTTGTCTAACTTCGCCCAAAAGATTTTAAAATCGTATATCATCTATTAGGTGAAAATAAAGTTTCAATTTGTTACCCTTGTAACTACGTACGTGCTGTTTGATCCTATATTTTGTACCAATTATATGAAGTTTTTTACAAAATGATAGATGCTACTGAGATTTCTACTTATTAAATTTATTTATTTTATGTCTACAACAGATATGAACATTTTCTAAATCACCTCGATATTTTCACAGAAGTGCAGAATTGCACTTGCATTAAATTGAGTAGCAGCCAACCATATCTTTTGACGTTAGGTTGCGACTCTTTGAAGGACAAATCACATATGAATGTCCTGTTTCGTCTTATATACAAACATTCAAACAATGCTCTCTCACACAGTCAAAACTAACTGGAATACTACATCACGGCTGCAACTGCATTGATTGTCGTCTTGCATCTAAATGTATCTGATATTTCTCAACCGTCAAGATTAGTATTGATACAGTCAAGATCGTACGCTGCCTTCATCATTTAAATGACAAAAACAGACTACAAGGAATTGTTATTGTTATTATAAAGCGGAGCCTTGACATAACTGGTAAAGTTATTGTCATGTGACCAGGAGGTCGCATATTTGAGGCGTAGAAATAGTCTCTTGCAGAAATATAGGGTAAGATTGCATACAATAGGCCTTTGTGATCCGATCCTTCTATGGACACGCGCATAACAAAAGCTTAGTACACTTATTTTATTTTATTGATGACGATATAATGAGTTTATAAGTTCCGACGCTAAACTTGATAGCGAGAAAAAACAGCATTGGTTTAAGTCCAATTAGGGATGGATACGACAAAAAATATGTCATGCGAATTGGTAGAAAGATTAAGACGGTTACTTGTGTTGGAAAAATATTGGGTTATGGAGAATAAGATTTAGCTTGAGGCATATCAAGGATACTCTCCTTAAGGATATTTCGTCCACAATGTGATGAATAAAATTAGGCGTATCACCCACGATTCAACAAGCTCTTCTAATATAAACTAGGAGCAGAAACAAGTAAAAATGGCGTGTAGTAGCTACTAATGATGGGAGTCTTTAATTTTTATCCACTAATTATAATGCTCAGCAAAAATAGTCACTATTAATAAGAAAAAGATAATTTTACCCTTTCTTATATTCTTTTATTCCCAACCCCTTGTTTTATTCATTGAGAAGAGGAAAAATTTGACAGTGAATATTTCAGGGCTTTCGTGTGTTCTCAGCATCTGTATCATCCTCGCATGCAAATGAGCTGTAGTTAAACTTTCTCCTTCTTCATCTTCGTCGTTAATCTTCTCGTCATCGAACAATTGGCTGGTATTCTTTTTTTTCTTTTATGCATTTTTGTTTTTGTATATGTGTAGACACATAGACTAGAATGTCTAGGGCATAGCTAGGCACGGCCAGGAATGGTGCAAAGTAGGAAGACACATATGAATATGTAGACCTAGGGTCAAATAATACTGAAGCACCTCTATCACAAACCAGAATGGTACCTGTAATCACAGCATCTGACGCATATGCCTCTGCCCTAGCTGGTAAAGCATAAAATAGGGGATCGACACCACCCCTCTGAGCTATGTCTCTGGAACGGTCATCCACTAGCTGACCTCTACCTCTGGCGGGACGGTCTCTACCTCTACAGTCTTGACCTCCACCTCTACGATCCTACCCCCGGCCCTGGCTGGCTGGGCAGGCTGTGGGTCAGTTGGGGCCTGAATCATGGGGCGAGAAGATATAGAGTCTCTTAGTGTGGAAGAGCCAATTTCTCAAGCTCAAAGCTATATGCCTCCTTCCACACAATTTTATGAAGCCATGGTTAATTGTTAAAGAAGGTTTTCTGCCTTTGAATAATATTAGTTTTATTTTATTATTTTTTGCTTACGAGACTTTTTTTTGTATATTTTTTTGATTCAGAGATTATCAGAGAGTTTTAAGAAGGAACTGCAAGCTGAAGTTACTAGAGTAAATCAGAAAATAGTTGTATTAGAAAAAAAAAAGATCGAGAATGAAATCATGGTAATATCATTAATATCGTTAGTCTAAGTTTAGGACTTTGTGTCCTTAACTTTTGAACTTAAAACTATAAGTTAAGGATTGCATGTCCTTAACTTTTGAACTTAAATAGTTAAAGTTTAGGACCAAATGTCCTTATCTTTTGAACTTAAAACTTGAAGTTTAGGACCAAGTGTCCTTAACTTTTGAACCTACAACTTGATGTTTTGTCCTGAACTTTTGAGCTTGAAACTTGAAGTGCAGGACCAAGTGTCCTTAACTTTTCAATTTGAAAGTTGAAGTTCAGGACCAAGTGTCCTTAACTTTTTAACTTGGAGTTCAAAGTTAAGGACAGGCAGTCCTTAACTTTTAAACTTGTTACTCTAAGTTAAGGACTGTCTGTCCTTAACTTCTTTACTTGTAACTTAAATTCTAAGACTACATATTCTTAACTTTGTAACTTAGTTTCTTTCGCAGGATTTAAAGAAAACTCTAGGATCAAAGCTTGATACTTTGTTAAAGATTTATGTGAAACCCACTGAAAGGAACATAGAGAGAGAATCTAGTATTCCAATTACTAAAGATGGAGTTGATGATCATTGTCGTGGTATAGAGCCTACTGTTACAATTAACAAAGATGCGGGTGGTGATGAATGTGATGATATGGATATGTATGCAGAAGTTCAGTATGAAAGCGATTTTAGAGATGTACATCTAAATGATGAAACTGAGAACGTCACTGATATTGGGAAAGGTTAGATATAGATTTTGAATTTTTTTTCCATTGAAATTTATATTCAATAGCGTAATACATATAAACTTTTTTGTGATTACAAATATTTGTAGAATCTTTTGATGGAGTGAAAGTTCAAGATGTAAGAGAATTTCGAGACCAGAAAAATCCAAAAGAGACAGGAGTAACAAAAAAAATTTGTAAATGTTGTGGATTGTAGTCTCATGAGGATTTAGAAAGTCCATTGGGAGCAAGTATCAGTGAGATTGTATGCAAATGCTTAGAAGGAACATATGATCTGTCTACACCTATGTCATATAAAGAAAAAATTGGAGTTCAAACTTGTGCCAATCAAGGTTAGATAACATTTTCATTATATACTGAATGTTAGTTTTAATGGATTATTAGAACGGGTATTAATTGCAAATGTTACAGAATCTTTTGAAGCTGCAAGGGAGAAGCTGAAGTGGAGTATCAAGAGAAAAGTGGAGTACAATCTCAAGAAGTAGAAAATACCAAAGGAACAAGCATAAGTGAGATTGTTTCCAAATGCATAAGATGGAACGTGTGATCTCTCGACGCCTCTCTCTCTCTTACCGACAATAGTGGAATCCAAGAAATTGCTAGTGAAGATAATGATTTAAATGGTATGATCTTGACTATTACAAATGGTTAGACAGTGTTTTTATTTTAAAATTTTATATATGTTTGTTTTAATCAAAGATTAGTAACAAGTACTAATTATATTAGCTCTTGTAAATATTTTACAAAATCTTGTGAATTTGCAACTGAAGAACATGGAGAACAATTGCAAGATAAAGAAAATGTACAGTTGGAAGATAAAGAAAATGATTCAGGCAATATGTTAGCTGAATTGTCTGTTGAAAAAACACAAGAAGGCAATGTAAACAAGACAGGTATTGATTGTGTCCTAAATATTATATTCATAATTAAAATTTTGTCTCTTCATTTGACAATTATATATATATATATATATATATATATATATATATATATATATAGAGAGAGAGAGAGAGCATTGCCTGCAGAGAAAAACAATGATGAAGCTCCTAACCAATATACAAGAAAAAGAAAGAGAGATAGTATTGGTAATGATGGTCCGTCATTTTCTATTATTACTCATACTCCTCCAAGTACACATATGAGCATTGATCGTTTGAGAGATTTACCTACCTTTCCACACTCTCTCCTACTACTCGTTCTTCAGTTCAGGTTTTATCTGAGTCGTCTGAGGGCTTACCAGAAAGAAGTGGCAATGCAGTCTCTAATTTACTTACAGCTTCCTCAGCTGGTGAAGACCCCATTGATGAAAAACAAGGGGGTGAACCGTAACTCGATGGTACGGAGAGAACTAGAAACCTCGAGGTATAGAAAATGAGGTTTGTTCGTGAGCTAAAATACCACAAATTCCGAGAATGGTGTCATCTGAGGTCGCTTATTATTGAGCGCCAGTTCATAAAAAGGGATCTCCTTCCTCGCAACCTTAATAAGAAGAGGCAATTTAGAGAATGACTGGGTGGGACTACTTTTCCAGCAGGGTGCAAGAGGCAAACGAGCACTTAGTCAACGAGTGTCATGCCAATGTTTCCCCCATCAAGAAGGATACCTAAGTGACTAAAGTGCAAAACTTGAAAGTGATATTCGATGGAAAAACAATCAATGAGTACATGGGCTTTCCTGAGGAATGAATCATTATGCTTGGAGAAATTAGAGTTGGAATCTTGAGGAAGACTCTAAAATTTGAGGCAAAGGGGTGGGAGACTTTTGTATGCAGCAGGCTAGACCCCACTACCCATGAAAACTCTATATAGGTCTCCTAGGCGATATTGGTGGCATCTATTATGGCGGGGTACCCGATCAATATAGGGAATGTTATGTCTAGGGTGATCTCTAGGGTGATCAATAAGGGTGACAGATCATACCCCTTCTTAAAATTTGTTAAAATATATTTTGAAGACTAGGAGGTGGAGAAAAGGAGCTTTGACGTGAAGGTGAAACCCAAAATGCCCTTTACGTAGTACAACAACCTTAAGGCTGATGTCAACCTAAAGCCAAAGATTCTAAAAGAAAAGCCACTACTTCTGCTAGCCAGTCTGATGAGCCAGTAGTGGTAGTCACTGCATCCCAGCCTTCCCCTACCATACCAGTTCCCACATCCGGACCTTCTACTTCTACTGCTTTAGATATCCCATCATCTTCAGTCTACCCACTGAGTGCCTACCGTTTGAGCCAAACCCTTTCCAGTATCAACAACTAGATGTAGACAGCTACTTCTAAGTTGCCTATGCTTTCTAGCTCGGTAGAAGCCCAGTCTGTACCCCCCCCCCCCCCACAGCCACATGTTCCAGCTTCAATGGACAAGACTCTCAAGGAGCTTCTGGACAACTAGAAGAAGCTCTTGGAGAATTAACAGTTGATTTTGGACGCGGAAAGTCACTAAATGAGCCAACCAATGAGACAAAGAAGTTGTGAAAGACTTCAGCCTCAAAGGAGTCTCTAAAGGAGTTGAGGGGAGAAGTGGAGAAGATGAAGGCGGCTGATCATCTAACATTGGATCTACTGTTGCATCAAAATGAGCCAGAACAGAAGCATGAGCAGGAGTTGGAGAGGCACCAAAGAAGAGTAGAGTGACCCCCTGGCAGATGATGCAGTGATTGAGTTGGAGGACCCGTAGAGAGGTTCCTCTAGCCAGCTTCAGGTCCTATAGCAGGCACAGGTTACAGGGATCTACTCAAGTATAACGCCCTTTTAAAAGGAGCTACATATATATATATATATATATATATATATATATATATATATATATAAAGCCCTTCTTTACGGTATTATACATATTATCTAGGCCCACCGATAATTCTTCTAGGCTTAACTGACACAATAATAATTCAACTGGGTGTAGCGCCTTTATTTAAGGTGCTATGCCTCAAACAATTCTACCCCGGGATTGGTTTTTACCTTAAATTTAAAGACAATAAGGATTTTGTAAAAATCCATTCATAAGTATTCTCAAGTCTTGTGAAATATTTCTTCGTTAAGTTGTTTTGCATTTTGTCATAATGTCTGAAGAGCGAAGAGTTAGGGTTTCATTATATTGGTGGAGGATGGGGGGTTGTGGTGGTGAATAACTCAGTAAGATATAGTTTATCTCCACAGTGTCATGTTAAGTAACCACTTACAATGGAGTATGATAGATTGGTATCATTGTTATGTAACAAATTGAGTGTGAGCAAACATTTGGTGAATATAAAAGTAACCTAAAGATATCCTTATTCCATGACTCCGCAAGGGGTTGCTTGTTATGCTGAGTTTAACATCGAAGACAATGAAACTTTGACAGAGTTTTTAGGACTCCGGATGAATACCGAGAATTTCTTATGATAAAATTGTTGGAAATATACGTCAAGGATAAAGACGTTTGCAATAATAAGGTTGCACAAAGTAGGGATATCCCTCAATCATCGGGTGGTTATTTTGGAGTAGTTTTAGCTGAATAATTTCTGAGTGAAAGAGTTTGGCCTAATCTAAACTTATCTCCACGGGTGAACGAGGAGCAAGAAAATAATTTTTCCCCTAGTTTACATAATCCAGAAGCCGACTGCTAAACTTCAATTTTCCTTTGTGGTATGATGTATATTTTTATGTATTGAATTTGTATTAACACTCATGTGTTCCACAGGGGGTACCGACCAGATATTAATTTTACAAGTTATGAACTAACGACCAGTTAGAATATGCCTAGTTTTGGTGTGTTGGATCATGGTGGTTCATCCGAGATTCACATCAACAAGATAATCTGCATAATGGGATATCAACACATTATAATTTGTAAGTGAATATATAAAGTTATATGTAAAATTTGGACCAATTGAGTAACTCATTATTTTATTGGTTGTGCAGCGAAAATGAGCAACTTGATGGCCATGTACTTACTCAATTGTTAAATAGACACATTCAGTGGGAATCACTTTAACTTGGATGTTAATACATTGGCACCCACAATTGTGAAATGGACACATTTAGTGGGAATCACTTTAACTTGGATGTTAACTTGATTTATCTTGTCTTAATTCCACACATTGAAGAGTCCATAAGGTACAATATCAAAGAGTGTATAACATTTATCCACGGGGAATATGGATGTACCATTACCAAAAGAAAGGTTTTTCTCGGGTGCAAACAAGCGTTGCAAATTGTTTATGATTACTGGGATAAGTCTTTGCATCTCTACCCAGGTACATGGCCGCATCGTAACACTTTAACCCTGGGATTGTTGTTGAATGAAAGCATGAGCGGAGTCCCGGAATACCAGAACATATATATCTGGATATGTATTCTAGTCATTTAAACCATCAATTGATGGTTTTGTGTATTACCGGCCGGTAATATCCATAGACGACACTCATGTCTATGGAAAGTATAATATTAAGTTGTTGATCTGTTGCAGTAGATGCTAATTGAAGAATATTTCTCCTAGGTTTTGCTTTCTGTGCTAATGAAAGCCAAGAGATGTGGATGCCATTTTTGAACCACTTGAAGGAGAACGTTGTCAGACAACGATCATGTATTTGTCTAATATCTTATCGGCATGGCAGTATTTTAAGTTCTGTACAAAATTTGCATGTATGGCAGGAACCATATGCATACCACCATTTATGTGTGAGGCACCTAAAGGCCAATTCCAGAAGGCATATCCCAACAAGAACTTTCATGATTTAATGTGGATGACTGCAATAGATCACCAAGAGTGTAAATTCATGAGGCACATGGAATCGATCGGGAAGGAAGACAAAGGAGCCTATCGTTGGTTGATACGACATGAGCTTAATAAGTTGACAATGCATGGGGATGATGGCAGACGATGGGGAGTTCTGACTATAAATGTGTCAGAGTCTTTCAATGAGTTATTGAAGTCTGCACGTGGATTACCTATCACTGCCATGATGCAGATGTCATTTAAGAAGATGGTGGAGAGGTTTGTTTAAAGGGCTACAGGTGCATCATCATTGACGGAGAAGGGTGTTGAATTTATGCCCATACCAATGAAAAGATTTGAGAAATACAGGAGCCGAGCACATTAACATTCATATTTATAGTATTGCAACAAGTGAAATATTTTTTATGTTTTGTCACGCCCCAAACCCCGGTCATGATGGCGCCCAACACATTGCTAGGCAAGCCCGACCATGTTATCAATATTACCAGCCAATTTTTAATTAATACTGATCAATTAGCGTTAATAGCTTGTTTTTATATCAAAACAACAAGTACAAAAACAGAAACATACAAAATACAACCCAACAATCGTGGTGTCACAAGTCTGAGCCTCTAACATATGGAAATATCCTATACAATTCAAGTCCAGGCAGAATAGTAAAAGACATAATAATAGGAAGTGAGAGATCGGGTCCTGCGGATGCCTGCAGCTACCTCGAAGTCTCTTAGGAATAACAATAGTGTAGCAGCTGCGATAGCTCAACTGCCCTCCTGAACACCTGGATCTGCACAAAAAGTGCAGGGGAGTGGGGTGAGTATATTTCAACTCAATGAGTAATAATAATAAATAACAAGTGAAAATAAGAACACCTGTACTATCACTAAACAGTTCTAAGGGTAACCTCACAGGCAAGTCATCTCTACAGTGAATAATCCCATTCCAGTCTGCATTTGTCTCAGAATGATCCCACACTGACCTAGTCCTCACTCATACTGCTGCGGCGTGCATCCTGATCTAATATATATGTATATATATAAAATGATGTGGCGTGCAGCCCGATCCTATATATATAGCGTTGCGGCATGCAACTAGATCCAATATATATAGTGTTGCGGCATGCAGTCCGATCCAATATATATAGTGCTGTGGTGTGCATCCCGATCCAATATATATATTGTTGCAGCGTGCGGCCAGATCCAATATATATAGTGCTCCGGCGTGCAACCCGATCCAATATATATAGTGTTGCGGCGTGCAGCCCGATCCAATATATATAGAGCTGCGGCGTGCAGCCCTATGTATATATATATAATGCTTCGGCGTGCAGCCCGATCCAATATATATAGTGTGTAGCCCGATCTAATATATATAGTGTGTAGCCCGATCTAATATATATAGTGCTGCGGCGTGCGGCCCGATCTAATATATATAGTGTTGCGGCGTGCAACCCGATCCAATATATATAATACTATAATGCGCAGTCCGATCCGATACATGTATATGTATATACTGCTGCGGCATGCAGCCCGATCCGGTATATATATCAATACCTCACCATGGGTCCTCGATCCCTCTCAGTCAATATAGACTTGACCTCTCGGGCCCACTCGGCTAGATCAGGGTATGCAACCCTAGGTATACTCATTTAGAGTACACATCTAGTACTGGCTCATGATAAGCTATACAGCTATGAAAACGGCTGAGTGTATGTGTCCAACAAGATATAAGGGTCACTTAGCTCTACGGGCTTCCCTAATACCCTACAGATTGGCACAAGGTCCCAAACACGGCTACAAGCCCAATTTCGTATATATAAGCTCAATCTCAGTTATTATACACAATAAACTATCAGTCGGGAAGGACCAAGTCCAAATCCCCCGTCACAATACCACCACGCTCGTCACATGACACGTGTTTCATCCCAGCATAGCATTGTATAGTACAAGTACGGGGTTTCAAACCTTCATCACATCATTTATTACCACCACTCACCCCGAATCAGCAAAAGTCCTAGCTCGCCTTGCGCTTGCCTCGCAAATCAACCTCCTTGGATGCCAAATCTGATCAAAATCAATAAGAATACATCAAAATAGGCTAAATAAACACAATCCAATCGAAATAACTCGATTTACACCAAAACCCACGAAGTTGCCAAAATTTGACTTTTGGTACGCTTCTCGAAAAATTACAAAAGTTATATTTTCCGAATCCTTATCTCAACACGAGTCCATGCATATAATGTTTATCAAAATCGGACTCCATTATTCCATTTAAATCGATGAATTTCAATATCCCATGCTTAGAGCAAAAACCTCCATTAACACACCTCCATACCTCCATTTTCAAGTGTTAAATTCATAATTTATCAATGTATAATCACAAATTGAGACCATAGTTGTTTACCTGAAGAACCCTCTTGATTTTTCTCCTCAAAATCGCCCAATCCGTCTCTTAGAACCAAGCCCTAAATGTTTTTATGACTTATGAAATTTCACTCTTCTGTTATCTTTATCCGAGACGCGATTTCCGCTTCTGCGGATCATTCATCGCTTAAGCGATACCGCTTCTGCGGTTAATTGGTTGCTTCTGCGACTTCTTCAATAAATGGCGAGGACCACTTCTATGGTCCAGTTCTCGCAGATGCGAGACTGCTTCTGCGGACCCTTCTCCGCTTCTGCGGAGTGGCCCAATCGATCAAGCTTCGCTTCTGCGGCCAGAGGCTCGCTTTTGCGAGCCCACCCCTACGACCTCCTTACCGCTTCTGTGGTTCTTCCCCAGCCACACCTTGGTCGTATCTGCGACTACTGGGTTGCTTCTGCGGTTCCCCATCCACATAAGCGAAACCCATGTTGCAGATCACACCAGCAGTCCAAAATATTAAGAATTCACCCGATCGACCCTCTGAAAACATCCCGAGGCCCCCGGGACCCCAACCAAAAGCACAAATACCTCACATTACCTCATTCAAACTTGCTCGCAACATAAAAACACTATCTTAAACATAAAAATCACTATTTTCTCATGGATTCAAGCCTAATTTTCATTAAAACTTCCGAAACCAACATTCGATCTAAAACCCGACCTAACCACCTCCGAATGAGATGCAATTTTGCACGCATATCCAAAATCATCTACTGAAGCTACTGCAACTCTCGGAATTTCATTCCGAGCCCCAGATCTAAATCTCGCCTACCGTTCGGATTCCGCCAAAATTCAACCTTAGCCAATTCAATCCTAGAACTACACCAAACCTCCAAATTCAATTCTGATCACTCTCCTAAGCCAAAAATGACCTCCCGAAGCTAGCCAAATCATCAAAATTCGATTACGAGCTCTCTAACTCACAAGTCAACATCCGGTTGACTTTTCCAACTATTCCTTCTTCTAAGAGACTATTTGTCTCATTTCCAACCAAACTTGATTCGAATTGACTCAAACTCACCAAACACACATATTGAAACATGATCAAGCATATAACGGGGAAAACGGGGTGATAACTCACATGATGACGGGCTGGGTCAACACATTCTCCCAACTTAAGCAAACGCTCGTCCTCGAGCGGACCAAGGGGTTTACTAAAAGCAACCCAATAGCTTAATGACCTTACCAAGCATATATTCGGGGTGATCCCACGTCACCCTATCTCACATAAGTCCGATACATACTATAGCTGGAATTTCATAGCACATCCGAACCATAGACCACATTGCACTTTCCGAAATCATATACCAAATCCTAATCCTATGCATATACTCAGGATACACCCGAACCAACTGTAATAAACCATACTCGCCACTCCCGGTGAGGCCATATGATATGCTACACCACCCCAAACCCTCGAGGTGATGGCATCTAGCCATAGCAATTGCCCGCAATAACCAAATACCAATAGAAGAACCTTTTTCATTAGCTAAAATCTTATATCAACACATTAATATACTGCCCTCGTCAACCGAAACACGCGATATATCGAATCCATCTCTCAGGTCAAACATTCATGAATCCATTTTCCTTTTGGCTGATACCACACAGTTCTCGGAGCTAAACCTCAATATTACCTTTCTAACCAGCTGAAATCACATATGCTCACACTCAATAATGACTCCAACGATCCTTTCGATTGTAATACACTGCACTGGTGATATGACACCTCAACACCAGCCTAAGTCGCGACGAGCACAACACAGGCTCCAATAAGAAACGTCTGATCATACTCAAATCATAACAACTGACTTTGAGCATGTGATTTTTCCCCTATACGTTAGTCCCAAAAATTCAAAATAAAATACTTTTATGTCGTTTACAATTTTTGTGGATTTTAGATTATTTTCCTTTTATTGTATGTATTTGTGCGTTCGTGTTTATATGTCTAAAGTAATTAAAAATACAAAAATATATGTTGCACGTGCATTTTGGGATTTAATTGCGCGCTTAGGAATTAATGGAACCATGTTTTGATTTATTTAAAAAAAAGCAAAATTACATAAATACGTATTTGTTGCACTTGTGTCATTTAATGTATAATTGTGTAAATTGATATTTAGTCCAGAGTGCTAATTATTAGTTAGGAGTTAATTAATATTTTGTAGGTTTCACAATTTTGGAGTTTTGTTCAAATTTGTTAATTAAAAGAAGAAAAGGAAAGGGTTAAAAATCAAAGAGAAAGTCGGATTGGGCCCAGATCCTTTAATTAAATCTAAAGCCCAAGCCAACCCACCCTAAAGCTAGCCTAGTCTGCAACAACCGCCCGACCCGACCCCGTTTTTATCAAGGAGTTGATCATGGCCATTGGATTCCAATCATCCAACGGCCCACGTTAATCTTGGCATTTTAACATAACCAAAGACCCCCTAAACCCTTATGCCCGCTTCATTCCCCAAACAACTCCCTCTTATCTCTCAGACCTTGCCTCTAAGAGACGAGGAAACCCTAGCCGCCACCTTTTTCTTTTACCCAAAACCCGGCGGCGACGCCATGGCCGACCGCCAAACTTACACCCCTGAATCACCCAGTCCCCCTTAGTCCAAATCCCTTACCAGCTTTCCCCAAATGTCACCACAGATGTTCGAATTTAAAATCTAAGGTTCGAACCCTAGGAAACAAGGCCAACTATTCATCGAACGATTTTTGGGGAAAGTAATCGGAGAGATTGGAGTCGATTGGGTCTCGAAATAATGTTGCTCGCTTGGTCTTGACAAAAGAACAAGCCAGTGACATTATTTGGAGATCAAATCGGGGAAAAACAGTTCAAGTTCAAGTTCGATAGGTGAGTGTTTGTTTCAATTTTCTGTATTCTCTTCTTCTTCATCTCGTTTTCTTGAATTCATTCTATATGCTTCATGTCGAATTAATTCCATGTCAGGTCAAATTGATTTGATTTGATAATTGATTTTGACTCACTGTTTTGATTTCGTGGGTCGAATTGTTAAAATTAGTCAGCTTGTCTATTGGTTTTTCTAAACTGCCCGTATGTTTTGCTTGAATTGATTGCGTTTGGATTGGAATCACACTTTGGCTTGTTTTAGTATGTTTGTTTGATTTTCTTGAGTGTATCTGTTATTAGAATGCACATTCGACTCAAGTTGACAATCGTCGAATGATTGATTCTCCATTTCCCTGAGTCTGTCCGTATGTATAATTCAAAGGTCTATTAGTTGTTGCTAATTGGATATAGCTGTTAGTATTAGGAAATCAGAGAGAATATGGGTGTGTGATTAAAAGGTTAAAAGGGGTGCACATGGGGAAGAAATGTAAATGATTAAAATGAGTGACACCCCATAACTTTGAATTAAAAATGACATAAGACACTTAGTAGTGGGGTGTTCAGGGAATATCATGGGCAAGATATATTTTCCTAATGGGGGGTTGCTCCTAAGAGCTGTAAAGAGTGTCCGAAGAGCTGTAGGGAGGGGCTTGAATGAGAATATAAGTATAAGCATATTGGACAGAACTAGAGAAGGAGGCAGAAAAAAAGAGAGAGGAGGACCAGATATAGACGGATAGAGATTTGAGAGTTTCTTTGAGCGTAAAAAAAAACTTTTTTGGGGTTCATTGAAGTTGGGTTTTTCTTTAGCTTCATCTGCTGATGGTTCTTGGCTCTTGTTGGTTTTCTGCTGCTGCTTTGTTTGCTGCTGTTACTCTTTCTCAAATTCAGAGACTTATTTCCTATTTCTTTGCTTCTTGCTGCTACTGAGAAAGTTGTTGTCGATTCTGCTGGAGCTGTTTGTTTTTTTTGAGCTGCTGGTGTGTCTGGTTTTAGAGAGCTAGAGTGCTAGCTAGCTGAATTTTTGCTGTTGTTTTGCTACGAGCTTAGTTCGGCATCCTAGATAGTGATTCTTCTTCAAGGTCAGAGATCCATTTTCTCCCATTTGCTTGTTATTGCCAGTTACCACTTTAATCGAATGGTATAAACCTTTGATTTATTTGAATGAGAATAATGCAAATCTGTCCATGCTTTGTGTTATTTCAAATCTGCCAAGTTAATTCATATCCACCATGCTATATCTGGTTTGGTTACTGTATTATCACGTCAATGGAATTGCAATTCGAATTTACTACACCTATTATGTTAGGAAAGGATCTTAAGTCTGCCTTTTCTTCATTTGAGTAATGTAGTTTTTTGGGAATATGGGATTTGGTTGAAAAACATGTGGAGAACAGATCTGGACACAACTTGGTTTAATTTCTTATAGTAGGAATTAGCAACCCAAGTGTTTTATGAGTTTGGTACTGGTAGCTCTAATATATAGGTGCATGTAATCTATTTTGCTTATTCTCCACATTTGCTTTTAGTTAGTAGAACTTGTTGGTTTAGTTTTATAGATAGACGTTCTAGACTCTTGTCTTTTTCTTTTTAATCAAATACTACAAATTGATGCGGAAAATGGCATAATTTTGTGCGTTACTATGTAGCTTACATGCTTATTTGTGAGTTCGCGTCACTTATTTGTTAGAATTAGTCATAAAATACTTTAGGTGTGACTTAATATATCATCGTGATCGTGTACACATTCGCGTAACATGACCGTAATTATAAAATTAATTTGGAATATGCATTCGCGCAACTTCGACCATTCTTTTTCTTAATAATAATATGGGTTTTGGGGCTTCCCAAGCTAGGTAGCATATTTGAATTAGGAGGGTTTCCTCTTGTTCAAATGTCGAACTGAGTTTGAAGCTCGAATTCAGCGAAAAGTTTTCTAATAATAGCAATCAATAATGCTAATTAATTAGGGCCCTTTAGAGACAATCTTCGTTAGAAAATCATTGTTATGTTAGGATTGGCCTTTAATAATAATGAGACGAGCCTCGCTAAACCAAAAATCACAATTGCGGGGCCCTCAATTAATTGTAATAAAAATTTAGACTTGGAAGTACTGTTTAGCGAATTTCACGGTCTTTCCCGAAGTTAACAAATATGGAGAATCTTTAGGCACGACTTTAATAAAATTACTTTCCTAAATACGGGTGCACATTTATGTGACCCAAATTTTATTCTCGGTGAAACTGAAACGCATTCAAGTCAGAGGCGTACTGGTTGCGGTGTCACTCGAAATATGTTTTAGTGACGTCGCAATTCTTCTAAAATTAAAAAGTGGAACATAAAAACTAATAATTAAAATATATAAAGAAATCTGATAAAAACAAAAAAAAATTGCAGTTGAGCGACCGTGCTAAAACCACGGAATCCGGGAGTGCCTAACACCTTCTCCGGGTTAACGGAATTCCTTATCCAGGTTTCTAGTTTCGCAGACTATATTACAGAGTCATAAATTTCCTCGGTTCGGGATTAAACCGGTGACTTGGGACACCATTATTTTCCCAAGTGGCGACTCTGAAAAATTAAATAAATTGATCCCGTTCCAACTGTCCTTTAAGTGGAAAAACTCCTTCTCTGATTATTATTATATCTCTTCTCGGGGTGTAGTATTAAACAACGGCACATTTACATGTTGTGCGGTAAAAAGGAGGTGTGACAGCTCTGGCGACTCTGCTGGGGAAAAGTAACCCAGAACTTCGGTTCAGGGTTTAAGAATTCGAGCTCAATTAAAATTGTTGTTTTTGCTTATATCTGATTTCCTTATATATTTTGATTAATGTCCTACATGTTTACCGCTTTGATATTGTGTGAACTGTATATATAAAACTATGCCGAAAACACTTCTCTTCTTACCTCCGGGGATGTGCTTACTGGTTAAGACTCCCCTTTCTATTAGTGTCAATACCAAAAATAAGAAAAAAAGGCCGGATAAGTTACAAAGCCGATTGACCCCGCGGGTCACCGGTACGTAGCCCTCTCCTCGATCCGAGTTGTCCACTCGGGTACACGGTCTAATACCATTGAAAATATTAGGATATTGAGCCTAGGTTTAGGACGTTTATTTGCATCATATCTGACTTAGGGGACTCAACACAGGGGTTGGGTCCGTCTAGGACAGGTGACCTGGTAATTAAAGACCCAGCATGTTATATGTTCCATTTATTTGTCCTGAATTATTATGCAAACTAGCTAAATTCCTGAAAACAAAAAGAGAGAGTTTTGGAATAGAAACAAATATCAAAAAAATATTGACGAAACGCTATCGAAAATTTTGAAAAATAGGTGGAATAATTTTGTTAAAATAATTGGTCGATTAATCTCACCGAACTACGCAGGTTTGATTCTCCACATTAGGTGGGATATGTAGGCAACCCTCATCGGGTCCAACCACCCCTTCAAAAATTAAAAAAAAAATGTCGAAGTTTTAGTTTTCAATAAAATCAAAGTAACACTATTTTTGAAAATAGCCGAATGTTCCGAAAGGACGCCGGAAGACTGTTTTTGCAAAAATGGCCACTTTGAAGTCTTTTCTTTTTTCTTTTTGAATAATAGCCTTGAAATATTCCATGTGAAAATGTTGAAAGGCCGTAGCCTCAAAATAAAGTTTGGGTTACCACCCCTTTTTTTTAAAAAAAAAAAATCAAAAAAAATGTGCATTTAATTTTATCAATAAAATCAAAGTGATGCCGTTTTTGAAAATAGACGAATGTTCCGAAAGGACGCCAGAAGGCTGTTTTTGCAAAAATAGCCACTTTGAGTCATTTTAAATAATTTACGAGCATAGCCTTGAAATATTTCTTGTGGAAATGTTGCAAGGCCATAGCCGCAAAATCAAGTTCGGGTTCACACCTTTTTTGCAAAAATAACCAAAAAATATCAAATTTTTGATTTTGTTATAAATAAATCGGGTGATACTATTCTTCTTTAAAATAATCCGAATGTTCCACAGCCACTTTGAGTCTTTGTAAATAATTTTTGGGCACAGCCTTGAAATATTCCCTCGTGAAAATGTTGAAAGGCCGTATCCGCAAAATTAAGTTTGAGTCATCCCTCAACTTTGCAAAAATAATAATAATATATATATATATATATATATATATATATATATATATATATATATATATATATATATATATATATATATATATATATATATATATATATATATATATATATATATATATATATATATATATATATATATAACCACTTTATCAAATAAGCCATTACATGGCCGGTTTTGCTGAAATAGCCACATTTGGCATTTAAACTTTCTCAGTCTTGTGTTGGCCTGTGTCGGTGCTGAGCGATGCCCCATGGGCCCCAAGATGAAAAATTTTGAATTTGTAGTTTCTTAAATAAAATTTTGCAAAAATAGCCGCTTTGTCAAATAAGCCATTACATGGCCAATTTGGTAAAAATAGTCAATTGACATTAGAAACTTCTCAGTCTTGTGTTGGCTTATGGCGATGCCGAACGATGCCCCCATGAGCCACAGGATGAAAAATTTTCAAGTTTATCTTTCTTAAATAAATTTTACAAAAATAGCCATTTTGTCAAATAAGCCATTACATGGCTAATTTTGTAGAAATAGTCATAATTGGCGCGAAAAATATTCTTATTGTTGTAGAAATCTCCGGCATAAGGTGTGAAAGTTTTTCATCAGAGTTTGTAGTTGGAGTCGGCTTTTACAATTTTTCTTAAAAAAAAAAGAGAAAAAATAAAATAATCATCTCTTTATTTCTTGCATTAATTTGCAAGAACTACGCTCGGTCTGATTCATGCGGGGTCATGATACGTAGGCAATCCACATAGGATTCGACCATGTCCATAACCAAAAAGAAAAAAATGAAAAATTACAAAAGAAAAAAAAAGAAGAAAAAAAAGATGAGAAAAAGAGAAAAATAGAAAAAATAATAACAACAATTAAGAAAATAAAGGAAGGTTTAGGAAGCACAAATATGAGAAGCTGGAACGACGCCTATGCATGATAGAAATGTTTAACTGTCTAGGTTCATTGCATCCCTAATGTGCGTTTACCTGTGTGTCAAATGTCGTAACGCTAACGTGATGACTCCGCTTTGTTGTTTCCATATACAGAAAGGTGGTTGGTTGTGGTTCTAAAATAACGCTTCCCTGTAACACAAAGTCAGAGGACAATAGCAGAGAATCTCAAGACTGAGTGGGTTGACACCGATACCCGACAACAGCTGGTTGAACGGAACCACGGGTTAGTAGAAGAAGTCAAAATATTGAGACAACATGTGGCCGACATGTATCGGGCATGGATGGATGGAAAAGCACCACCCCCGCCACCACCTAGCTTCCTGGACTCTGTCCTTACCCGTACAATGAACCCGATGTCAGATGATCCCCCACACCCTCCATATATACCCGCCTATCACAGTTTCTCCAGCCGCTCGATTAGCTCAACTACTCGTCCTCCAACTATGTTTTCCCAACGTTACTCCCGTCCCCAACACCACTACTCTCCCCGGGACACCCAAAATCATACTTCACCTTCCAGGTACCCAGCTCCACAAAAATCCTACCAACCCCCATGAACATACCGGAAACCCCCTGGGTCAGGTTTCAGGCCAAATAAGGCGTTTAGGGAAGAGAGGTTGCTGAAGCGAGAAAAGGCTCTCACCCCTATCGGAGAATCCTATGCCAGTCTGTTTGAAAGGTTAAAACATGTCGTCCTGATTACGCCGCTCCCCGGATATACTCCCGACCCACGTGCAAGAAGCTTCGATCCTACTGCACGATGTGCATACCATTCCAATGTCAGAGGGCACGACATTGAGAGTTGTCGTACCTTGAAAAAGGAAATAGAAAAAATGATTCAAAAAGGGTGGTTGATTGTGATCAATGATGATGACAGGGAGCACACGAATCCTCTGGGAGGTGTATTGACTGAAGCTAAAAATGTTGAAGCAGATGGCAGCCTCGGCAATATTGAAGCAGAACTTAGTGGCTAAAGCGTCGTGCTTGGTAATTGGGAAGACACTCCCTCTTTTGGTTAGCTAAATGGAGCTTTGGTGGTTCATTTTTGTTGTCATTTCTGTTGTCCGAGTTATTTTCAGGGTCGTAATTCGGACTTTGTCTTGTGATCAAACCCTCTTGTCCTTCCATTTTTGTCCTAGCAGTTTGCTTTGGTCTTGCCCAGTTTTGTTTCAGGGCTGTACTCTGGTTTGTTTTGCTTGATTTGTCATTGAACCATTTCGTCATTAGTTTAATGAAGCTTTCGGTCTTTTGTTACTTCCGGTCATCTTATTTGTTTAGTTCTTTTTGCCCTTTAGATTTGTCTTGTGTTCAAACGCCGAATCTAGTGACACGACATGCGCACACATAATTGTGGCTTAATTATAAAATTTAATCATGAAGCAATTGGAAGATGATCGGGTCATTTAAAGGAAATGAAAACAATTTGAGATTGTTTGGATCCCGAGTCATGTGAAATCGGGGCAATTAAAAAGGAAACAATCAAAGGCAAGCTGGCCAAATCGACGTGGGGTCGTTCATAATAATGAAAATGAGAGTGTTGTCCAACTGTGTTTTAAAGATATGACGAATGTTAATCGTGTTGTTTGCACTTGGTATGTTTTGAAGATTGGGATGACGAAGGCATTTTGTTCTGCTACCCAGACACTTTATCCTTCGTTAGCCCTTCGAGCCTTATTTTGATTTCTTTCATACCCCTCCTTCGGAATCAGTACCAAAATTAGAAACACAAATGGAGAAGTTAAAGAAAGAAAAAGAGAAAAACAAAAACAACCAAAAAGGAACGAAAGAGAAAATAAAAAAAATGAAAATGATGAAAAGAAAAACTAGAAAAAACGAGGAATGGGAACTACGTTAGACCTGATTCCTCAAAGAGGATACGTAGGCACTTCACAGCTCGGTCATAGTATAAATAAAAATCAAAAAATCCCCCAAGCAAGAAACTGGGACAACAAAAAGTCGTGTTTATAAAGGAAAATGTAGATTCCGAAGGTTGTAATTTTAACCCACATTGTTCTGTTTTGAGCCTTTAATACCATCTCTTTCTATCCCTATCCAAATCCACATTACGGTCCAAAGAAAGACCTTTCGACCAATCTTCAAAAGACGCCAAGTCAGGCAAATGAGAGAAGTCTTATCAGAACATAACACTCTGATTTCCATCAGAAAAGACTCCGATCTCCAGCAGAAAATAAGAGAGTCTTAGCGGTAACACCCCAATCCCCAGCTAGAAGAGAAACACAAATGAGATAGTCTTAGTGGTGAAAACCTTCACATGCACCATAAAGCGATGAAAGCTGAGAAGAAAAACCAGAAATGAGAGAAGCTTGATAGTGAAAACCCCTCGGGCACTACAAGTCAAACGAAGATTGGAAATCGGATGGGAAAGCCCCAGGCGAAGATTACAAAAGGCGGTCTGACGACGGAGGATAGGCTATATGTGCATGTCATGTCCATTAGAGTTGGTATCCACGTTTGATAGGTTTACTTTATAATTTTTCTTTTTAGAGAGTCATCTTCCTTTTTGTCTTTTATTCTGTTTCCTTTTATCTTTCTCCTTTTTATCGAAATTCCCCAATAGAGTCTGTTTGCAAGAAATGACTGCAAAATTTTCCATCAGCTTTCTAAATTACGCAAGACGGGATTTGATTGGTACACCCATGTGGTATAAGTCAAGAGGGATCAGGCGCAAGGCCAGTGTCCAGAGGGATATTCCCCAGTAATAGGAAACTGACAAAGGGATGGATTGGTGTCAATGAGGATATCTCAAGGAAGGTTAATGACCTCAAGGCCAGGGTTAATGAGACTCAAAGGTCGAGAAATGCCCATTCCTTAGATATGACGCAAAAGAAGGGGAGATATCCCTAGCAGAAAGGTATTCCCAGTGACAAGGATGAACAATGAAAATGGTTCACCAGTAAAACATGCAAGGTCTTCACGCAGGGTCACTATCATAGGAATTCGGTTGGTCAAGATACCAGTGGAAAACCATGTGGAAAGGCTCGCAAATAAAAAGTCGTCAAGGAAGGTGGGGAAGCAAGAAAGGAGAAAACTATCCCCAGCATGAATATCATCATATCATCAAATGATAACATCCCCAGCAGGGTCTGACAATGAAACACAGAGCAGGGAAAGAAGATGAGAACCATCCCCAGCAGGAGCACCACAACCAGCCACCACATTTTAAGACTAACCAATTTTTCTTTAATTTGAAACAGGAAAAAGAGGGGTTGTTGGTAGAAAAGCATGCCACGAAGAAGATTCTCAAACTGGGGTAGAAAATTTTCTCCCGTTGCGAAAATTTTCTCGAAACCAAATACCCGATCGGGAAAAGAAGCCAGATAACGCGAGGAAATGATCTTTGAACCCGGTTATCCCCAGCAGATTTGAAAGAAAGAAAACAACAAGCTGTGATAGAGGAAATTATACCCCCAGCAGACAGGACAAAACGAGGAAGCTTGCATTCAGAAAGGCAAGAGGTCGATATCATCCCTAACAGTTCTCGGAAAAATGAAACACTGATTTCGAGATTTTTCCCGGCAGCATTATATCCTACAGGTTTTTCAAGGGAGCAAAACGCGAGTCCCGAAGGAGGTTTGGAAAGAGGCAAAAGGAAAAGGGACCCCCGACAGTGTAATCCCCAGCTGATGACATTTCAATCCCCAGCAATCTCGGGAGAGAATAAAGGTTTTTGAAGAAAGTAGAAAAGGAGGAAATAAAGCAGTATTACCCCAACAGGTGAGTAAACAATTCCAAAGATATCCCCCGCAGTCAAGGGAAAGGCAACACAACTCGGGAGGAAAGCAATTCCGAAACAAGATGGCAATCATTCAATTTATTTTCTAAGTTGATGTTGTAGTCAGGAGCCCGCCTGAATAGAGGAATGGCGATTTATTTTCAAAATATGTTGTTGAAGTCAGGAGCCCGCCTGAAGAGAGGAATGGCAATTTATTTTATAAGTTGATGTTGAAGTTAGGAGCTCGCCTGAAGAGAGGAATGGCGATTTATTTTCAAAAGATGTTGTTGAAGTCAGGAGCCCGCCTGAAGAGAGGACGATTTATTTTCTAATTTGATGTTGAAGTCAGGAACCCGCCTGAAGAGAGGAATGGCGATTTATTTTCAAAAGATGTTGTTGAAGTCAGGAGCCCGCCTGAAGAGAGGAATGGCGATTTATTTTCTAAGTTGATGTTGAAGTCAGGAGCCCGCCGAAGAGAGGAATGGCGATTTATTTTCAAAAGATGTTGTTGAAGTCGGAGCCCGCCTGAAAGAGAGGAATGGCGATTTATTTTCAAAGGACGTTGTTGAAGTCAGGAGCCCGCCTGAAGAGAGGAATGACGATTTATTTTCAAAAGATATTGTTGAAGTGAGGAGCCCGCCTGAAGAGAGGAATGGCGATTTATTTTCAAAAGATGTTGTTGAAGTCAGGAGCCCGCCTGAAAAGAGGAATGGCGATTTATTTTCAAAATATGTTGTTGAAGCCAGGAGCCCGCCTGAATAGAAGAATGGCAATTTATTTTATAAGTTGATGTTGAAGTCAGGAGCCCGCCTGAAGAGAGGAATGGCGATTTATTTTCAAAAGATGTTGTTGAAGTCAGGAGCCCGCCTGAAGAGAGGAATGGCGATTTATTTTCTAAGTTGATGTTGAAGTCAGGAGCCCGCCTGAAGAGAGGAATGGCGATTTATTTTCAAAAGATGTTGTTGAAGTCAGGAGCCCGCCTGAAGAGAGGAATGGCGATTTATTTTCAAAAGATGTTGTTGAAGTCAGGAGCCTACCTGAAGAGAGGAATGGCGATTTATTTTATAAGTTGATGTTGAAGTCAGGAGCCCGCCTGAAGAGAAGAATGGCGATTTGTTTTCAAAAGATGTTGTTGAAGTCAGGAGCCCGCCTGAAGAGAGGAATGACGATTTATTTTATAAGTTGATGTTGAAGTCAGGAGCCCGCCTGAAGAGAGGAATGGCGATTTATTTTCAAAAGATGTTGTTGAAGTCGGGAGCCCGCCTGAAGAGAGGAATGGCGATTTATTTTCAAAAGATGTTGTTGAAGTCAGGAGCCCGCCTGAAGAGAGGAATGGCGATTTATTTTCAAAAGATGTTGTTGAAGTCAGGAGCCCGCGTGATGAGACGAATGGCGATTTATTTTCAAAAGATGTTGTTGAAGTCAAGAGCCTGCCTAGAGAACGGAAAGGCATACCTTTTAATTCAAGAAGACAGTAGCCCGCTAGGAGAGCAAAAGGTTACAGCAAAATGTCCCCGGCAGGAATCCAAGAATCAGAAGGAAGGCAACAAGGGTCAGAAAAGATAGATTCAAACTTCGAGGGAAAATAGTTCGAAGATCACAAGGAAGGGACCAATGGTCGGAGTTCAGCAATCAAGATAGGTCGAAATAACAATTGTCAGAAGAGAAGAAGCATGTGAAGAAACATCAAAGCCAGCAGGAGGGCAAGGAACATGACAAGATCAAGTTGAAAAGATAGATAAGAATTTGCAATACTGTAACTTAGTCTAGCTTCTTATTTCCTTTTTAGCACGGTGTAATAAGGAGTCCAGTAAAATAGTGGTAACAGCATGCAGTAGCAGTAACAGCGAGATCACAGCAGTCACGGTAGTCCCAGCTACCAAAACTTCCCGAACTACATTGACCTGATTCCCTTTTAGCCAGGGATATGTAGGAGACCTTTTGAAGTAAAGGTTCGGTCAAGTCTTTCAAAAAATGCTTCACACGGAGTACTCAAACGGGCAAAAAATCGCTCGTATCCGCTCACTTATCTTTGCCCGAAAACTCTTCATGTTTCCGCGCAAAGAGGGGCAGCTGTGAGCACGTGATTTTTGCCCTATACGAGAATTATTCCCAAAAATTCAAAATAAAATACTTTTGTGTCGTTTGCAATTTTTGTGGATTTTAGGTTATTTTCCTTTTACTGTCTGTATTTGTGCGTTCGTGTTTATATGTCTAAAGTAATTAAAAATACAAAAATATATGTTGCACGTGCATTTTGGGATTTAATTGCGCGCTTAGGAATTAATGGAACCGTGTTTTGATTTATTTAAAAAAAAAAGCAAAATTACATAAATACGTATTTGTTGCACTTGTGTCATTTAATGTATAATTGTGTAAATTGATATTTAGTCTAGAGTGCTAATTATCAATTAAGAGTTAATTAATATTTTGTAGGTTTCACAATTTTAGAGTTTTGTTCAAATTTGTTAAATTAAAAGAAGAAAAGGAAAGGGTTAAAAATTAAAGAGAAACTCGGATTGGGCCCAGATCCTTTAATTAAATCTAAAGCCCAAGCCAACCCACCCTAAAGCTAGCCCAGTCTACAACAACCGCCCGACCCGACCCCATTTTTATCAAGGAGTTGATCATGGCCATTGGATTCCAATCATCCAACGACCCACGTTAATCTTGGTATTTTAACATAACCAAAGACCCCCTAAACCCTTATGCCCGCTTCATTCCCCAAACAACTCCCTCATATCTCTCAGACCTCGCCTCTAAGAGACGAGGAAACCCTAGCCGCCACCTTTTTCTTTTACCCAAAACCCGGCGGCGACGCCATGGCCGACCGCCAAACTTACACCCCTGAATCACCCAGTCCCCCTTAGTCCAAATCCCTTACCAGCTTTCCCCAAATGTCACCACAGATGTTCGAATTTAAAATCTAAGGTTCGAACCCTAGGAAACAAGGCCGACTATTCATCGAACGATTTTTGGGGAAAGTAATCGGAGAGATTGGAGTCGATTGGGTCTCGAAATAATGTTGCTCGCTTGGTCTTGACAAAAGAACAAGCCAGTGACATTATTTGGAGATTAAATCGGGGAAAAACAGTTCAAGTTCAAGTTCGATAGGTGAGTGTTTGTTTCAATTTTCTTTATTCTCTTCTTCTTCATCTCGTTTTTCTCAAATTCATTCTATATGCTTCATGTCGAATTAATTCCATGTCAGGTCAAATTGATTTGATTTGATAATTGATTTTGACTCGCTGTTTTGATTTCGTGGGTCGAATTGTTAAAATTAGTCAGCTTGTCTATTGGTTTTTCTAAACTGCCCGTATGTTTTGCTTGAATTGATTGCGTTTGGATTGGAATCACACTTTCGTCTGTTTTAGTATGCTTGTTTGATTTTCTTGAGTGTATCTGTTATTAGAATGCACATTCGACTCAAGTTCACAATCGTCGAATGATTGATTCTCCATTTCCCTGAGTCTGTCCGTATGTATAATTCAAAGGTCTATTAGTTGTTGCTAATTGGATATAGCTGT